>CAWVOJ010000015.1:1800000-2261497 GCA_963930925.1 Coccomyxa viridis | reverse complement strand
TGGTTGTCATGTCAAAGGGCACTCCCTACACGGACCAGACCTACAAGGTACGTATGCACCCACCCATAAATGTTGTGCAGAGAGTTGCATAGATCACACGTTCTTCAGACTTGTGCCTCTGGAAGAGCATGGGATGTCAATGCTGCCAATGCCCTTGCAGGTGTCAAAGTCATTTCCCATAAAGTGGATCAGCAATAATTGCACGATCGGCTGGTACATCACATCTATGGCCTACTTTCAGGGGAAGTGGGTCATCGTCATGTCCAAGAACGCTGGCTTTGTGGACCAGTATGTCGAGCTGGACTTCCAGCACCCCTCTGAGGGGTACCTCAAATGGGCCACTGGAGGTGCAGTGCCTGCCTCACTGAGTCAGCATGCACTCTCTTCTGTTTACAAATAATAGGAGGGTGCTGGCCAGCAAGGTTGGGTGGCAAGGCCTGGGAGAGATACATGCTGGGCTGCGTGTGCAGCCGTCATCTGCCTGTCTTAATGAACGGCGCAATGCATGTGCATAGTGGGGGAGCTCAAATCCGGAGGGCTTTGTGCATTGACCTCAGTGCTTTGAATTGAGCCTCTTCCTTGCAACGGGATGCCTTCAGTGCTCATACATGCGTCTGCCTTTACGATTCAAATGAGTCATGACCAGAATGATGAGGTGAAAGGGTTCTGTGCAGGCCTCGGCTATCAGATCACTGCAGTGGCCGCCACACCTAAGAAGAATGCCGCTGTGCTCAGCATACCCAGGCAGCAAGCAACGCATAACCTCCAGGACATCAAAACCTCACTGCAATTCCCCTCAGCCTCCATCAACAAGCAGTACATTGCTGGCATCGCCTACGGCCGCACAGTCTCCTGAGCAAGAGGGACTGGGTCACCAGCAGGAGCGAGAGAGTTTCTCACAGCACATGCTGCCACAGCTTACTCTGCAGCAATCTGCAAGATGTAGTGTGCACGGGATGTAGTCTGAGCTGCATGAGATCAGAGCATGCACACCTGCATGGCAGGCTTGCAGACAAAGCATGAGCTTGTGCATCAGCAAGGGCTAGTGATGCAAGTCAGCCGTCCAGGTCAGGCACCTTCTGATGCGATACAGAATAGTCGTGTGCCATCACAGTCAGCCTATCAGCTGGCAGCCTGACAATTTTTCATGATGTCCACATGATGTCCTTGCACATGCATATCATTACTCTCTGCAGCTCCTGTGAAGGAAAAAGTGGCAAGGGAGCTGAGGTGGTCTCCGTCTGCGTACCCCTTTATATATGCCAGTGTGTGACTTCATTCTTCAAAGTGCTGAGTCTAGGGCAGCTCAAGACGTGGAGCGCATGTTGATATGGTGATCTGGGGTGGTGCCAAAGATATTGACAGATCCCCAACAGGAGAAGAGGTGGTGTTCTTGGCGCAGCTCTCTTCAGCTGTACATGCTTTTCAAGGTGCCCTGGGGCCCAGCAGATTGCTCAAGCCGTACAGCCATGGGTACCTGCTGCGCTGATAGGCTTGCTAGGCCAGTGGGCGTTTATATTGTTATGGAGCTTGGCAGTATCCAAAAGCACAGATTGTCCTGACTCAGCCGGCAGCACTGTCACCTGGCAGCCCATATGTCATGTCATGATGATCACCTGCGTACGCCTGCCAGAGTGCTGCGGTCCTTTTCTTGATTCCATTACTTGCGGCACACACACCATGGCAACACTAGCTGCACAAGTGGGTAACATTCTCAAAGTATATGCCGTCATTCTGATGCTTAGCATGTACCTACAACAAAGCAAGCCCCTGTGATGCCTAGCACCTTCCTATCTGGCAGAAGCCGAGAGTCTCCCTGTATCCTAAGTACCGATGTAAGCCTCACTATTGCTGGTCTGAGGACGTGATGTCCAACGTGTCACCAGAGGTAGTACGTTGCAATGCACTCCTGTGATGGCGCTATCTGAGCGGCTGTAAGTATGGATTCATGAGGTGCCCAAGGATATTGCTGAGAATGTGATTTTGCGGATCTTCCCTCTCAGAAGCCATGCATAGCTCCTCATAACCAAAGGAAAGGCCTTGGATGTATAGGTTGAGGTTCTAGAGTGCTCAAAGGTGCGTAGGCTGAGTGTCGGACATGTCGTGCAACACTGGCCTCCGGTGGAGCATGGGTTCTTGCGCAGCAGTACTCTATCTGCTGTTCCTCCATATGAGCGGGTCGGGGCTGGCAATGACAGACAGGAAGGGACTAGAAGCAATTCCCAATGCCTGCAGCCTCCCGGGAGATTTGGGCAGCCTCAAAGGTCAGCCAAATTCACTCATTACAACAAGCCACATGAGATTCCTGTATAGTGCATTCGGATGAGCAGTTTGTCAGCACATCATCGTCAGCTACACAACCCTCAGGGCTTGCATGATAGGCTCTGCCTTCAAAGACATTGCTCCCAGATATGAGTCACTTCACTGAGCTGTCTTCAGTGCAGGACACTATCATTGTAAGAGCTCTCTAACAATCCTTCACCCTGGCACAAAGGAGGGGTCGATGATGCCATTCAGCATGAGGAGGAGGTTGTTGGGCAAGTGGGCGCTGGTCACAGGTCAGTGGGAACCCAAAAGGCCTTGCCCTGCATATTATGTATACAAGAGTTCTATCTTGGCTGAGCCCCTTGCATCTGCCATACTGTCATACGTGATGGTCCATATTTCCGGCGGTGTGCTAAAGCCTTGGGGACAATCTGCAGCTAGTGGAAAGAGCATTTTCATCTTGGCACCACCGCGTCTGCTTCCGGCCTCAGTTTCACAGAGCTCAACACAATAATAATCCTATGAGAGCCTTACATCAGACTGCCTGCGATTAATGTATTTCCAGGCATTCAGTGTGCTGTCATGCTCTCCCATTGTAAATCAGCCTGGCCGTTGGACTTGCTGATGGCATTAGCTTGAGCAGGTCGCAATCTTGAGGGCCTCGTCGCATGACCTTTTATCTGTTTGTGGCTTCAGGGCTTGTGGGTCTGGCCTTGCCTCCATGCCTGACTCAGCGTGCAGACAGTTGGGAACCCACGATCAGCTTCAGAATGACGTTGCGCTTGCAGGGAAAACATCTTACCAAGCAGCCGCATGCAGCTCCTTGTACTGGGCAAGTCGCCTGCAGTACTGCAGTCCTCTTCCTGGAACATGTCACTCTGCATGTCACCCTTGCTGCAGCACCTGGCCTGGGCATTTGGTCTAGCCTGGGCTGCACCTGCAAGTTCCTCTTCTCCTGGGTCATGCTCCTGCTTGCACCCAATCCGTTTCAGACTGAGTGCCCTCTGTGACTTGCAGCTATGGAATGTGCGATGGTTGCTGTTGTGTTGCTTGTATTGGCAGGCACATGGAATTCAATCCCATGGTCAGCAGCACATGCTTTTGTAAGTCTGGCAGGTGAATTCCTCTCGCCTTCATGCCCTTATTATATGGATGGAAACGGACCAGCTTCTGCTAGATGGGCAGCTATCCCGCGTGTGGTGTCACAAGTGGGATGAGAGAGCGTTGTCTGGCAGCAGCATCAGTGCAAACTATGTATAAAGACTTACACATTCTTTCGATTCATTCACGACGCCCAGGCAGAACGGAGTTTTCATACCCCTGACCATGATATTGGACAGTGGATTGTTGTCTACGATGCGCCCTCGCATGAACCCATGAATCAGCGCATCCAAGAGCATGTGCCCAACAGAGACCTGGAGCAGCACTTCAAGAAAGCCAAGGAGGACGGCTTGTGCATCTCCTCTGTGGCCTGCTGCCATGAGCTCTGGACCCTTGTTGTGGATGCTGGCACAGGCTTCTCTGCACAGGTATCTCACAAGACCTGAGGCCCATACTTTCCGCCGCCCATCTCCATGTGCAACACACTCAAACACCTGAGCTTCCAGCCTTGACAGTGCAGCATTTCCCGGACTGGGGACTTCTGCACCAGGCACTGGCAGCTCACGCGCAATCTTGTGCAGGTAGTGCTGCGTCAAGCTGATGTGGAAGCCTGCAGGTGAGGCTCTCTAAGCATGTGCCGCTGTGCTGTGCAGGTGTACATGCTCAGCAGCCTGGACTTTCTGCCATCACAATGGATTGCAAGTTGCTGGGACGAAGGCTTCAATATCACTGCAGTGGCTGGCAGCTTTGAGGGTTTCTCGCTGGTTGTTATGTCAAGGGGCACGCCCTACACCCACCAGACGTACAAGGTGCGAATACAAACATCTCTGCTCACTACAGCGGGTGTTGTGTCATTCATTAATACCTTAAACTCATGCCCTTTGAAGAGCATGGAATGGCAGATGCGATTTCCTTGCAGGTGTCAAAGGTGTTCCCCGTACAGTGGATCAGGAGAAAGTGGGCAAAGAGCTACTACGTCACATCTGTGGCCCATTCCAACATGCGCTGGGCCATAGTCATGTCCAGGAATGCAGGCTTTGTGTACCAGTCTATCGAGCTGGACTTCCGGCACCCATCTGAGGGACACCTGAAATGGGCCTGCGGAGGTACAGCGCCTGACTCAGCCTGCAATTATGCATGCACTCTCCTGCAAGTGTGCTTACATTGTAGGGTGCCTGGCAAGAGAAATTGGCTGGCTAGGTCTGGGCGACATTCATATAATGCTGGGCTGAGTGCATGTGTATCCTCCATACAGCCTGCATGCATGCATTGCATCTGCATCATGGGCTTCTTGAAAGGAATAGCTTCTAAATAGCAGGACAGGGAAGCTTCACCCCTGAGGGCTATGTGCTTTGCTCTCTTGTCGATATCTTTTCTTCTTACTATATGCCCACATGCACGGGGCGCCTGCAAGGCTCATCTTTCGATTTGCTTTCTCTGATTGCGTGAGTTAACATTGGAATGATCAAGTGAGCCATTTGTTGTACAGGCCTTGGCTTAAAGGTCACAGCAGTAGCCGCCACGCCTGATAGAATTGCCGCCGTGCTGAGCCGCTCAAAGCAGAACGCTGATTTTGGTTTTCAGAGAGTGTGGACCCCATCGACAGGCTTCAATATAGCCCGCGTCAGAGAATGTTGGGCTAATAATAAATATATCACTGGCATTGCCTACGGCCGCACACTCACCTGAGCTACAAGGAAGTTGTCCCAAGCAGGCTTGACAAGGTTTCGCAAAGCATATCATGCTACAGCATACAATGCAGCAGTTCATTCGAGTGATGTACATTGATTGCTGCAAGGGATGCCTGCAGGCCGCTGCGCATCACGCGGCAGGCCTGCAACACTATGCTAGTTTTGTGTCTCAGGGTGGGCTAGAAAAGCAGGTCACACAGATCTGCCTTGATGCAATATAGGCTGGCATTGCGCCATGTGAAGCAAAGCATCACGGGCAGCCTCAGGCCTTATCTGCCTCTCACTGCTCCTTGCAGGCCTTCCTGGACAGGACACTCCTCAAAAAGCAATGAAGATGTGTGCTTCTCCTGCTGTGTACCAGCCACTGGCGTTACATTAGCGAGTCTGGAACATATGGAGAAGAAGGCATAATGTGAGCTGATGGCCTGTACCACCAGTGTGCACTCATCCCTGGAGTTTTCTGAGAGAAATGACACACGCCCAATAGGAGTAGGCAGTGCTTTAGGCCCAGCATCTGACAATTTCCCACTGATTTTCTCACAGTGCGTAGATCAAAATCTTTAAAGCTGCCTGTTCAACATAAGTTATGCTGCCAGGCCTGGCTATGGCATTGCAATGAAACATGGCACTATCTCACAGATAGCCGCAGCACCTGTAAATGAGAGCTCCCTCGCAGAACTGGATTATTGCAGTGGGATCTCACATGCCCGGACATGCATGTAACTGGAGAACTGTCTGGGAGACCTTGGCTATAACTTGTCACTTGCAGGCTTCTGCCAATCGAGATGGGGCTGAAAGCATGTGCCCCTTGTCCTGCCTGTTCCCTTCTCATCAATGATGTTTTCACTACACCAAAGGCTGCCAGCTGCAGTGCACCAGGAAAGGCATCAGGGAATGCATGTCCTAACTGAGTGAGTGATAAGTGAGTCATCACTGCCAGCAGGCTGTGCCTGCTGAGGCTCCGTGATACCTAAGACATCCAGGATATTGTCTGCAGCTGCAAGTGAGGTAGTTGCCTTGGAGGTAGCCTAGTGACTAGGAATTAGGTTTGGGAAAGCAAAGGGCGCACTGGCAGAATGTCGGCCATGGCACGCGACACTAGCTTGAGCGTCAGGTGGAGGGTGGGCACCTTGGCAATTCTTCTCATGGTGCTGTCACTCTTTGGGACTGTTTCGGCGCTGGAATATCCCCTTTTGGACAACAATGTATCTGCTGCCAGCAACTACACAGATTTCAACAACTCAACGGTAGCGCAGTGAGAGCCTCATTCCGACGTATCGCCTGACAGCAAGCTACATGAGAGGCAATCTGCATGCTTAATTGGTCATACGCTGCTGTTGTGCTGTGTGCCTTGTGTCATCTGATCACATGACTGAACTCAGCTTGCATGCTGATGACAATCCAGAAACAGCATTCGGATTGGGGATGAGCTTGCAGGGATCATGGAGCACCAACTTGGAGCAACTACGCCCACTTCTTCCTGTCTGGCAAGCTTCCAAAGCTTTGAATAGAGGAAGAAAGGAAGGACTTCTCACTGCAGCACACTGCATTACATCGCATATGGCATGGAAACACTGCTGCAGCATCTGCCCAAGGCATTTGAGATGGCCTGGTCTTCGTAGCTACAGCGAGGATCTCTTTGGCTCTTGCTCTGCTTCATGGCCAGTCGTTTCCATGCTGAGAGCCCTCTGTGAGGTGCAGCTGGGACTTGTGCCCTGAAGCATGCTGGCTTGCTGACACCGCTCATGTTCCTGATGTTAATGGCCACTCCAGCTACGTGGGATCCCATCATGAAGCCACTGTCAGTCGCAGAAGCTCTTATGCGTCAGGCTGGTGAGTGCAATGTCCCCATGCACCATGGGCCGTCAGGTCTTGAGATTGCACATTATGCCTGATGCGCAGACAGTCCGCATGCAGTGCCGCAAGCTTGAGTATGATAGAAAAGCATTACCTGGGAACAACAGCAATGTGGTGCAGGCTGTGCGCAAAGCTAGAAGTGATGCCCTTTGTATGTCGTACTGAGTGCAGGTGCAGTGTGTGCTGATTGGGGCCCCACTGGACTGCTAGCGCTTTTGGCATGGTGGCTTGCCTTGCAGACGCTGACTGGGCTGTATCTGGCGGTGACGCTACCCTGCATTACAATCGCAGCACTGATGGTGAGCAGCCAGCTCTGTGTTAACTGAGTGGCTATCTCACAAAACAAAGACTCTACCTTATTGTTCCGCCCTGTGTCTCCCATCAACATGCCCGCACAAGCTTGTACATACCACTGCTGTACAAGAATGCTTTTGTGGGTAGGATGTCAACTTTACACTTACCCAGGCTTGAGTGCGCGTCGGAGTCTATGCTGTGCATGCTATCCCAACAACATGCAATTGGTCTGCAGACTGATTGCATGATAACTGTGCTGGCTCGCATGGTGAGGCTGCTAGACTCCCACATGTACGCCCTGAGGCCCTGGGCTACGGGTTGCCTCCCTTGTTGTAGTAACAATGATGGGATACAGGGCATTGGGCGGGGCAGACGGGCACGCAGCTACTTCCATGCTGGCAGCTACAGCGCCCAGCGACAAGGCAGCCTGGGCCCTGGTATTGTGCAGTGGATCACTGTCTATGATGAGCCTCCGCACCAATACCTGGAACAGCGCTGCCACGAGCATGTGGACTTCACCTGCCTGGAGCAGCTCTTCAAAAAGGGCAAGGAGGAGGGATTGTTCATCTCCTCTCTGGCCTGCTGTCATGGGCTCTGGACCTTCATCATGGAGGCTGACACAGGCTTCCCTGAACAGGTATCTTACAAGACCTGCGGCCCAATGCTCCGGTCTGCCTATCTCCCGAGTGCACCACACACCAGTCCAAACAAACCGTAACATAGCTATCCTATCATGATAACAGTGCAGCTTCTGTAGATTGAGAGAGCCCATGTGACTAGGTGATGGTGAAGTGATGGTAGGCATCATGCGTGGTCTGGCATTCCTTGGTCAGCAGCTAAAGCTGCAACAAGTTCAACTGCAAGCCTTGGGTCCCTCAGCGTGCTGCTGGGCTTGTGCAGGTGTGTGGGCACTGGCTGCACAGCCATGGCGACTCCGCGCCAAACCGCGTCCTGGCAGAAAGATGGATCAAGAGTCGCAAAGATGAAGGCTTCAGCATCACTGCAGTGGCTGGTGGCGCTTGGGGGGCCTCCCTGGTCGTCATGTCAAAGGGCACTCTCTACACGGACCAGACCTATATGGTACACATGCACCCCATCTGTGTTGATTCTGCGGAGGGGCACAACAATTTTGTAGAAGTCATTAGCCTTGTGCTTCACGAGAGGTATAGGATGTCAAGGTTGCCACTGACTCGCAGGTGTCAAAGCTATTCCCAATCCAGTGGATCAGCAAGAAGTGGAAGGATGGCTGGTACATCACATCTATGGCCCACTTCCAGACGTGCTGGGCCGTCGTCATGTCCAAGAACGCTGGCTTTGTGGACCAGTATGTCGAGCTGGATTTCCAGCACCCCTCTGAGGGGTACCTCAAATGGGCCACCGGAGGTATAACGCCTGCCTCAGCATGCACTTGATCTTCTTGTGCATGGATTGGAGGGTGCTGGCCAGCAACGTTGCCTGGCAGTGCCTGGGAGAGATACGTGCTCGGCTGAGTGCGTGTGCATGTTGCATCTGCCTGGCTTGAATGGTGCATTGCATGTGCATAGCGGGAAGAGTTCCAGAGGGCCTGTGTGCATGGATCTCAGTGTTTCAGTTCTGCAAAGAGATGTCATCAAAGCTAGTACTTGCTTTTGCCCTTACTATTTGAAAGAGTCATAAGCAGAATGATCAGGTGAAGGGGTTCTGCGCAGACCTTGGCTATCAGATCACTGCAGTGGCGGCCATGCCTGATCAGACTGCTGCTGTGCTGAGCATACCCAGGCAGCAAATAACGCATAACCTCCAGGAGATCAAGAATACACTGCGATTCCCCTCAGCCTCCATCAACAAGCAGTACATTGCTGGCATCGCCTACGGCCGCACAGTCTCCTGAGCAAGAGGGATTGGGCCACCAGCAGGAGCCAAGTCCCCTCTAACAGCTCATGAGGCCACAGCTTACTATGCAACAGTGAGCAAGATGGAGCTTTTGCATCAGGGTAGGAGCTGTCCCAGAGAAGCATTTTTGATGCAATGTAGAAAAGCCTTGTGCCATCATAGGCAGTCTGAGACCATACGTCTTGCCTGTGCCTTTCAATGCTCCTTGCAGCTCCTGCAAATAGCAATTCTTCACCTCTCCCGCTGCGTGCCACCTCATGGCTTTGAAGCGCTTACCTGGAGTCTAGGGCAGATTAAGACGTGAAAGCATCTTGAGCTGGTGGTCTGTACCACCAGTGTGCTATCATCCCTGGAATTGTGTCGAGGGTTTTGGCAGATGCCCAATAGGAGGTGAGGCAGCAATCAGTTCAGCTTCCATCATGCTCACATGCCTTTCAACAATGCCTCTTCGAATGTGCTCAGGTCATACAGCGATTGCTGCCTGATGGGCTTCCAGGCCTGGGGCCCTCACATTGAGTTGAAAGTCGGCGGTATCCATAAGTAGATGCAGCACCTATGCGTCTTAATCCCCTTCCAGAATTGAGAGTTCAATAGGACATGCATGCAAGTGGTCCTCAACAAAAGTGGTGGACTAGTTTGGGATTGCCGGCAGCCTGGCAGGATTCTGGCAATGTAGTCGGGGCAGAACGCATGTGGCCCTTGTCCTGCCTGTTGTGAGACATGTTCTACACTTAGCTGCCAGCAGTGCACCTGGAAAGGCATGTATGTCCTATGTTCTGTTGTGAGCAGGTCATGGGGTGTGACAGTGACATCCTGCCTGATCTGCATCATCAGCCCTTTAGCCGACCATCCTGAGAGAAGCGTCTCAGCTGGCTAGAGGAGAATTGAGATGTCTGTTAGCATCCTCGGTGCCTGACATCTGCCCACAGACCATCTGGACCGTCCAGAGCCGGGTCAGATGATATAGCACATGTTCACATTCACGCACTCCCTGTGCAAAATAAAGCCAGGGCCTAGCTCTGTACATCTATGTACATGATGAATATCATTTGAGATTAAGGCTCTATGCTTTCCTCCGATGATGGAGTCTTGTTGAGGGTGCATGAGAGGTCCAAGGATGTTGCCTAAATGGTGACTTTGCGGATCTTCTCTCTTGGAGCCTATCTGAGTAAATCCTGCTATTGCTCCCAGTAGCTCCAGCCTCTGATGATCCGCTAGAGTCAGAGGCATTGGATCACAGCATCATCGCAGAGCTTGATATTGATAGCGCTCAAGAGGGTGCACAGGCTCATCTCATTGAGTAAAATCGGATTTGCATCAGCTAACATCAACTTGCAGGCCACTGTCACTTCAGCGAGAGAGTTGTTGGTGGGAAGGCAAGACGCACAGGCTGTCTGCCATGACGCACTGCAACAATTGGCGCTGGAGCATAAGCCCTTGGGCAGCGCTGCTAGCGGTGCTGTTAGCCTCTTGTACTGGACAGGTTCTAAGCGCGACACAGCAGGAGGGGCCCAATGCCTCTCCTGGCACCTGCTTCCCCCCAGCAAGCCTGGACAGCTTCCAAGGTAAGCAAATCACCACATCTGTGGGATCTACATGCACTGCTCTCGCATACAGCGATCTGATTGTGTCATACAGCAGCCAGATTCTCCTACAGTATGGTGATCTCTTGGTCTGTCTAGCTGCTCAAGGACAATCATTCAGGTTTTCACCTCAGCTTCGTCCTGTGCAGGAACTTACCATTGTAGCAGCTCGGTGATGATACTTCGCTGTGGGACCGCAGAGGAGATTGCTGGTATAGTGCAGCAGTACAGCCTGGTCCAGGGAGTGGGCGTCGGTCACAGCCAGTGAGAGCCCTCACTCTCATTGTGCCTGTCTAGACAAGCATGTTTCTACTGGAAGGCCCCAAGGATAAAATCATGCTACATCATGAGCGCCTGGGTGTCTCCTGAGGCAGTTGCTGGGTATAGTAGACCTGCAGATGTGGTTCTGAGTGCACCGGCCACCCTGCGCAGGTTCAGTACTGTTGACAAGTGTTTGTGCATCCTCAATCACCAGAGGGAGCCTTGCCCTAAAAGGCTAGCCACCACGCATCTGCCTTGCGAATTGTGGGCAATTGCTGAATCACTGTGTATGTTGCAGCTGGCTGCAGGAGCAACTTCACTCGGGCGACAAGGCATCTGTTGTCACAGACCTCAACGTAACACTGGCGCTGCACAATCCTGCGCCTGCAAGCAGCATGTAGGGCCTCCATCTGGCACAGTGTTTTTCCACAATTGCTGTCAGTCAGGGCATCCTTGATTATATGTATCAGGCCTCACGGTGGGGCCTACTGATTGCATCCTGAGTGCGGTCTGGTGATACAACTCAAGTTGCATCATGCATCAACAGCAGGAGAGCCTGTAGGGAGCCCGGAGAAAAGTTTCAGAGGTGATGAGCTTGCAGGGCAAGTGGAGCTAATTGCATCCGTATGGAGAGCTTCCTGCTTGGTAAGACTCCCTCCACATGCACTGCAGCATGCGGCTGTTGCTTGGCATTTCAACCTCCATAGAGCATCTGGATTTAATAATCCCCCTATACCCCTCGGCATTTCCCTTCAAGTCTTCCCTGATACATACTGAAACAACCACCCCGGACTTGCAGGTATGGCATGTGCCCTGGCTATAGGAGCGCTGCTCATGCTGGCAAATCTGTGGGCTTCCATAGAGATAGGAGGAGATGAGATATTCTCAGGTGAGGCAGGTCTTTGGGCAAGTCCTCACGACTCCGAGTCATTGTGTAATCATGCATGCACACCAACTTGGATGCAAAATGCTGAGTTGTGGACTGTATATATACGTTGGATGTAGTTGCTATTTATGGTCAAGTACAGATGGGTCCTGAGTGTGAAGCATGTCATTGTCTACGATATATGAGCATCTTCTTGCAATACCAATAGGGCGCTGATTCCAAGACCATCAAAATCCCTTGCAGGGGTAATGCTTGGGATGGCTGCGGTGGGTGTAGTAGCTGGGTGTGTCAAATGGGGCTCCCATGAGATGCTAGGCACATGTGGCGTCGTGCACGTGGTTTGCCTCTCCAGCGCTGGCTTTTGGACTATCGGCACTGATGATGCTCTCCATGGAAGAGATCAAGGTAAAGGAACTGTCTCTGTGTCAGCCATGACTCATGCAGTTGGTATGCACAATGCAAATGTCCTAGTGACAGCAGTACAATTAACTTGGTGTAAAGCCGCACAAGCGCATGCACCTCTGCCTTGGGCTTGTCAGCTGTAGGTGTGCAAGCAGCAGACACCATAATCACAGCCATTGCAGGTGCAGTGCTGATAGCTTGCCCTTGCGTCTTCCAAGCTGCATGGTGTACCGTCTCTGGCGCTGCCGAAGGGCTCTACACGTGCTGTGCAGGAGAACAGGCCTGTGAAGCTGGCCCTCCGCCTGCTGCCATGGCTGGTGGCAGGGGCTGTGGCGATCATTCTGGCGCAGGTCCTGAAGACTGATCTTGAAAAGGGATGGGCTACCTGGCTGCAAGCCTTGGTCACCATTGGCATTGGCGCTGGGGCGGTGGGAATTGCAGGCGTTTGGGTTGATTACTGTACAGAAGAGGTGATGCCTCATACCATAGAAACATGCTTCCTGTCTCAGAGGCAACATTCTCTGCCTGATTACACATGAGATCCTGTCTGTGGGCAAATTTGAGTGCTGGGCGACGCATATCTGATAAGTGTGTGCTTTCCCAGCAGGACAAGGCCCCACAAGGAGCGTCCGAAGATGCCAATGCACATCAATTGTCGCAAGGTAAGTTTGGGCATCTAGCTGAAGGCTGCAGTGTTCCCTGCTTTGAATGCAGGGAGGCAGGGCTCTTGGGCACCTGGGTGCAGTACAAGCATTATATGTATAGCATGTGCCAAGAGCCCTGTGCTTGGACCTTCTGGTGCAAAGCTGTGCCATGTGATGATCATCCACATGCTGTGTGCCAGGTGATGAGCAGCAGCTGCCGCCAGCGCAGCGCTCGATCAACAAATGAAGCCCTGAGCAGGTAATGGCTCCTCCTTTCATGGGGTTGCACTTTGGGACCCACTGAATTTACAGCATGAGTTGAAGGAGCTTTCTCTCCATCCTGGTCTGCACCTCAGCATGACACCCAGAGCACACTGACTGCATAGCGACGATGACTAGATACTTCTATCTGTTGCCTGTTGCCTGTTGCCAAAATATCTAGGGCTCGATAATGTACGCTGGTGTCGGCTTTCTCCCCTCGCGTCCGGGACCTGCAGCCCACCTCTCACCAGCAAGACGTTGGAAATGATCTTATAGCCCTATCAGTAGGATATCTCAAAAGTGTTTTCCAAGTTTTGAAGTCAGTGCTGACACAAGCGCCACTGATCAACCAGCATTTCCCGCCGCAGGTTTCTGATGGAGACACACTCCTGTAATATATGCAGGCATGACAGCCTGTCCCGAGGAAGGCGCAGCCATTGCTTTGAGCCGGGTGATGTGTTTGCGCCAACAGCTGAGCGGCACTGTTCCTCTCACACAAGATTGCACCTCACCAAGCAGCAGCAGATAAGACAACTCCGCATATTAGCCTAGCAGGCAACATTAGAGACACATCATTGCAAGAAGCTGAGTGCAGCCGCTGCACTCCAGAACATACCCTGACTCATCAGGGTGGGAAAAGGTGCAGCAGCTGATTATAGTGGAGGCAAGAGCTATAGTGGTGTCACATTGCCTACCACCTTATGGCTGTGAAGTGCTGAGTCTTGGGCTGGTGGTCTGTATCACCAGTATGCTGTCATCCCTGGGCTTGTGCAGAGGTTACTGACGGATGCCAACAGGGAGAGGTGGTCCTTTTAGCACAGCTTCAAATAGGTTCTGATGCCTTTTCAAAGTGCCTTTGCAGGTTGCTCAAGATTTGCAGCAATGGCTGCCTGATGTGCTGCCAGGCCTGGGCTATGACGTTGTACTGGACCTTGTATTTGACCATGGCAGCTTCCATGAAAAGTTGCAGCACCTGTGCGGAAGGATCCTGTTGCAGAACTGAAGCTTTGACAAGATGCACCTGTAAGTGGGCCCTGATCAGGAAGGATCTTTTGGGCTATCTTGGATCTAACATGGCAGTGACAGGCTCGAGCTAGCTTCGAGGAGTCCTGGAGACTAGATTAGTCTAGATGAACTAAGCAGTCTAGACGTTTTGATGAAGATGGGGCAAGAAGGACGTGGCCCTTGTCATAGCTGATCTCATCTCGTCAGAGACCGTGTGTGACATACTGTATCATAGCTGCCAGCTGCAGTGCACTTGGGAAGGCATCATGCTATCTTGTGCTTTGTCGTGAGCAGGCCATAGAGTATGACATTGACATCTGCCAAACCTTCTCATAGAAGCGTGCAAGCGGCTCAGCTGGCTAGGGAGTGTTGTATCAGCAACATGAGACTTCTGTCAGCATCACTGGTGTCCGAGATGTATCCCAGAGACAGAGCCAGGTCAGACTATATGGCACATGTTCACAACCACACAGTCCCTGTGCAGGGTGAAGCCTAGGGCCTGGCCCCGTACATCTGCTGGCCTGTACAAATGATATTTTTCGTACTTTTTCGAGCTTCTTGCTATCCTCTGATGATGATGCCCCACTGAGGGTTCATGATGTCCAAGGTTGTTGCCTAGATGGTGACGTCTGCAAATCTTCTGTCTCGGACCCAATCTGAGTAGGTCATGCCATTGCTCCCCAAAAGCTTCAGTCTCTGACGATCCGCGAGAACCAGAGGCATCGTTTCACATCACCATCGCAGACCTTGACATCAGCAGCACTGAAGCGGGGGCTAGGCTCGTCTCATTGTCTTTCCTCATATTCACATCAGCTCACATCGTTACGCAAGGAAGCATCGTTTAAGCGACACTGGTAATCTCGTGGGCAGGCAGCGCTTGCAGTATGTCAGCCATGGCGTCTAAAGCCTCTTTGCCCTGGAGGATGAGCTCTTGGGCAGCGCTGCTGACGGTGCTGTCCGGCACTTGGACTGGACTGGCTCTGGGTACAATGCACCAGGAGGGGCCAAACAACTCTCTGAAGACCTGCTGCATCCCGGCAAGCCTGGGCAGCTTCCAAGGTAAGCCAGTTCTGCACCTTACCACATCATCCGTGGAATTGATATGTGATGCTTTCGCATACGATCAATCAGATCGTGTCCTACATCAGCCAGACTCCTTGTTGCTTTGCTTTGGTCCAACAATCCAAAGGCCAATCCTCCAGATACTCAAGCCAGCCATGGACTGTGCAGGGACCTACCACTGTAATAGCTCTGTGATAATCTTCCAATCTGGCAGCGCAGAGGAGATTGTTGGCATCCTGCAGGAGTTTAAAGTTGTCAA
This sequence comes from Coccomyxa viridis, assembly GCA_963930925.1. NCBI lineage: Eukaryota > Viridiplantae > Chlorophyta > Trebouxiophyceae > Coccomyxaceae > Coccomyxa > Coccomyxa viridis. The sequence goes on along the minus strand of CAWVOJ010000015.1, from coordinate 2,246,054 downwards.
GGAAGAGGGCACCAGTTACAGGTCAACCAAACTCTTCACAGATGCATGTTATGGCGCTTGTGTAGACAGGCTTCAGCAACCATCCCAATGAAGACGCTGCATCACATCTTGAGCGCCAAGTTTGTGTCCTGAGCCAAGGCTCAATTATAGCACTTTTTGCTATGTCTTGGGCACTGTACAGTGGGTGGCCTACCTTAATTTGATCAAAGGGCGCCTTGACCCCGCAGGCTGACCTCACAGTTTCTGCCTTGAGTATTGTAGACGATCTCTGAAGCACAGTGTGTGGTGTGTAGCTGCCAGCAGTGGTGGGAGGAGCAAGTCCACTTGGGCGACAATGCATCTGTGCTCACAGAGCTCAACATAACACTGGCGCTGCACAACCCCATGCCGGCAGATAGCCCGTAAGGACTCCTTCTGGCACTGTGCATTGCTTAATCATTTTGGCACAATGATTGCACTTGCTGTGCTACTGTCAGAGGATGTATCTCAAAGCACGTAGCCTCCCAGAAGCTTTGCATTGAGCCTCCTGCGGAGGGCCTTCTCAACGCATCTTTCTGCTGCCAGGTCAGGCTTGGAACTCTGCCTCAGCTTGCCTGCTATGAGTTGTCATGGTTTTCGCAGATCACATGGAGCATCAATCAACCGCATGGAGGCATTTCTACTGGGTGAGGCTCCTCTCCCTGCTGCATGCCCATATTGCTGGCATGTCATTGCTGATGCCTGATCAGCCTCACGCCAGCAGCTGCCCTGAACATTGCCAGTGTCTGAATTGTCTCTTTGGCTTTTTGCACTGCTCTGTGTATGATCCTCTGCATGCAAATACCCATCTGTGGCGTGCAGGTGTGGCTTGTGCACTGGCTGCTGGAGCGCTGCTCACGCTGGCAGCCACACGGCCTTCCATGCCCATGTCAGCAATAAAAGCTCGTGGAGGTGAATTCTTAGACAGTTCTTATTTGGGAGGTTCTCAGGGCTTGAGATTCTTTAAAGTTCTTTAAATTTATGCATGCGTATCACTCTCCTCCAGAACTGCATTGGGTCAGCACCACGTGCAAGGTCACAATTGTTGTTATCTCGTGTCAGATAGCGTCCCACTCAGTGACAAATGAGCCATTTCTTAGCATCACAACCAATGCGCTCTTCTCAATACGCCTCTTGTTTCTGGCAGGAGCACTTCTCGGAATAGCTGTGGTGGGTGTGGTGGGTGCCTGTGCCAGATGGGGCATCCCTGGGGGCCTGGCAATAGCAGCCTCGTGCACATGGTTTGCCTCTCCAGCCGTTGCTGTGGGACTCATGGCGCTGATGCTCGGCTCCATCAAGAAGGCAGGAGTCAAGGTACAACAACTCCTGTCCTCTTGGTTTCAAGTGACATATGATTCACACGAGCTGAAGCAACGCTGCTCATTTCTGGAACTCCTGGGCCTGCTGCTGTTGTACCCAAGTCTCATCATAGCTGCATTGCGTAGCATGCGCGCATGGCGCTGTTTTGCTGAGAGCTTGTCAAAGCCAGCCACTAGGTCGATATTCATGAAGCCATGCAGGCAGATGCACCTGTGAATGAGCTGTTTGGCTGCTGCTGTGCATGCAACAAGCAGCACCCTGTCAACAATATAGTGCTGATGGCTTCGCCCGGCACTTTCCAGGCTTTGCATTCCAGCGCATCCGTTTCTGTAGCGTCAGAGGGCTGTGTTTCTGCTGCGCAGGTGAACAAGCCTCTGGAAAGGGCCTTCCACCTGCTGCCATGGCTGGTGTCAGGGACATTGGCTGTCACTCTGGCGCAGGTCCTGAAGGCTGACCTTGCAAAGGGATGGGCTGCCTGGCTGCAAGCCCTGATCGCCATTGGGGTTGGCGTTGGAGCCCTGGCTGTCACTTGGGGTTACATGGAACAGGTGCTGCCACTGCAATGAACACCCACATCCATGCGTCTGGTGTGTTTAGCTGCAACAACTGCTGCATGGCTACTGCATAGATGCTTTCTGATTGTGCCTGTCTGCTGAGCGGCATGTGCGTGACGATGTGCAGGCTCAGCAGGAGGGCTCACCGCAAAACCCATCTGAAAACGCTGAAGCACAGCCTGTCAACCGCCTGTGCAGCGGCCTGCATCAGGATCTGCCTGCGCCTTTGGCTGTGCCTGTGGCTGGGGCGTCACAAGGTGACTGCCAGAGTTTTGAATTCACCTGAGACTTGCCAGGTGGACACAGTTGCTCCTAGCTTCAGCTGCACATTGGCTCTACCATAAAGCCTATCATACATGCTTTATGCTGGGAAGCAGAACTAGCGCTGTTCTGAGGAGCCCCATGCATAGAGCTCAGAATGTGTGCATGGCCCTTGCAGGCAGTGGTCCCTCTTTTCAGGAGGCTGACAAAGCAAAGAAGCATCCATACTCATATGAACAGCAACTCAAGACTGGAGACCAGAGCTCAGAAGAGGCAAGGACTCTCTACCGACTGCACTTACATCCTGAGACCCAGTATGCTCCCAAATGACAGACACAGATGCTGCAACAATGTCTTGGGTTCCTATATGTTGAGCGTGTGGAGAAGCGCAATGACATAGGCCTGGACATGCTCCTGTTAGCTTGCCCTCAACAGCTACAAATTTTGCATGACATTGGGAGTCCTTGATGAGTCCGGAAGTTCCTGAATGGCCTGCAGCCTGCTGTTTTTCCTCGAGCCTGTCAGTATGATGCATGATGATCATGCAATGGGCTGATAGTGAAGATGGCCACAATTGTGAGCTCTACTGCATATGGGGATTGACCAAAGCATCTTCCAGATTCAAAACAATCACGCAGCGAGCCAAAGGCCACCGCCTGATTTCCATGCCATGATAGAGCTCCGCATCAAGCCAAGCTGCAACCCATTGCTTTTCACAGGCCGCTACTGTGGTGTGCAGGTCTATGAGCTGAGGAGCCCGCATTTTCTGCCCAGCGAGTGGATGATGGAGCGGAGCAAGGTTGGCTGCTGGGCTGCTGACACATGTGGCAGCGTTGGGGGTTCATCCCTGGTGGTCATGTCCAAGGGCAGTGGCATGCACTACATCAAGCAAGCCTACATGGTGCGTATTCGTGCAACAAGCCCTGCTTAGCCTGTCAAGCACTGAAGACTACTAGCATGCCAGGTCTGGACCCAGTTTTGTTTCAAGCCTCTTGAACTCCTGTTTCGTGTATATATTTTTGAGTAACCCCAGCATTGTGTCCGCCATTGGCTGTTCACGGCACTCATCTTTCTCTTGAACGCTGGGGTTTGGTCACTGCATGGACCTATAGTGCTGCGCTTGATTCTCAGGTGGATGACAAATTCCCCTCTGAGTTTGTCAGCAAGTGGTGGGAGAAGGGCTTCTACATCACGTCAGTGGTCACCTTGCCCGCGCACTGGGCCGTCGTCATGTCGCAGGACGCTGGTTTTGAAGACCAGCACGTGGATGTGAGTGAGAGGGCGCATCCATTCAAAAGCACTTATATTGATTCGCGCGGTCCGTCTGCCTGCGAAGGGAAATATCTGGAGGGTAAGTCACCTCATTTTGCGTGCCTTGATGACGTATCTTGCTGTGGCTATGGGTTGAATGCCAATGCCACAGTGTGTTGCAGATGGAGAGCCAGGGCTGATGACTAGCAGTCTCCAGCCTGCTTTTCACCAGGAAAGCCCTTTTGCAGATTTTCGTGTCGTGCCATGCTAAGGCACCTGTATGAGAAGGGCCACGCAGCTTCTCTGCCAATACATTGCAGACGCATCGCAAAATTAATTGGAAGAGATAAAAACACTGGGTTGCCCCTTCTATGCTAAGGGCTGTGTGAATGCTGCCCAAGGCTTTCCACTTGATTCCGAGCATCCTGAAGAGGCATATTAGCCTGAGGGTGTTTTCCTTCCCATGCAGACTTCCAGATCACAGCGTGCGCGGTCACAAAACTACTGGTTGTTACTGTGGTGAGCAAGGCAGTGGACAAAGCGCAGACAAGCTTGGACAAATCATCCTCCCCTCTGCCCAGGTCAGGGGCAATTGGGCCAGGAGGCTGCACGGTGCCGGGATCCTGTACCACCACACAGAAAGCTTCTCCAGAGAACCAGCAATCGATACAGGGAGACATGGGCATGCAGGGAGCAGTGGGTGAGGCACCCAGGGCTAACGTGATCAGATTCATGAAAGATAGCACTGGGACCTGGGAGTCAGATGCCACAACTGTGACTCCATCCTTCCAATACAGGAGAGAGGACTAAGCAGGCCAAGGCAGTCATTGAGGCAGAGGAAGCCAGTATGCCTTTCAAGGAGGGACAGGACTACTACCTGATCAGTGCCAGGTCTGAGCATCCTTCTGTATACTCTATCGTTTTATCATACTTTGCATGCTGTTCTGCATGACTGACAGCGTCTTCAGCAGATGGAGAAGCACAAGGAACATGTGCCAGTCTAGTATATCGCAAGCACGTCCGAATAACACTTTGCAGCAAGCATCAGCTTATGTGGGAAAACTTTGCGTATTGTCCCACCCGCACGCATGTATCTTAGCCACTCCAATATGAGCAGTGTGCAATGCCTGGATGATGGTCACTGTGACCCTGAAACTTTACGTGCAGATGGTGGAAGCTGTGGAAGGCCTACTCGGGCGTTGTTGAAGAGGACGGTAGACTGACCTGTCCGCCAAAAAGGGAGACGCCTAACCCAGGGCCCATACCCAATACTGAACTGCTGGAAGTCAAGAATGATCATAGCAGCCTCAAGTCCTATGTGGATGAGGGCTCCGGCTACAAAGTCCTGTCCCAGGGATCATGGAACTTCCTCAGCAAGCTCTATGGTAAGGTTTCCCTCGTGACGGCAGGAGGCATAGCCCTCACAATGCAGACCTCCCCTTCCATGATATCAACTTGTTCTGGTCCTGCCCGACAGCACATTCCAGGCATGCTTGACCGACATGTCCTGATTGCATCTCCTGGAGTTCATGCTCCCATGCTGAGCCTCGAATGCACGCTTAGCTGGTCTACGCCACTATATGGGAGGGATTTTCCACAGTACTGAGATCTTACCGGGAACACTCCGCAGGTGGGGGCCCTGCCATTCCTCGCCCTGTGCTGCCGACCTGTGGGAAGCTGCGGGTGGAAGTACGCCCGCTGACCCTGCAGGCCTTCAGGTGGCCGGACATTGACAAGGCAAAGCCACTGCAGATCAGCCGGCAGGTGAGCCACCCCAGACAAATCCTGGTGGCACCTTGAAGCCTTCCCCGTCAGAAATGGCGCGCATGTGCAGGCAGGACATCGATGCCTTAAGCCCAGTCATGATTGGATTCCTTGCGGCAGCAATCATGGCGGGTCCTGAGTGGAAGACGTGCTCCTTGCCCAGCTGTGTCATTGTGTGACAACATAGCCCAGCTTTCTCAGGCCTTGCGGAGGCTCAGTGAGCACGCTTCACATACATACTTGCTGATACAGGATTGCTGAATTATCCGCAGGCAACAGTGGCGGAGCTGAATACGGCTGCCTGCGCGCTGTTCAGGCTTGTAGAAAGGGACATTGAGGTCTGCGACTACTACAACGGCAAGATCTTTGCCAGCATGAAGGGCTCTGAGAAGGCGGCCAAGAAGCTGGAGGATGTTCAGATTATTGGACCGCAGCGCGTCCTCGTTGGAGAAAAGGTGCGCCGTCAGAATGCCGATTTGCAATCAGCCAGCGACGTGATTGTTAGCATATGTCAATCATCAGGTGCGCCATCAGGATGCCCACTGGCCAGCAATCGCTGACATCCTTGTCAGCATGTATCAACAACCACAGCACAGAAGATGCGCATGGCCGAGAAGCGTGCCTGCTTGCAAGTAGCCAGAGGATGTCGCAAAGGCCTACAGCAAATTTACTTGGTAGGGATACATGCGCGCGCCTGTGCGGTCTTTCTGGAAGATACACCTGCCTTGGTGGTACTCTGATCACCTAAGCTCTGCTGTATTGATAGCTGGGCATTTGCCTGACAGGAGACTGCCTGAGGGAGTATGAGGGTCTCATTGCCTCATGTGCGGCTTGCTTTGCGCAGAGTGCGGATGGGAAATGGCCAAGTGAGGAGATAAAGAAAATATGGGAAGCACTAAATTCAAATCCTTCGAGCCTTGGGGGCCATTCCACATTTAAATTGTTCCCCACGACACCCCGCATGACTCATCCTCGGAGGTATGCTGCAGAGCGTCCGACGGTCGAGTCTACCGGCCTAGAGTAATCATACAACTTCAGGAGGGGCCTTGTACTCAGTCCAGGGATCAATGTCAGCGGGAGCAGGAGACAATGATGCATGTCAAATCATCTCCCTAGGCTTGAGAGGGATGTACGCATGCTCCCGGTGGAGGGAGAGGCATATTGGCTCTGCGTTTTCCCTCGCAGCAAAGCTAGTTTGCCTTTCTACATGAGTACGACAGCAAGCTGCCTGAGAATCTGCAGACAGAGCACTGACTAGTCTAGCAGGGAAAGGTGTGCTGGCTGTGATTGGGTAAATCTCAACAAGTTCCAGCAGCTTTCTCCAGCTCTCTTCAGCCCAAGCACCACAGGCACTGCAGATTCCTGATTGAGAGTCCAATATGCAACATGGGTGTCCGGGAGTTGAGGGAGTCTCGTGAGCAGCTGATGTCCTGTAGAAATGTCTCCTCTGTAGCCAGCAGCAGCAGCCATGATTTCCCGCTCAGCACCAGGCTTATTTGAGTCTTGCAAAGGGTCCTCTTGGAGGGCAGCAGTTTCAGCAAAGCAGCACCGCAAACCTGAGCTAGGCAGGACTGCGAAGAGTGTACAAGGATGCTTTCAAGATGTCTTCCATAGCTGACAGCCAAGACTTGCTGCATGGCCTCCTGTGAGGGCAACTAGCTGATGCACAAGCGAGGTATGATTACAGTGTCAAGAGCTGAAGGTACAACCTAGCTTATCTGGCTTGGACATCCGCAGCAGTGTTAAATTTGCATGACACTTAATTTTGCAGGGAAAACTTTATACCTGTGCCAAAATGAGCAGGCAGCATCATGCTGCAACATGATGTGCTCTTCTTGCTCGTTTGCCCAGTCTGCCAAGGATTGCCCTCAGTGCATACATTAGGCACACCAGACTCATGAATGTGATCATGATGTGAGTGGTCCCTGATCAGGAAGGCATTTTGGACTGGATTGAATCCGACATGGCAGCTGCAGGCCCTAAGGCTTTGGAAATGTGATTGGGGTAGAAGGCAGCTGGCTCTTGTCCTGGTTGTCCTCTTCTCATCAGCAACATATGAATCACATCATTTCTGCCAGCTGCCAGCGGTGCACCAGGGAGGCATGTCCTATAACCTTTTACAGGCAGGTAACAAGCTTGAGATCCCGCGGTGGCATCCTACATCATCAGCCCTTTGCCTGGTACCCAGACAGCAGTGTGTGCGGATGGCTCAGTCGGCTAGGAGGTCTTGTATCAGCAGCGCAATGTCTGCCATAACTCCTGGTGCCTGACGTCATGTTACATGATGTATCAGGTCACTGACTGAGTCAGCATGTATGGCCCATGATCACAACCACGCAGGCCTGGCAGGGCCTCACTCTGTACATCTGCTGGCCTGTGTGCATGAGAACTGATGTATTGAAACCGAGCTTCTTGCTTCCCTCTGATGATGGTCCCTGACTGAGGGTGCATGAGATGTCCAAGGATGTTGCCTAAATGGTGACGTTGCGAATCTTCTCCCCTGGGACCCAATCTGTGAACGTGACGCCTTTGCTTCCGATAGCTTCAGCCTCTGAATATCCGTACGAAGATCAGGAAGTACCATCACAGCATCGTTGCAGACGTTAGCACTACCATCTCTTCACCGCTAAGCAAGGTGTAAGGCTCATCTCAGTGTGTGTCGTCGGGTTTGAAGCAGCTAGCCGCAAGGAATCTGTTACTAACGTGAGAACAGTCTTAGTTGAGGCAGGCAGAGCGCACAGAATTTCCGCCATGGCGCGAGCTATGCCCAGGAGAATGAGCTCCTGGGCAGCACTTCTGGCGGTGCTCTCGGCCTCTTGGACTGGACTGGCTCAGGGCATGGTACAGCAGGAGGGCCCAAAGACCTCTCCTGAGACCTGCTCCATCCCGGCAAGCCTAAGCAGCTTCCAAGGTGAGCCCCTTTCGCGCCTCACCACAGCACCTTTCTTCGGATCTGTGTGTGACACTTTCGCATACGCGCAGTTGTATCTGACATATTTCAGCCGAGTTTCCCTTAGGATAGGTCTTTGGACTATGCATCTTGAGGCCTCTCTCTTAGACACCCAATTAACTTATGAACTGCAGGGACGTTCCGTTGTAATAGCTCTGTGAAGATTGTTCGAGCTGGCACTGAAGAGGAGATTGCCGGTATCCTGCAGCAGCACAACTTTGTCAACGAGAATGGCAGCAGTCACAGGTAAGCGAGAGTTCACACTGCCAATTGTCACGAGGCGCAACAGGCGGCCTTTACAACAGACCTTATATTGATAGCATATCACATCCCATGCCCTAGGAGCTGTCCTGAGCCCGGGGTTGCTCAAGTGAATCCAGCTGTCCAAAAGGGTGAGTATGTGCATTGGCACTGTCTCATCTGTGCATAGATTGGTTGTGTACCTTCATTCAACCAAGAGCACTCGACTCCCACAGGCTGACCTCCTGCATTGCCTCGAGTACTGTAATATACGGCTGTACCTTGTAGGCGACAGCTGAAGCACACTGTATGGTGTGCAGCTGGTCACAGGAGCAGCTCAACTTGGGTGACAGTGCGTCTGTGGTCACAGAAATCAACACAACACTGGCGCTGCACAATTCCCTGCCTGCAAGCAGCGGGTAATGCTCTTCCTGGCACTCTGCAGCCACCACATCTAGCTATGTGCAGCCTGCTCATCATGTGGGCACCTCTTTGGATTGCTGTCAGAGAATGTACCCAAATACACATGTCATCTGAGAAGCTTTGTACTGAGCCTTCTGCAAGGGCCAGCTCATGCATCTTTCTGCAGCCAGGTCTGGCTTGATAGCCTGCCGCAGCTTACGTTGTTTGAGTGGTGATAATGTTGCAGATTACATGGAGCATCAATCAGCCGCACGGAAGCCTTTCTGCTGGGTGAGGTTCCTTTCACTGCAGCACGCCTGTACTGCTGGCATGTCAGTTTTACTGCAGCGCCTGCCTTGAACAATGGTTTCACAACCTGTCTGACTCCTTGCACTACTCTTTGCTTGGTCCTCGCATGCATGTACTTGCCCACGACTTGCAGGTGTGGCTTGTGCGGTGGCTGCTGGAGCGGTGCTCAAATTGGCGGCCGCGTGGGCTTCTCTGCCCAAGTCGCATATAACAGCTTGTGGATGTGAGACCTTTGACATTTGTTTATCGCGGAGATCCTCAGGACTCGCTCCTTTTGCATTTCACTTTCCTCTAGAACGTGTTTGCGTAGTCCACCTGCGCATTGCTACCTCATGTCAGACAGTGTCTCGCTCTCTCTAAATGAGTGCTCTTTCAGTAACAGCGCTTATGCGTATGATGAAGGTGCATGGTGTCTTTGGCAGGGGCAATCTTTGGGATGACTGTGATGGGTGTGCTGGCTGCTTATATCCCTTGGGGCTCCCCTGGGCTGATAGCATTTCTGGCCTCGTGCGCCTGGTTTGCCTCTCCAACAATTGCCACGGGAATATTGGTACTGATGGGGGAGATGGGCTGCATAAAGAAGACAGGTGCTGAGGTAGAACAGCTTCTCTGCTGCAGAAGCAATGTTGCTTACATTGGGCACTCCTGGGCCTGGTTTAGGTCATGCTCAAATCATTGATCACATATCATCATGCCCCTGCTGTACCCAGTACTGGCCACTCAGCCAATTCATGCAGGCAGACAACGGTTGCACAACTGAAGAGGCTCTTTAGCTTATGCCGTAGGTGCAGCAGTCAGCGTACTATACAGCCTTGGCAGTTGTTGTCCTGGTGGCTTCCCCTTGCATCCTCCGGAGGTGCCTGCTCGCCTGATCTGTACCTGTTTCTCTCGGTGCGATACGGCTTCATGTCTGCTGTGCAGGAGAAGGTAACTCTGCAGGCAGCCCTCTACCTGCTGCTATGGCTGGCATCAGGGAGTTTGACGGTCATTGTGGCGCAGCTTATGAAGGTTGACCTCGAGAAGGGATGGGCTAACTGGCTGCAAGCCCTCGTCACAATTGGTGTCGGCGCTGGATTCATAGCATTGTCTGGGATGTATATAGAAAAGGTGCTTCCAATGCCCCCGCATGCCAAAATATGCATTCATACATTTAGGGGTGATAATCTCAAACGCATTCAGTGCAAGTTGTGTGTCTCCCTGGCCAGAGGCAACGCCTCCTGCATGGCTTCTGCTAAGATGCTGTGTGTGGACATTTGGTAGATGATGTGTCTGTGATGGTGTGTGCGTTCTCTGCAGCTGCAGGAGGACCAGAAAAAGAAGTCTGAAGGAACTGCCACAGAGAAGTCACGAGGTGACTGCCTGGAACTGACTTGAGACTTACACACACTGTTTGCCAGCACCCGCCGCACATCACCTGTGACGCAAAGCTGCCGCATGATGAGCTGCGATATGATTGCTCAGGAGCCCTGTGAACTCACCTCAGAAGCAGTGCATGGCTTATGCAGGCCATGGTCCCTCTGTTGAGGCAGCTGACAAGCAGGAGCATGTGTCCTTGGCTGAGAAGCAGCTGCCAGCAACATCTGTACACAGCCACACTGGGAACCAGAGCGCAGGAGCGGTAAGACCTCCTCTTCTACTGTGATTGACTTAGAGGCTGAATACTCTGTAGAGACTTCAATTTGTCCGAGCACAATTCTAAAAAGTTTCATGCACACAAGCTGTGGTGATTGTGGTCCACAGTTGAGCTTGACACCTTGGGTGTAAGATGCTGTCTGCAAACATGTTGATAGAGAGCATGTCTATAATGGTGTGCGCCTTCTCTGCAGCTGCAGGAGCAGTTCTTGATAGAAGCTCCTGAGGGAGCTGCTGCAGAGGAGGCACGACTTGAAGGTGACTTACCTGAGACCTACACGCGCCACTCACCATCATCTACGCACATCAGCTCCGCCATGATGCATAGTTGCCACATGCTGAGCTGCAACATGAGTGCTCAGGAGCCGTGTGCACTCACCTCAGAAGCAGTGCATGGCTCATGCAGGCTGTGGTCCTTCTCTTGAGGAAGCTAACAAGCAGGAGCATGCGCCCTCAACTGAGAGGCAACTGGCACCCATAGACAGCTACTCTGAGCACCTGAGCTCAGGAGCGGTGAGACCTTCTCCTGTGACTGGATGGGCTGTGATGTGATTCAATCTTCCAGCGTCGATAGTCTTGTGCTCAGCCGCACGTAGAACACAGACTCTTACTAGCTTTAGCTTTATAAGGCATCAGGCAGCCAGCCAAAGGTGACCTGAGCACGGCTGGCTGCCAAATAGCTCAGCTACAAGCTAAGCTGCGATTCACAGGTCTTCACAGGTGTGTGGCTGTGCTGTGCAGGTGTATGACCTGAGAACCCCGCGCATGCTGCTTGATGAGTGGATGACTGAGTGCAAACAGGATGGTTATCTCATCACTCGCACCCACAGAATCAACAGGAATTGCTCATATGTGATGATGACCAAGGAGGGCAAGCCCAAAACCCAGCAGATCTACATGATGCGCATGCTCGCAACAAGCTGTCAATCATTCAAGACTGATGCCATGCCAGGCCTGGACTCGGTTTGCCTCAAATCTCTTTAGTTAAACTCCTGTGCCTTGAGCCTTCTCCATGTTTGAGAAAGCCCCCGCTTTTCATTCACCATGGATGTTTGTAGATCTCACCTTTGTTGCAATGCTTAGCACTGAGAACTTCATTTGCTGAATTGCATGGACCGTGACTGCTGCGCTTGAAGCCCAGGTGGATGACGAGTTCCCCTCTGAGCGGATCAGCAAGTACTGGGAGCAGGGCTTTTTTATCACGTCTCTGGCCACCCTGCCCAGGCAGTGGGCCATTGTTATGTCAACAGACGCCGGCTTTGAGGAGCAGTACCTGAAGGTGCACTACGTGGTTGGAACCACTCACCCATCTAAATGCGGCACTGCCATTGGTCGCCACGGTCACTTTGATTGCAAAGAGGATCCCCGAGGTAAGTTGCCTGAATTTGCCTTGATGCCTTGCCTTGATGCATGTAGCCTGCTGTACCTGTGCTTTGTATGTACAGCAGCTATGGAGATAAGGCCAGCCAGGGCGGCCCCTTGCCTGAATAAAAAGTAGCAGAAGGCATCTACGTGAGATGGACTGTGCACCTGAACTGAGCCAATACATTGTAGATGCACTTGCTGAGATGTGGCACAAGGATGGGGTCGTCCCTGCTCCGCCTGAAGTGGCGCAATCGCTGCTCAATGGATTTCATCACTCAGGAAATTTGTGGGCATATTGACCTGAGGGCTATTTGATTCGCATGCAGACTTCCAGGTCACAGCGTGCGCGGCCACAAAGCTACGGGTCGTCACTGTGATGAGCAAGCCAGTGGACAAAGCGCGGGCAAGCCTGGACAGGGGACCATCCCTTCCGCCCAGGTTAAGGGCACGAGGGTCAATAAAAAGCTCAGTGCCAGCCTCCACTAGCACGGCACAGACAGTTTCTCCAGAGACCAGCAATCAGCGTAAAGAGACATAGGCATGCAGGGAGCAATGAGTGGGGCAATCAAGCTTAAGGTGGTGGGATTACGTAATGAGCAAGCCACCGGACAAAGCGCGAAAGAGACTGAACATCACTGGACCAATGAGCAGCTCAGACACGAGCTGTACTGCACATCCCTGATTGAATCTCCAGCATGCAACAGGGGTGGCAGGGAGATGGGAGAAATCTCATGAGCACTCGGTACCCGAAAGGGGCCTGCAGTCAGCAGCAGCAGCAGCAATGGTTTCCCACTCAACAGCAAGTGTGACTCGTATCACAGAGGTGCTCTTGAGGCAGCAAATTCTCAAGGCATCAGCGCAGAAAGCTGATCCTGTAAAGGTTTACAGCAATCAAATCTTGTCTGCCAGAAAGATAGCCGAGACTTGCTGCATGGCACTCTGTAAGGGCAACTGTCTGATTCACCAGCACGATATGAATATGCCAGAACAGCTTTCCTGTGTCAGCTGCAGCTCCACTCTGGCAGAGCATGCAGAGCGTGTTCCATCTCAAGCAGAGGTCTGATGATCATAGTTACAGATCCGCCACAGCGACATATCTGAGCTTGGGTGCAAGCTGGCCTGTATAGATATATCAGGGTGGGACAGGTGCAATAGTGTTGCACTTGCAAGACAGCTGTAGACTGCGGTAAGCTCTCCAGCAAGGAATCTTCCCTGTGCCAGAACAACAGGCTGTTGTTCCAAGTGCTCCAATTGCTCTGAGCTATGCGTCATGGCAGCCCAATTTGCCTGCAACAGCAGGGGAGTGATCTTGGCAACATAGCACTTCATAGGTTCAACCTTTTGCATACACACATTCATGGTACTTGCCTCGGCTGCATACATGCACTGCCCTATGGCCATCAAAAGTATGGAGACAGAGAGTCTTGCTAGTATCCTGGAAGTGGGCCTTACTGAAGGGTCATGAGATGTCCAAGGATGTTGCCTAAATGGCGACGTTGCGAATCTTCTCCCATGGGACCCAATCTGTCAAAGTGACGCCTTTGCTTCCGATATCTCTTTAGCCTCGTACGAAGATCAGGAAGTACCATCACAGCATCGTTGCAGACGTGAGCACTACCATCCCTTCACCGCTAAGCAAGGTGTAAGGCTCATCTCAGTGTGTGTCGTCGGGTTTGAATCAGCTAGCCGCAAGGAATCTGTCATTAGCGTGAAAGAGGTATAAGGTGAGGCAGGCAGAGCGCACAGGAATTCAACCATGGCGCGAGCTATGCCCAGGAGAATGAGCTCCTGGGCAGCAATTCTGGCGGTGCTCTCAGCCTCTTGGACTGGACTGGCTCAGGGCACGGTACACCAGGAGAGCCCGAAGACTTCTCCTGAGACCTGCTCCATCCCGGCAAGCCTCAGCAGCTTCCAAGGTGAGCCCCTATCGCACCTCACCACAGCACCTTTCTTCGGATCTGTGTGTGACACTTTCGCGTACGGACAATTCTATCTGACATATTTTAGCCGGTTCTCCCAAAGGATAGGTCTTTGGTCCATGCATCTTGAGCGCCTATTTCTCAGACACCCAATTGATTTATGGACTTTGCAGGGACATACCGGTGTAACAGCTCTGTGAAGATTGTTCGAGCTGGCACTGAAGAGGAGATTGCTGGTATCCTGCAACAGCATAATTTTGTCAATGAAAACGGCACCAGTAGCGGGTAAGCAAGACTTCGCACTGCCTCACGTCATTGGGCCCAACAGGCGGCCTTTACAGGAGACCCCAATGTTGACAGCACATCCATTCTGAGCGCCAGGCGCTGTCCTGAGCCCGATGTTGCGTGAGTGAATTCGCATTGTATGATTTGGCCTTGTTTTATCTGTGCATACATGCCTGTGGGAGTCAACCAAGAGCGCTTGACTCCCACAGGCTACCTGCATCTGCCACGAGTACTATGCTACACGACTGTATCTAGTAGGCGACAGCTGAAGCACACTGTATGGTGCGCAGCTGGTCGCAGGAGCACCTCAACTTGGGGGACAATGCATCTGTCGTCACAGTGATCAACACTAACACTGGCGCTGCGCAATTCCCTGCCTGGAAGCAGCGGGTGATGCTCCTTCTGGCAGTGTGCAGCCATCACCTTTGGCAGTGTTCAACCACCACACCATGTCGGCACCATGATAGCAGTTGCATGGACGGCTGTCAGGGAACGTACCCAAATACATGTATCATTCCCGAAGATTTGTATTAAGCCTTCTGCAGGGGCCTTTTCAATGCATGTGGGTGCAGCTAGGTCAAGCTCTTGGTAGCCTGCCTCAGCTTGCCTGCTATGAGTTGTTGTGTTCTTTGCAGGTCACATGGAGCATCATTCAACCGCATGGAGGCCTTTCTACTGGGTGAGGCTCCTTTCACTGCAGCACGCCTGTACTGCTGGCATGATGGCTTTAATGCAGCACCTGCCCTGAACACTAGCTTCCCAGCCTGTTCGGCACTGCACTGTGCTTGTCCTCTGCATGCGCCCATCTGATTGCAACTTGCAGGTGCGGCTTGTGCGCTGGCTGCGGGAGCGCTGCTCTGGTTGGCAGCCGCATGGGCTTCCCTGCCCAAGTCGCAAGTAAGGGCTTGTGTAGGTGAGGCCTTTGACATGTGTATGTTGGGAAGTCCGCCAGGACTCACTTCTTTTGCATGCCACTTCCGTTCACTACGTCACTTGTGTGGCCAACCTGCATGGTGCTATCTCATGTCAGAGACTGTCTCTCTCTAGGGGATCTGTGAAACAGCATGCTTTTGGGTGATGCCACTTATGCACAAGATGAAGGTGCATGGTGTCTCTGGCAGGGGCAAGCCTTGGGGTGTCTGTGATGGGTGTGTTGTCTATGCAGGAGTACTGCTTGGGGTGATCTTGATGGGTGGACTGGCTGCCTATGTCCCATGGGGCTCGTCTGGGCTGCAAACATTCGTGGCCTAGTGCTGCGCCCTATTCAAGACGTTTGTTGTCTATGCAGGAGTACTGCTTGGGGTGATCTTGATGGGTGTATTGGCTGCGTATGTCCCCTGGGGCTCGTCTGGGCTGCAAACATTTGTGGCCTCGTGCGCCTGGTTTGCCTCTCCAACACTTGCCGCGGGAATTGTGTTCCTGATGGTGGAGCTGGGCTGGGCAGGAATTGAAGTAGAATATTTTCTTTGCTCTCAAGTGTGAGTGATGTGCTGGTGCAAGAAAGCAGTGCTGCTCACATCAGGCGGTCCTGAGCCTGGTTGTGGTCGTGCCCGTGCCCTCATTGTAACCAAACAGCTCACGCGCATGCCGCTGCTGGACCCAGTGCTGGCCACTTGGCAAGATGCGCCACTGAATGCGCTCTTCAGCTGATGCTGTGGGTGCAGCAGTCAGCAACACACTTTCAAAGTGTGCAGCCTTGATAGTGTTGTTTTTTCCTGCCTGCCTGCTCGGCTTACGCTGCTGTACCTGCCTCAAATCGCTGCCACAAGGCACTCACCTGCTGCGCAGGAGAACATAACTCTGCTGTGGGCCTTCCACCTGCTGCCATGGCTGGCATCAGGGACTGTGGCGGTCATTGTGGCGCAGCTCCTGAAGGCTGACCTCGAAAAGGGCTGGGCTGCCTGGTTGCAAGCCCTGGTCACTATCAGCGTTGCCCTTGGAACCCTAGTGGTCCTTGCACTGCACTCAGAGGAGGTGCTTCCGATCCAAACCATCTGAAAGCATGCATCTATGTGTGTGTGTGTTCCCAGAGGCAACGACCCCTGCATGGCTTGATCAATCTCATGAGCTGAGATGCTGTCTGCAATAACAGTGACAAAGAGCATGCCTGTGATGGTGTGCGCCTTCTCTGCAGCTGGAGAAGAAAATCTGGCAAGAAGCTTCTGGAGGAGCTGCTGCACAGACGTCGCAAGGTGACTGCCTGGAACTCACCTCAGAAGTTACCAGCATTCGCTGCACATCAGCTTTAGTCTAACGCATAGCTGCCGCATGCTGAGCTGTAATCCAATCACTCAGGAGCCCAGTGCACACACCTCTGAAGCAGTACATGGCCCATGCAGGCCGTAAAGCTGGAAAACAGGAGCACGCCGTCACGGCCAAGAAGCAGCCGCCAGCGACATCTGAGGAGCAAAAGGCCGTCTGGGCAAACATTTGCAAGCATCTGACGATCAAAGAATGGGCTCGGGCTGCTGGTACAGGGCAACATGGGCTCTGCGGCGTCAGCAGCTTCTTTCTAAGGCATGCACTGACAAGCAGAGCTCAGAAGAGGTGAGGCCTTCTCCTGTGACTGGCTGCTTTTCCGACTAAATGCCTCCAAGGAACTGTCACATACAGGAAACGTGGTGACATTGTGGCCCGCCGTTAAGCTTGACATCTTGTGTGCAACGAGAAGTGCAACGACAGAGGCCCGTGCACTCAATCAGTGGCTTGCTAATGCATGTCACAGAGCCCCAAAGATGCTTGCAACATTCTTCTTCCTCAATCCTGGAAACCTGCCAGCCCTTCTAGGGATCTTGCCAAAGGCCTACAGTGATCTTCCAACATTGATGTTCTCGTGCTCAGCCGCACATTGAACACAGACCTGAATCAGCTTCAGCTTGATCAGGCATTTGGCAACCAGCCAAAGACGTCAGAAGCATTGCTAGCCGCCAGCAGATCAACTGCAAGCCATGCTGCACCCCATAGGTATTCACAAGTATGCGGCTGTGCTGTGCAGGTGCATGAGCAGACGAGCCCACACCTGCTAGTCAAAGAGTGGATGACGGAGCGCAGCAAGGATGGTTACTCCATCGTTGCCACTCAAGAGACTGATGGCAAGTACACATGGGTGATGATGTCCAAGAAGGGCATGCCCTGTACCCAGCAAACCTTCATGGTGCGCATGCTTTTATCTCAATCCAGGCCTGATGTCATGCCGGCCTGGATTTTCTTTATTTCATGTCTCTTGAGGTGTTCTCTCAAACGCATTGGCCCTACATCAGTGCCTTGAGCTTCTCTGTGTTTGAGTAAGCCTCGGCTTTCTCTCCTCCATTGGCTGTTGAAATGTCTTAGATATTTCTGTGATGCTTACTAAGCTAGTAGCACCATAGGAGCGTGAGTTGCTGAATTTCATGGACGGTGAGTGCTGCGCTTGAACCCCAGGTAAATGAGAAGCCATTCTTCGAGCAAATCAAAGAGTACTGGAAGCACAGCTTCTACATCACGTCTTTGGCCACCGTGGGCACGCACTGGGCCGCTGCAATGTCGACAAACACCGAGTTCAAGGACCAGTACATGAAATCTATTGAGACGACGCACCCATTCAAGAGCTGGGCCTTTGGTCGGAACGGTCTGTTTACCTGCAATGGGGATCTTGACGGTAAGGCACCTGACCTTGCGTGCCTTGGTGCATCTATCCTCAGCAGGCTACCAAACCTGTGACTTGAATGCATTGCAAATGATTTGGTCAGCAAGGGCGGCCTGAATAATGAGTGGCACGCAGGCTGGTGTCCACCTGCATGTCATGCTAGGGCATCTGTGTGAGATGGTCTGTGCGCCTGATGTGACCCAATAACATTGCAGATGCAATGCAGGCTTGCCTAAAAGCAAGGATGAGGCGATTCTGGATGCGATCTCTGCACAACAAGTCTCTTGACTCCATAAACAAACTCGGAAAGGCACATTGATCTGAGGGCAATCTCATTCCTATGCAGACTTCCAGGCCACAGCGTGCGCGGCGTCTAAATCACAGATTATCACTGTGATGAGCAAGCTGGTGGACAAAGCAGAGAAGGGCCGGGACAAACCCTTGTAATTGGCAGGAGCAATGACTTCCTATGTAGCAGCAAGCGTGACTGAGTCCAGTAAAGATGCTGCCATCAAGAGGCAACAAAATCTGCAAGGCTCAGCGCAGAATGCTGAGCTTGGCAGGACCGCACACATGTACACAGACCCTTTCAAGACGTCCATTTGTAGTCACAAAGATACAGCCAGAACCTGCTGAACGACCTTCTTTAGGGGGCCCTTGTCTAACCTGTAAGAATGGTGTCGAGGGCAAGCAAAGCATTATTGTAGCAGCTGCAGCTCCATAATGGCAGAGCATGCAGAGCGAGTTGCATTTCAAGGTTTGTGATCACAGTGGCAGGGCTGAGCTAGGTGCGCAAGCTGGCCTGTCAGGGTTGGACAGGTGCAACAATAATGCGTTTGCAAGACAATAGTTGCTCCAGCAAAGAGTTGTCCCTGTGCCAGAACAGCAGTGCATGTGCTTCTCCGAGCAATGTGTCATGGCAGCCCCATCTGCCTCATTCCGCAACGGCAAGGGAATGCAGCCTTTCTCGGCCACATAGCACTTCGTAGATTATGCATGCACCGAGGATAATGATACCACATTCATGGTAATTGGCTGGGCTGCGTATATGTACTGCCCTATGGACATGGAGAGTATGGAGACAGAGGCTAGTCTCCTGACAATGGGCCCTCTCTGCATGCATGAGGTCCAATGTTGCCTAAACGAGAGACATGCGAATTTTTCCTGAGATCCCATCTGAGGAAGTCGATCCATCCCTCCCAATAGCTCCCAACCGCTGTCAAAGTGCGAGGATGGACGAGCCAAAAAGTCATTGCAGACCTTGACTTTGGCGGTGCTGTTGGCTTCTATCAGAAGCGGGGTAAGGCCCATCTCATTGTTTGTTGCCAGACATGTAGTCGCTATCACCGCCACACACGCAAACGTCGCGAAGTAAGTCTATACTTGGTGGGGAAATGCAGGGACCACAGGACGTCGGCCATGGCGAGCGTCACCGGTATGCACTGGAACATGAGTTTTTGGGCAGCGCTAATGGCGGTGCTATTAGCCTCTTGGCCTGGACTGGCTATGTCAACGACGGATCAGGAAAGGCCAAACGTTGCTCCCAAGAGCTGCTGGCTCCCAGCAAGCCTGGGAAGCTTCCAAGGTAAGCAAATCACCACAGCATCTGTGGGATCTGCCAACAGTGCTTTCGCACCTGACTGGGTTGTACATCAGCCAGATTTCCCTACAGCATTATGCAAGAACAAGGCCATAATGGTCATCTTGATCTGTCTCATCAAGCTGAGAACTAACCCTCAGATGCTCACCTTGGCTATGGACTGTGCAGGAACATACCACTGTAGCAGCTCTGTGATGATTCTTGAGTGTGGGACCACAGAGGAGATTGCTGGTATCGTGCAGCACTACACTCTTGTCGAGGAAGTGGGCGTTGGCCACAGTCAGTAAGAGCCCCTACTGCCATTGCGCCTAGATACACCAGCAAATCCCTACCACAAGGCCCCAGTCATGACACCACATTGTAGCATGAGCGCCAGCCTGAGACTTTGTCCTGGACAAGATAAAGATGTGGCTATGTGTGCATTAGCCACCGCGGGCATGTTTAGAAATTACTTGTGAACCCTTTCTACACCAGAGGACATGTTGTCCCATTGAGCTGACCACCATGCATATGCTTTGAGAGCTGTCTTGCGTAGCAGGTACTTGCTAAATCCCGACATGTGTTGCAGCTGGTTAAAGGAGCAACTTCGCTCAGGCGACAAGGCAACTGTTGTCACAGACCTCAACATCACACTGGCACTGCACGACCCCTCGCATGCAAGCAGCATGTAGGGACTCTTGCTGGCACTGTGCGGCCACCATATCACGTTGGCATCATGCATGTCATTGTATGATAGGATTTACCTGGATTGCTGTCTATGAATGTATTGCAATTCACATAGCATCCCAGAAGCTTTGCATTGAGCCTTCTGCAGGGGCTGTCTCAATATGCATGAGTGCAGCAAGCACAGGCTTTGTGGCCGACCTCAGCTTGCCTGCTGTTGAGAGCTCAGAATTCATGTTTGAGCAATGATGGTATTGCAGACCACATGAAGCATCCATAAGCCCCATGAAGGCCTTTCTACTGGGTGAGGCTCTTCTCACTGCAGCACGCCCATGCTGGTGACATGTCAGCTGTCATGCAGCACCTGCCTTGGACACTGGCTTTGCTTGCTCCTCGCGTGCATATCACCTGTCCAAGAGACTTGCAGGTGTGGCTAGTACGCTGGCTGCTGGAGCTGTCCTCATACTGGCAGCAAAGTGGGCTTCGCTCCCCAAGTCGCATGTACAAGCTTGTGGAGGTGAGGCCTTTGACATGTGTGAACCAGCAATGTAACCAGAACTAAAGACTGTTTTCATGCATGTAATTCTCCTCCAGAAGCCCATTGGCGTGATCCCACCAGCAGGGTGTCAGACCATGCCGCACTCTGTAATGGATGAGTTGATTTCTGGCGGAGCTAGTGATGCGCCCTTTTCTAACCATTTATTGTCTATGCAGGAGTACTGCTCGGGGTGATCTTGATGAGTGTGCTGGCTGCGTGTGTCCCATGGGGCTCCCCTGGGCTGATAGCATTTGTGGTCTCATGCGCCTGGTTTGCCTCTCCAACGCTCGCCGCCATGACTGTATTGCTGATGGTGAATGTGGGCTGCATCAAGAAGGCGGATATCAAGGTAGAACAGCTTGCTCTTAGTGCTACTGGTCACAGTGTGAGTGATCAATTGCTAGCAGTCCTGCTCACATCAGGCAGCCCTGGGCCTGATTATGTTTGTGCCCAAATCATAACCAAGCGGCTTGTGCACATGCCGGTGCTTTGTCCAGTGCTAGCACTTGGCAGAGCCACGCAGGCAGATGCACCACTGTGGGTGCAGCAATCAGCAAAGTGTACGGCCTTGATACTGCTGGTGACCATCCCTTGCATCTTCCAGGCTGCCTGCTTGCCTTACGCTGCTGTGCCTGCCTCTATGGCTGCCAAAGGGCTCTTGGTTGCTGCGCAGGAGAACAAGACTGTGCAGTGGGCCTTCCACCTGCTGCCATGGCTGGCATCAGAGACTGTAACAGTCGTTGTGGCGCAGCTCCTGAAGGCTGACCTCGCAAAGGGATGGGCTGCCTGGCTGCAAGCCCTGGTCACCATTGGGATTGGCCTCGGAGCCCTACTTGTCTCTGGGATATACTCAGAAGAGGTGCCTCCAATCCCCTTCACGCCTTGAGGCGCTCTGCAGTTTGAGATATCTTGCGGGGGTCTGGTCATTGTAGCATTACCATGTGCAAATGAGCTCCTCCATGTACTGTGTGTCCTCGGAGGCAACCTGAACTGCATGGCTCCTGCTGAGATGCTGCCTGCAAACATGCTGATGGAGAGCATGTCCATGGTGGTGTGCGCCTTCTCTGCAGCTGCAGAAGAAGCTCTCGCAGAAAGCGTCTGAAAGAGCCGCTGCACAGGAATCGCAAGGTGACCGCCTGGAATTCGCCTGAGACTTACGTGCGCTGGTTCAAATCATCCGCTGCACGTCAGCTCTGCTATGACATATAGCAGCCGCATGCTGAGCTGCAATACTATCTCTCAGGAGCCCTGTGCACCCACCTCAGAGTCAGTGCATGGGTCATGCAGGCAATGGTCCCTCTGGTGAGGAAGCTGACAAGCAGGAGCATGCGCCCTCAAGTGAGAAGCAGCTGACATCTGTACACAGCCACACTGATCACCAAAGCTCAGGAGCGGTGAGAGCTTCTCCTGTGACTGGCTTCGAGACTGACTGCTTTCAAGAGACTGTCATTAGTCAGAAGCTGTACTGATGGCGTGCGCCTTCTCTGCTGCTGCAGGAGGACTCCCCGAAAGAGGTGTCGGGAGGAGCTGCTGCACAGAAGCCGCAAGGTGACTGCCTCAACTTCACCTGAGGCTTACACGGGCTTTTCACCAGAATTTGCTGCGCATGAGCTCTATCATGACGCATAGCTGCCGCATGCTGAGCTGGAATACAGTCACTCAGGAGCCCTGTGCACTCACCTCAGAAGCAATGTATCATACACATTGCTTCAGAGCCATACATCATGTATGGCTCATGCAGGCCCTGATCCTTCTGGTGAGGAAGCTGACAAGCAGGAGCATGCGTCCTCGACTAAGAAGCTGCTGCCAGCGACATCTGCGCACAGCCACACTGGGAACCAGAGCTCAGGAGCGGTGAGAGCTTCTCCTGTGACTGGCTTCGAGACTGACTGCTTTCAAGAGACTGTCATAGACAGAAGGCCACCGGGAGTACTGATGGTGGGTGCCTTCTCCGCAGCTGCAGGAGGACTCCCTGAAAGAGGTGTCTGGAGGAGTTGCTGCACAGAAGCCGCAGGGTGACTGCCTTGGAGCTCACCTGAGGCTTACACGCTCTGTCTAACAGCATTTGCTGCACATCAGCGCTACTATGATGCACAGCTGACGCATGCTAGGATGCAGTACGATCACTCAGGGGCTCTGTGCAGAGACCTCACATGTCTTGAATCAGTAATGCGGTTTCTCAGGAGGCCTGAGCACTCATCTCAGAAGCGATGTGTGGCTCATGCAGGCAATGGTCCCCCTGTTGAGGAAGCGGACAAGCAGAGGGATGCATTCTTGACTGAGACGCTGCTGCCAGCGACATTTGCACACAGCCACGTTGGGAGCCAGAGCTCAGGAGCGGTGAGAGCTTCTCCTCTGTTTGGCATTGAGGCACTGCTTTCAAGAGACTGTCATATACAAACGGTGGAGTGACATCAGGGTCTGCATCTGAGCTTCAAACTTTGAGTGCGTGAAGAAGCACAAGACAGCGGCCTGTGCATGCTATGAGTGGCCTGCTACTAAGTGCCCATAGAATGCCTGCTATGTTTCCCATTCCTTTTAAGGCCTGCCGGCCCTTTCTACTCTGTCTGCTATCCCCAGGATGATGCCAAGCCCTGAATTGATTTTCCAAGAATGCTCTTCTCGTGCTCTGCCAGCACAGAACACAGATATTGACCAGATTCAGCTTCATTGAGCATCAGGCAGCCAGTCAAAGGCAACATGAGTATTCTGGCAGCCAAGCAGCTCAGCTGTAAGCCACGCTGCAACCCATAGGTATCACAGGCATGCGGCTGTGCTGTGCAGGTGTATGACAAGCCCACAGCTGCTGCTGAAGAAATGGATCACTGAGCGCAGCAAGGATGGTTACTACATGACCAGCAGAGCCGTCCGTCGTGGGACCTACTCTGAGGTGATGATGATCAAGAAGGGCACGCCCCACACCCAGCAGGCCTTCATGGTGCGCATGCAGTCAACTATCCGTCATCTGATTAATACTAATGCCATGCCAGGTCTGGACTCTGATGTTGTTTCACGTCTCTTGACCTCTCCTCTCAAGCACCTTTGCCTTAGAGCAGTGCCTCGAGCTTCTATATGCTTGAGTAAGCCTGAGCTTCATCTCCGCCACTGGCTGTTGACAGTTGTCGATTTTCCTGTGATGCTCAGCACCATAGGGGCTTGATTGGGTGAGTTGCATGGACCATGAGTGCTGCGCTTGCACCCCAGGTGGAGGATGTGTTCCCCTCTCTGCAGCTGTAGAATTACTGGGATCACGGCTTCTACATCACTTCTCTGGCCGCCGTGGGCACGCAATGGGCCGTTGTCATGTCAACAAACACCGGATATGAGGGCCAGTATGTGAAGAACATCAACATCACATCCAAAGGCAACCCATCCAATAGCCATGCCTTGGGTCCGCGTGGTGACTCCCCCTACAGAGGGGATCCTGGCGGTAAGGCACCTGATTTCGCATGCTTGGTGCATGCACCCTACTACTGTACCTGTGCTTTAATGAACTGCAGATGGACAGATTGGGCCAGCAAGGGCGGCCTGTTGCCTGAATGACAAGTAGCACGCGGGCTGGTATGCACCGGTATGCGGCTCTAAGGCAGCTATGTGAGATAGCCTTAGCACCGGATCTGAGCCAACACATTACAGATGCACTTGCTAAGAAGTGGCACAATGATGGCGTGGTCCCTGCTATGCCTGAAATGGTGCGATCGCTGGACAGCAGTTCAACTCAGAAAGTTTTTGAGTCCAAAGATCCTGTAGCGGCACCTGACGTGAGGGCATTTTGATTCCTATGCAGGCTTCCAGGTCACAGCGTGCGCAGCCCACAAATCACAGCTTGTCGCCGTGATGAGCAAGCCAGTGGACAAGACGCAGCCTGTTCTGGAGTGTGTCAGCGACAGCTGGCCCAAAAGTTTGCACAGTGCTGGCATCCATTAGTGAAGCGCAGACAGCCCCAGAAACGGCAACCGACATAGAGAGACATGGGCATGCAGGGAGCAATGGGTGAGGCAATCAAGCTTGATGTGGTCAGATTCCGTTATGAGCAAGCCAATGGACAAAGCGCAGAAGAGCCTGAACATCACTGGACCAGTGAGCAGCTCAGGCACCAGCTGTACTGTAGATCCCTGATTGACATTCCAGAATGCAACAGGGGTGGCAGGGGAGTGGGCGGAATCTCATGAGCACTCCGGTATCTGAAAAGGAGCCAGCAACAGCAGCAGCAATGGGTTTGCACTCAGCAGTAGGTGTTACTTAGTCCTGCAGAGGTGCTCTTGAGGCAGCGCATTTTCAAGGCATTAGTGCATATAGCTGGGCCTGCAGAGCTTTACAGCGATCTAATGATATGTCTACCACAAAGATAGCCAAGACTTGCTGGACGGCCTTCTTCAGGGGCCCTTTGTCTGATCCACAAGCATGGTGTCAAAGGGCCAGCAAAGCATTGCTGTAGCAGCTGCAGCTCCACAATGGCAGAGCATGCAGAGCGGGTTGCATCTCAAGGTCTGTGATCACAGTGGCGGATCTGAGCTGGGGGTGCAAACTGGCCTGCCAGAGGGGGACAGGTGCAACAGTGTCGCTTTTGCAAACATCAAATCCTCCAGCAAAAACTTATCCCT
Organism: Coccomyxa viridis; assembly: GCA_963930925.1. Classification (NCBI taxonomy): domain Eukaryota; kingdom Viridiplantae; phylum Chlorophyta; class Trebouxiophyceae; family Coccomyxaceae; genus Coccomyxa; species Coccomyxa viridis. The sequence continues at coordinate 2,220,754 of CAWVOJ010000015.1, read as the reverse complement.
GTGCCCGAACAACAGGTTGCGCTTGCATGTTCATGTGCTTTGATGGCTTCAAGCAATGCGTCATGGCAGCTCAATATGCTCAGGACATCATGTATGATATGCTATAGCAGGGGAGTGATGCCCTTCTCACTGGCAGCCACATGGTCAACACTTCATAGCTTCTGCATGCACTGAGGGTGATGGTACACCACACCCATGATATTTGGCCTGGCTGCGTATATGTCCTGCCCTGTGGACTAGGACAGTGTGAGGACAGACAAGCTTGCCGTTGCCCTGAGCCCTTCTCGAAGGTGCATGAGGTCCAAGGATGTTGCCTAAAGAGAGACATGCGAGATTTCCCCTGTGGGAGCCCATCTGAGGAACTCTCTCACAATCCCAACAGCTCCAGCCTCTGTCAAAGTGCGAGGATCAAAGGTGTCGGGTCCCAACATCACCGCAGACCTTGACGTCGACGGCGCTGCTGGCCAGAAGCGGGGGTAAGGGCCATCTAAATGTGTGCCACTGGACTTGTGTGTACCATCACTAACACAGGCGCAAGCACCGTGAATTAAGTGTGTCCTTGTTGTGGAAACGCAGGGCCCACAGGCTGTCGGCCATTGGCGAGCGACAGTGGTATGCATTGGAACATGGGCTTTTGGGCAGCGCTGCTTGCGGTGCTGTAAGCCTCTTGTACTGGACTGGCTATGGGGATGGTTGACCAGGAGGGACCAAATGCTTCTCCCGAGGGCTGCTCCCTCCCGGCAAGCTTGGGCCATTTCCAAGGTAAGCAAATCCCGCACCTCACAACAAGATCTATCAGCTAGATACGTGCGGCATGCGCATAAGACCAATCCATCAGCCAGGCTTCCAAATGTGGTCCGGTCAGTCCGTCTTGAGGCCTATGCTCCAGGCACTTTACTCAGTGTGGGGTGTGCAGGGACCTACCAGTGTACCAGCTCTGTGCGGATCCTTCGGTCCAGCACTGCAAAGGACATTGCTGGCATCCTGGAGCACGACGATGTTGTCCAGGGAGATGACATCAATCACAGATTAGTGGGGAGCCTTACTTCTGCCTGATTGCATACCTGAGCCTGCTCTGCTGCCGGTACACAGACAGGCATCTCAACGCCGAAAGCTCCTAGTGATGACACCACAGGCACATCTAATCCGGGCCTGAGTGCCAGCCTTTGTCTTGACCCAGAGGTCACATCACAGAACTAAGCATCCGTGGCTAAATGGCTGTGTGCAATAGCCTGGTTGTTTGACTGTTTGAACACCTCGCCCCCACAGGCTAGCCTTCCTGCATTTGCCTTGAGTACAGTAGGCGCTTGCTGATCCCTGTGTGTGTTCTGCAGCTTGTGGGAGGAAGTCCTTTCTGGGGACAAAGCATCTGAAGACATAGAGCACAACATCACAGTGGCGCTGCACAACCCCACGCCAGCAAGCAATCTGTAAGGGACTCCTTCTGGCGCTGTGCAAGCCACATGGCATATCCCCTTTCGGTCAACTGCTGTCATTCAGGGCACGTGCACCTGGCCTTGTATCAAGCCTCCAGGTTTGGCCTATAGATTGCACCTAGGGCAGGCATCAGTGACCTGACTCAGCTTGGTCACTGTTGAGAGCCTTAAGCTTGAAATGGTGTTCAGGCCTGGGGGTGATGGCCTTGCAGGAAAAGTGGAGCCCACAGCATCCGCATGGAGGGATTCCTGCTCGGCAAGGCTCTCCTCTCAGCATACAGCATGCTCCTCTTGCGTGGCATGCTTACTTTCAGACAGCATCTGGCTTGGCACTGGCCTACTGATTCTTGCTTGGTAGCTCACCCTGAGCAAGACATTGCTGAATTGCAGGTATGGCATGTGCGCTGGCTGCAGGAGTGATGATCATGCTGTTTATCAAGTGTGCTTCCATAGAGATGTCAGTAGCAGAGCAAATTACAGGTGAGACCTGCCCCAGGGGCAAAACCTTCGAGAACAAGTTTGTGATTCATTTGCATGCTTGCATGCATGTTCTTATATATAGTACTTGGTGGTAGAATGCAAATTATAGTAGTTTGATGATGGGCACTATGTGTGAAGCATATCCCTGTCTACAAATCATGAGCATCTTCTGGCAGTTCCACATGTACACTGATCCCCAGACTGTTGTTCTACATCGCAGGGGCAATCCTTGGAATGATTGTGGTGGGTCTGGCGGCTGGGTTGGTCAGATGGGGCTTCCAGGGTATGCTGGCAACTCTGACGGCGTGCACCTGGTTCGCCTCTCCAGCGCTGGCTTTTGGACTATCGGCACTGATGTATTTTGTCATGGAAGACACTGAGGTGAAGCAACTGCCCCCTTTTCAAGCCGTGACTCATTTGCAGCTGCGGGAGGCAAAGCTGCTTGACTGAGACAGATATAACTTTGGGCTTGCTGTTGGCTATCCTCGACCCATGTGCATGCAGGCTGCATGCACGCCGCTAAGTCTTCACCATGAGGGTGGTAAGCAATGCCATGCCAGCAGATGCACCTCAGCCACGAGCTTGTGAGCTGTAGGTGTGAGTCCAGCCAGTAGTACATCATCAGCCTTTGGGTGCTGGCGGCCATCCCTTGCATCCTCCAGGCTGCCCGCTCGGTGGACACTGCTATGAACGCCTTCATTGCTGCCATAAGGCTTTACATCTGTTGCGTAGGTGAACAGGCCTCTGCAGTGGGCCCTGTCCCTGCTGCCGTGGCTGGTGGGAGGACTTGTGGTGATCATTCTGGCGCAGCTCTTCAAGGCTGACTTTGAGAAGGGATGGGCTGCCTGGCTGCAAGCCATGGTCACTACCACCATTGGCCTTGGAGCTGTGTGGGTCACATGGGACTACATGACAGATGAGGACGAGGTGCTTGCTCGCACCATGGTGACCTGCGTCCCCGTGTGTGAGACGTATTTGTGTGTTAGTGAAAGCAACATTCTCTGCTTGGCTCCAGCTGAGATTATGTCTGTGGGCGAGGCTATCTGTTGAGCAGCGAGTATCTCATTGTGTGCCTTTTCAGCAGGACAAGCCCGCGCAAGGATCCAATGCACAGAACAACAAGGTGAATGCCCTGGGCATCCAGCTCTCATAGTACTACTGACTCTGAGCGCTCTTGCTCTAAAGTGAAGCAGGCCTTGCATGCACTAAGATGCAGTACAAGCATTACCGGATGAACATGTGCTATGTGCCCTGCGCTCACAAGAGGTAATGGTGCAAGGCTATGGCAGATGATGATCCTGCTTGCAGGTGACAAGCAGCGGCTGATGCCTGGACTGCGCCACATTAGCAAATAAATCCCTGAGCAGGCCAGGGCTGTTCCTCTGTAAAAAGTCCACTGCGTGACCCACTCATTCACAGCAGAAGAGTACACAGGTGAATAGGAGCAAAGGTACATCCGGGTCTGCAAGTCACCTTGGAGCTTGGAAAAATCGAGTACAACCGCCAGGGCCAGATATTCTGGTCTGTGGCCTGCTGCCACAAGATCTAGAATCTGATCATGAATGCTGCCACAGGCATTCTGTTCTCGAATAATTATGTGGCCTGCAGTCTATTTCTCACCTGTATGTGCAAGGGCGTTAGGTGAACCCTGCAGAAGTGTCAGTGAGACATACAGGAATGTCCATCAGCTCTCGCGAGTCAGACAATTTTCCCATGGTGATGGAAATCGTCACTGGTGAACAACCAGTCTGCACCAGTGTCTTCAGTAGGTGTAATGCATATTTACCAGCTCCAACAGCAGCATTGTTCTTATCAGACAAGACTGCAGCTTTCAACACAGCACTCTTTCATGTGAGTACAAGTATGAGCCTTGCAAAGAGCATGTTCAGCCAGGACAGTATGTATCGTCTTCATATATGTCATATCCCCTGCTAAAATGAGATGCAGCATCTGCTTGAAAGCGCCTTTCATCAGCTTCATTGCTCCTTGCACTCCAAACTTGCCAAGGACATTCTGGAACAGCGGGGGAGTGATGACCTTCTGTCCTACATCAGCAGCACTTTAAAAGTTGGCATGCACAGAGGGTATCAAGCACGCCACACTGACTGCAGTCCATCATCTGGACTGCGCATTCATAGAGGGCCCTACAAGAGGTAATGAGAGCTGGGGTCCACTCGGAGCTTCTGCATCTGTCTACATGCAGCGCGACACCTTTCCCTCCAAGCATCACCAATTGGCTGCAAGACTATCTTCCGCCACTTTCTGTCCACGTATGCCTCCTCATCTGCTGGCTCCTCATCGTCAGCACATGCACTCTCTGCTATCTCCACCTCATGCGCAAGCTGCTGCTCCTCTGCTATAAGCTGCTTCCGCTCCTCCTGCAAGGGCATTCTGACTGTGAAGGATCCCCTGCAGCAGCTGATGTTGACAGCAGAGCAGGCTTGTAGATACAGCTGACAGGAGACTGTCCATATTCACATGTATCAGCTTTCAGAGCACCCTGGTCGAATGCAAATACAAACGACCCAAAGCCAGCCTCTGTGACCATGCTTCCCATCTTCACATAGCACCAAGCCACTGAGGAAGCAGTACAGCGCCACTGGGCCAGGACATTTGCAGAACTGCAGTTCCCATACCTATCACCTGCATTCCTTCCAAGTTAGATCAGCCATAAGCATTGTCCCTGGACGGGCTGATGCCCCAAGGTACGCATGCTACAGGAGACGCACACCTCCGGGATCATGCTGATGTGCACAGCCAGGCGCTGCGCTGGCGCCTGGTCCTCCAGGCGCTCCGGCCACTCTATGAGGCAGATGCCGCTGGACAAGGCTCTGCCCATCTCCAGGCGGCCGAGGTCATCCTGGCCGCCCAGCCTGTACAGGTCAAAGTGGTGCACAGCCGGCCCTGCACAGTACTGGTCACTCTCATGTCGCTGGCAGACAGGACCGCCAAGTCATGGCCCCTGACCATGTTCATAACTTTCTGCTCTTTCATGCAGGGGCCCCCTATCTTGGCCATGCTGTGATAAGGTTGTGCAGGTACCCCCATTGCAAGGGCGGAAATACGAAAATTTACTGATCATGTGATTGACAAGGCTGCCGGAGGGAGAATGGCAATGAGCAGCGGGCGGCCATGCAGCAGTGCAGAGGGTCAGGGCAGCACATGTGGGGCGGGCAACATGGTGTACCTTCAGTCTCGTCATAGGTGTTCTGCAGAAGGTATGTGGGCGAGGGTACCGGCAGCTCCTCATCCTGCGCCAGAGCTCTGATGTAGGCCCGGCTGCACTGACATAGGAAGTTATTATAGCTGCGCATGTTGGTTGTCCATGCTGGTGGAAGAGCGCACTACTGGCAAGCATACACAAACAGTTGCTGCACAGGCCATGTATGTGAGAAAGACCCCACCTGAAGACGCTCTTTCCAGCCCCGACGTCACCGTGCAGGCATATACAATCGCCTACTCTCGCGTCCCTCGCTAGTAAGGCTGCTAGCTTTCTTGTGCTTTGCCCCAAAGGCGCCAGTATGTGAAAGGCAGTGCTGTCTGCAGAGGATGCTGCAGCGTTCATGGGAGGTGCCGATGTCGATCGACAGTGCAGATATAGATTCCTGGCTGTGTGAGGGAAGACTCTGGCATTGCAATGTATGAAGAAGTGTCTCATGTGCATGCGGCATGCTAACGCAAACTTATCGAATACACTAGCTCAAAGCCTGACATTATCGTCGATAAGCCTCGAAAGCCTTCTATAAGCTTTACAGGTGTATTAAGCAAGCTTTACGTCTCTTGCTCTTGGTCTGGTGCAAAACTCCGACACAGCTTTCGTAAAAGAGCACGCTGCTAGTAAAATGGCGTTCCATGCATCCCAATAAATGCTCGCCGGCAGAGGGCCTGGTTCTATAACATGGATGAGAAGATGTTGAGATAATCGAGTATGGGCAGCCACAACGCATGTGCTTGCCCAGGCACCCGGCCGCCTTGGCGATCAGGTGCTACACCTGCACCCCAGATCGCCGCCGCAAAGACACAGCTCAAGGTATGTTTTCTGACATAGACTGCCTTGTAGCATAAAGCACATTGCCCAGTCTTATGCAGCTTAGCTGAATGAGTGAGAAGGCATCAGTACGAACAGGAGTTCGGTTGCTGTTGTACATTACGAAGTGGCTGGGCTGGGTCGATGATGCGAAAGTCTCCATACAAGAATACCGAATAACAATGTCGGACACTGGACATGCACCACTATCTGAGGCCTGCTCTGCCCAGCGCTTAGCCGTATATGCCTGATTCCTCTGGCCTGAGTTCTGCTGTTGAACCCATGTTGAACTCCATGCAGCATTTGGTGTTGTCTGATAGCCTGTAACACTGCTGGTGCTGTGCAGATCGGCAATGAAAATTCCTACAGAGCCGCTCTGCCGCCCTCATAATGAAGGGACCCGACAACTTCACAGGCTCTGATGGAGATACATGCACAAGCCATGTGAGGGCTTGTGCTGTCCCCTGGGGCCATTACAACAGCAGCTGAGGACAAGGGCCTGTAGGGGCAGCCTGCCACAGGCAGCTGTTACCTCAACCAGCCATGCTACAGGAGCCAACTCCTTTTGGCATGCTTATGATGCAACGGCATGGGCTGAAACCGCCATAACAGGTGAGAGCGCAGCACGAAGGGCCACCTCGGTGAATACCCATGGCAAACCCTGGCCGGAGCGGCCCAAGCCCTGCGGCCAGGGGGCACTTTGCATGAGCGTTGACGACATCACCGGGCGAAAGTCCCCGGGCAACGAGGCAGAGAGTGCCACCCCGAAAGGGAAGGACCCCCCGGCGCCTCCCCTGCTCGCGCAGGGGGGCCCGGGGGCAGCTTGCCATAGCTACAGTAATGTGGCCGGTGGAGATGCAATCCACTAACAGAACGGGGCTTACTCTCGTGCTGACGCTCTCCCCCTTTTCCAACACAGGGCCGGACCAGCTGGCAGCGCGGTCAGCTGAGCGCTTCGGGTGAGCGGGAGTGGCTGCTGAGCAGATGATGGGGTCCCGTCCAGTACAGCCTGTGCTATGGTGGAGGAACTATTCCAGCATGCAAACGTCAGGTACGGCTCAGGTACCATGCCTCAATGTGAATGCGGCGTCCTTGCATAGTCTCTGGCTATCCCTGTGGCGGCCTACAGCTATGAAGACACTGCTGCACTCTGCAGTACACGGTATGTGAAGCCTGTGTAAGCACGCTTAGATATGACCTTGGCAGAGCATCGGGGCTTGGGATGATGATAAACTTCACCTATCACAGACCTGATCTGATTCCTGCTGATACCTTCATGCACCACTCTGACCATCGCCCCTTTGCTCATGCCCTTGTATCGCACATTGCAATGCCAGTCTGGCTTCTTGCTTTGTGGTTGAACTTCTGCAGCTGCACTAGCAATGTATGCAGCATGCCTAGGGTACTAGCCGTGAGGTCAACGGCTATCCTCTACTCTGTCAGTAAACCCCTTGTCTGAATGCATGTGTTCTGTTGGTGATGCAGGCTATGAGGGTGACCTGGCAGCTGCACGTCTCCGGGTACCATGATGAGGAAGTCGCGGTTGCGTTGGGAGCTCATGCAGAGGATTTTGGAGGAATCGCAAGTACTATAGTACTATAGTACTGTGGCTACTGTTGTACATGCCATAAGGAAAGTGCAGACAAAGAGGTCACCTGAGACAACTGCAAAGCTTTCAGTGGCGTATGCGTATGCGTTGGGAACCCAATCATGTGACCACTGGTAACGCGAATCTTAGCTCTGCTTTAACGCGCTTAGCGGCTTCGCTTTCATGAATCAGCAGCTGTGAGAGACGCGCCCAATGCCATACGTGCTGGCTGCAGTGAGTGCAAATGCATCAGCAAGCCTGAGAGCTCCTTGAAGACTCAGGCTCTTAATGTGGTGGAACGTGGACAAAGAATAGAAGTCGATGATGGGATCAGTGTCTCACTTCGGGCACATCGGAAGCCACGGTAACTTCTTCCTCTTTAGGCACTTCCGATCGCAGGTTAAGGTCATGCTCTGGCGCTGTGCAGTGGCGGTCTTGGGAACGGTAGAGCTTAGTGAATAAAGTCTTCACAACCCTGTCGCATCTGTGTCTGCCGCGGTCGATTGGGCCATTGCTACGGCTGCATGCGGTGTCCAAGAATGTTGCCAAGACATGACGTTGCGAGCCTCCCAGTCTGGGAGCCGCTGTGAATAGGCCACATCATCACCTTTGATAAAGTAGTTGTCCCCGAAATTCCATAGGGACCAGAGGTGCCGGGTCTTGTTTCCCACTGCAGTCTTGGACAGCGGCAGCGCTGTCGGACAGGAGCAGGGACTTAGATCGGCCAAAGTAAGGCTAGGCGTAAACCCACACATTCCTGTCGGACAGATTGTCAGCTTCTGGTACAGAGTCTTCACGGTGAAGAGGCAAGTGCGCACAGGAGGAGCGTGGGCTCAATGTCGGCCATGACGCGTGGAGCCAGCTTGCGGTGGAAGTCGGGCTCGTTCAGAGCGCTCCTAGCAGTGTTTTCAGCCTTCTGGGCTAGGTCAGCGCTAGCTGCAATCTGCAGAGAGGGACCTAACGCGTCTCCCAATACCTGCTCCCTCCCGGCAGGCTTGGGCAACTTCCAAGGTGAGGCATCTCCACAATGTTTGAGAACCTGTACGATGCTTCCACGTAGTTTTTTACCTGTATCTTTGCACGCATCACATTCGCCAGGCTACCCTTGAGGCTCGCAATAGGTCAAGAGGATGCAGCAGACATAAGCATGAAGGTGTGTCCACACAGGGTACTACCAGTGCAACAGCTCTGTAAGGATTGCTCGGCCTGGCACAAAGCAGGAGCTTGCTGACATTGTTCAGCAGTATGATCTTGTCAAAGGAGTCGGCGTGGGTCATAGGTCAGTGAAGCCAATCACTCTTTCACCTGAGCCTATTCCATCGCACTGCGCAAGGGCCCAAACATGCATTTTCAAAGTTGCATCGCTGAGCACATCTGCACCTTGCTTTTCCTGCAGCTGACACCGGGCTGAGGGTTTCTAGCTCTGCTACCGACTGCTGAGGCGCTCTGTTATGGTCCGCAGCTGGTGGCAGGAGCAGTTCTGCCCGGGCAATAACGCATCTGCCGTGGGCATTGTGCTCACAGAGCTCGACACAACACTAGCGCAGTAAGACCCCCATGCCAGCAAAAATGTCTGTGATGGCGCTTTCTCATGGTGTGCATATGTGTCATGCGCCATTTTCATGGATGATGTCAGCCTTGCTTTGAGAGCAGTGATACCAGCAGCTCCCTTCACGGAGGGCCCTGTCAGCTTCAAGTGACTGATCCCTCTGCGGTCCTGTCTTTGTATCTTCAGCTTCACATAGCATGCCATCGGCATCAACTTCGAGATGAGCTTTAGTGTGGACCTACACACTAAAGCTGCCTTCTGCCTGCAGGATGCAGAATCCCATATACACCGTCCAAGTTGCGCCAGACTTCCCCATCCAAGTGCATGAGGACAACAACACAGTCACCGTCCAGGCTGGCGTGACGCAGCGCATCCTCCTCAACTACCTGGCCGCCTACAAGTGCGCATCTCAGTGCTCTGCCCTGAGCCCGGCGCCTGCATGACAGGACGCTTGTGCATCACAGCCCCCTGCAGCAACATGCTTATATGCGGAAAGGACAGCCTTTCTAGGAGCATGGCTGCAGCTGTGCCAGCACTTTGCAGAAAGGAGATCAAGAGCTGTGCTGTGATATTTCAGTGTGATGCAGGACTGCAAAGGCGCCCCAGGGGTACACCCTACCCGCCTTTGCCTGGTATGTGGACCAGACAGTGGGAGGAGCGGTCTCCACGGGAACGCATGGCAGCACCATGCACTATGGCAGTCTCTCGTCACAGGTATCGCAGCGCTTCCCGGCAATGCTTGGACCCGTGAGACACCGCACCGTGATAAGCTCCTGTATGATCTCGACCAATGTCCAGCGTGTGGTAATACACAGAGTCAGGCGATGCACATGGGGCAATCAGTGCAAGAAGTCCCCCAATGCACGATACTGCATTGAGCAGGCAGGCGTTTGTGAGGTGACCTTTGTTTTCACATTGCGTGGAGGCCAGAAGCGTCATGACCAATAGCGCAGGCCCTCAGGTCCTGAATGGTACTGTTGCAGGCAACAAGGATCCAGCTCGCCCTTGCAAATGGGACGCTGGCCGACTTCACACCCCAGTCCCAACCCCACCTGTGGAAGGCTGTCCAGGTGAGCCGGATCTCAGATGTATGGCATTCAGATGGGCTTGCTACAGACTTGAAAATTTTACATCATGACTGCGCAATAACGGCTTCTGGTCGATGTGGTATGATCTGTAGACCTGCAAAAGGTGCATGGTGAGAGGGGCTTCGCCCATGCCTGGCGCGCATGCGCAGATTAGCGTGGGGCGCTTGGGCGTCATCACAGAGGTGGAGTTCAGCATCATCCCGCAGCAGCTGCTGACGCGCGGGGTGACCAACATCACTTTTGTGGACTTTCAGAAGTGGGCTGCAACAGCCCAGGACAACTACAAGGCGGCCCTGCAGAACGATGATGAGGAGGCTATCAGCACAGCCCTGCAGCCCCTGGACAGGACTCAGGTGTGCTTCAAGCTTGATGATATCTTTTAAACATGCCCCTCCCTGTTCTTCACCAGGCCTTATTCTCAGCAATAGGCTTGCTAGGACATCCATGCTGCATCTGCAGTTGCGCATACAGTGCGCAGCTTGAGCATTGGGACCCGTGATGTGGCATACTATGGCAGACTATGACACATATGTGCCTGCGTGCAGCTGTTCTGGTACCCACCTCTGCAGCAGGTGTGGATGTACAGCTATAACAGCAGCGACATGGCAGAGCACTTTGTGCCTGGAGCTGGGCCCCTGGCTGCCCAGAACCACCTGGTCACTGCCCAGGCTGTGGGCGGCCGCAGACGCCTTGAGCAAGGTCCCTCTCACTCATCCTCTCTGACAATTTCTTAATCGCCTTGCTCCCTGCCTTGCAAGGTGTCATGCGCACTGGACACAGCACAGTATCTGGCTCGAGCCAGCCCTTGCAAGGACTGGACATGCCACCCGTTACACAGCAAGCATGAGATACTGTCACATGCTCTGTCAAGGACCACTGCGGACAGAGCCTGGCACGGAATTTTTCTGATCCTAGTGAAGCTGTGTCTGTGTTTTGCAGCTGCTGCGCCCCCATTGGCGTCTGATGTGTTCGCTCAAGCCCCGACGCCAGAGCTTGGCCCACGGACAGCATATGTCTCGTTACCAGCCACGTGAGGCCTTCCCATACATGCAGCAACTGGGCTGCACCAGCCACGTAGTGTTGGTGCATCCTGTTGGAAATGCACACCATTTCACGGCTCCGAATTGCCTCTGGTGCAGAAGTCCTAAGCAAATTTTACAGAAGGGAAAGGCGTCCAGGATAGGCTTCTAGAACTGGTGTGCATGCTGCGCAGGAGCCTGCTAGGGATCTACTCAGCCTTCCTGAAGGGCTTCTTCTACAACGGGACATTTCCAGAGAGAGAGTAAGCACCACCATCCTTCTTGACACAATTACCTTTCCATGTTCTGTTACTGCGTACTCTTTTCAATTGGCAAATATCCCACATGAGGCTTCTATGTGGTCCCCAGACGCACCTAACTAGGAGGCCTTCAGAGCAGTGCTGTCATGCAGTGCAATCCTGAATGAGAACGAGTTCATGAACACCTACGTGTCTCAGCAAGACCCCTACGACCAGTACGAGGTTGCAATTCCCATCGAGGTTGTTGGTGACTGCATGGCAAAGGTACAGAACGGTCTAGTCACCCAACAAATCCCTTAAATCTCTACACGTGCTCGCATCATGCCAGCACCAGCAGCAATGCTTTTGTCACTGTACAGTCAGCTCCCGTGTAACGCTCATTGCTGAGTGAGCTCGTCGGAGAGTCAGATTTGGTGATTGGGAATAGGTTCATGATGCAATCTGTGCTCGGATGCAGCAGGACAAACTGAGGTGCCAGAAATATTATGTGTAGGTAGGCACGGCTGTGGAGGTGGAGCAGCTGGGTGACGGCTTCCTGGTCCCCCCGCTCATCCGCTTTGTGAACGGGGAGGACGCCTACATCTCCATGACCAACGGGGGGCCCCACGCCTTCTTCAACATCGAGGACCACCTGTCGAAGTCCACAGGAGTTGAAAACACAAAGTTCCAGGTGACAGAGCTAAGGCCTGGGAGTGCACAATGCCTGCCATGCTTGCCCAGAGGCTCCTCTCATCCGGGTGCTCAGCCTGCCAAGTCCTCTGTAGAAGCTCGTCTGGGTGCTCAGCATGGGTACGACACAGATGGTTAGGCAGAGGTGGCTGATGATCTGCATGAATAATACAGCTGTCACCTGGCTGTCAAAGGGCTGATGTGTAACCGCTAAGCGCAGATCCGGGATTGTAGTCAAGGCAGACTCATAGACTGCTGCATGTTCTGCTCAACTACATGATTAAGGGCATTGTGTTCATCTCACGTGGAGAGGTCTAAGCTCGTGGTGCATGTCTGCAGAGGGTGCTACAGATCCTGCTGAACGAGTGCAACGGGCGCCTGCACTGGGGCAAGGCGGGCTGGCCCCGCTACAACGCCTGCTTTGACGGGTCAGCGCACTTCCCCGACTGGTGCAGCTTTGGCTGTGCGGTCCAGGTGAGAGCGCCAATCTTCTCTCTACATCTCTTCTGAGGCGAGGTGCTTTGTAAGACTTCTTGTGTGTCACCTTTATGCTTCAGCGGCATGCGGAGAACTGATGCCAGCAGGAACACAGGCAGAGTCAGGGTGTAACAAACAACTGGGGACGACGAGCTTCTTGACCTGTCAGCAAGCCTGAAAGACCCCAGGAACTTGTTGCTGCTACCACAGAGCAGTATGACATGTTTGAATACGCAAATGTGTGCAGCGTGATGATGTGTTGGCATGTTGCAGGAGCTGGACCCTAATGGCAAGTTCCAGTCCATGAGCGATGTGTGGAGCTGGTCGGCCAAGGATCATTCAGGGAAGAGCGTTCCCCTCTCCTCGTGCTGCAGCCCTGACGGCTTCAGCGCGCAGTGCAGCTGCGCCCCAAGAGGCAGCTGCGCCTCCTGAGACCCCGGTTGACGACTAGGAAGGACTCACCATGGAGAAAGCTTTGCAGAGAGCTAAGAGACCAAGCGTCACAGCGCAGAGCCTCTCCTGTCGTCCCATGCTGCAGCTGCGCGTCAGGGGCAGCTGCGCATCCTCAGGTGTGTCTGAGGGACAAGCAGTATAACCTTCCAGGCGTCAGCTTTGCGGGAACATGGCAGAAACTTGCTGTAAGGCAGAGGCTGGCCCTTCCTCTCTGTGAATGACTGGCAGACACGGGCGTTTTTGTTGCAGCGGCTTCAGGGCTTGGCATTCATGCCCGCGACAGACACCTGCAAGGCTTGGCTTTGTGCAGAAGCTGATCACAGACTCCACGCAACCGTGCCGCCTGGAGCAAACCGTACTGAGCTTGCTTACCACAGGCTTGTCTTGCACTAATCATTCAAGGCCCATACTGTGAACCCAATGGTGCCAATGGGCAATGCAGCCAAGGCCCCAAGACAGCCATACCCCCTTGAAGTCACTCAGGCCTATTGGGAGCATTCCGGTATTCCCTGCGGACCTTCAGCAGGATGTGTTGAAAATGTGAACTACTTGCCAAGGCTGACGAGAGAGAAACTGATATTCATTCCATTGCCAGCGCTGCATCTCAGTATAGCAGCGCCTGCGATGTGAGACCTGTACAGCAGCATGTCACCAAATATGCAGACTACAAGCTTGCATCTATGCTCGCCTGGTCATCTGTGCTGAACAGTCTGTACAGAGTATGGCGTGCTAGCGTCTGCAGTTAGAGAGTGCAAACCAGATGAAGAACAAGGAGAGGGTGCCCAGCTTTTAAGAGCCATACATGTCTCTCAAGAGAACATCATCTCCTCATAATGGCTCATCAGCTGTTGTATGCTTTGCAGCGATGTGTCATGAGGCAAGCAGGGTCATTTTGAATGGCAAACGCCAGGAGTCACCAGGAAAGTTTCGCACCGTGGTGATGGACTTACTTTCGACCTTAAAAGCAAGATGTTTGATGATTCTTTGCACTTCCAAGCAAGCTGCTGCTATCCCGTAATGCTTGCTAAAGCTAGCTGATCTTACTTTCCAACAGCATGCATAGCCTCTATTCCTGCCTGAAGTGAAGCTGCGCGGTATCTAAGCTTGTACAGGCCACCATCGACAGCCCATAGAGTATGCCGATGTGCATAAGCTGCTCAGAAGACCTGCCCACTGCCGATGCTACACTGTATGTCCTAGAGCGTGGCCTGTATGAACGTCCAGTATGATGCATCATCTTTCCCAGTTTGAAGGTGACAAGAGCTGTGGCGTTGCGTGACAGAAGTTTGAGCACATTTCGCGCTAGAGAACTGGCCAGATGACTCATCACAGCCTGCCTCCTTGCCAGGAGTCCTTGGACTGCATCACAGCACGACGAATATGCCTTCCCGCAACGTAGACATCTGCAAGAATTTTATTTCTCGGGGAACGGCAGAATCTACCCCAGACGTTGCCTTCTGAGCCCCCTGTACAACTGCTGAAGACAAGCGGGAGCAACCATGTAAATGTCCGCAAAGCTGTCCTGGATCTTTGGCGGCGCCACTGTGCTTGCGTATGGCTTTGCATTTGGCATCGGTGCCAACGATGTTGCCAACAGGTGCCATGACTCGCCCCTTGTCAATTTTCCTCATACCATTGCCCCACTCAACGATATACGCACATACTGTGTGTAAGGTCATCATTCTGGATCTGTGATGCAGTTTTGGGACATCGATCGGAAGTGGCGCCTTGTCCATGGGGCAGGCTATTATCATCGCCAGTATCTTTGAGGTTGCAGGAGCCATCACATTGGGCAGTGGGGTGAGTCCCTGTATACCGCTACAGCATCACATCAGGCTTACACCGTTCCACTCAACCTTTTGTCAGCGCTGAGGCCTTTCGTAGCAGTGCTGGCATGTCATGTTCTCGACCCGAGCACCTCAGCTGGCCGCAACGCCATGCAGGTGTCAGACACAATCCTCAGGCAGATCTCAAAGCTTGAGGATGCCTCCTGCTGGGCTTGCGGGGCGCCAGGCAGCCGCATGCAGGTCTTCATGCTAGGCAAGGCCCCTCTCACTGCAGCACGTTGGAACACTCTGTTTAGCATGACACACTTCATGCAGGCTGTGGCCTACGTTGCAGCTTGGGATTTATCTCTTGTGCTGCTTGACATCTAGCGCTTTGCATGCAGAGAGCTGCACCTGATTTTGCAGGTATGGCGTGCGCGCTGGCAGCTGGAGCTTTCTTTATGTTGGCAGCCACGTGGGCTGCCATGCCGGTGTCGACAACCCATGCTATCGTGGGTGAGGCCCCTGCCATGTCTCAGAGAAGCTTCCCATGTCCCAAAGCTATGTCCTGCATGAGCGTAGCTGCAGTGGAAGTGTTCCTAGATACGGACAATGTACAGCCAATCTGCAAAGAGAGCCACGACGGTGATCGGGGAGCGCTTTTGGCAAGGCGCTTTTGTTCTGAAGAGCTTCCTGTCTGTCGGCAGGGGCGGTTCTGGGAATGACTGTGGTGGGAGCAGGTACTGGGTGTGTCCGGTGGGGTTACCCAGGGCTGCTTGCCATTGTGGCGTCCTGGTTTGCCTCTCCAGTGCTGGCTGGACTGCTTTCAGCGCTGATGCTGGTCTGCATCAAGTATGGGGTGCTCAGGGTGAGCGGCTACCTTAGCAGCATGGAAGTGGACTTGAGTGGCTTTCGTGGGGGCAGACTGCTGGAGAATGGATCAGGGTATACACATCAGAACTGGTTCAAAGCATGACGATCCAAAGATGGCCCTGCTGACGTGTGTTTCCGATCCATCGCTGAGCAGCCTGCCTGCATGCTGCCTGCTGCTTTGCTGACTTTTGCCGGAGTGGACAAGTGGGCATAGCCTAACATGCCCTTAAGAGGCCCAACAGCTGCTGAACGGCTGTAGCTGACAGAAATTTCAACAGCTGTATTTAAATGAGGTCCAGGCTGTGCCTTCCGCACGCTGCTGCTCTAAAAACATCTGTCCTTGTCAGAGGGCTTTCCGTGATGCTGCGCAGGCAGCCAGGCCTCTGGAAAGGGCCTTCCGCATGCTTCCATGGCTGTACGGTGGGACAGTGGCTGTGGTTCTTGCACTCGTGCTGCTGAAGGCCGACCTCACAAAGGGCTGGGCTGCATGGCTGCAAGCCACAGTCACTCTCAGTGTTGGCCTGGCAGTAGCTGCAGCGGTGCAGTTCCTCCTGATTCCTAGACTCCAAGCTCGAATGCGATCTGCAGGGCTTGTTGGAGAGGTGATCCCTGCACTTTTGCCACATGCTACACATTTGTGCCCTGTGCTGTGAAGCAACAGCCTTTGCCGGGCTCTTCCTGTGGCAATCTTCTTGCAACCCTGAGTGCCTTCATGTAGCAGCTTTCATTAGAGAAGGACAGTGACTCCTGGACTCTTCATCACATGTCCTCCTTGATGGAGTTGCTATATGTGGGCAGACAGGACAGACTGAAAGCAGGACAGATCTTATATTCTTGGCAGCTGTGCAGCAGCTCATTGCACTGCAGGAGGAACAAGGGGTGCAGAGGAACCCTACCGAAGCGGGGTATATTGCGAGGGCGAGGGCGAGCCAGTCTAGGGGACATTTGCCATCTGCGACAACAGAGCTCTCTGTTTTGAAGACGTTGTGAGCATACCTCTGTTTCCATCGCTGACTATCCCAGCTGCCTGGCTCTGTGTGATGATATGGAGCCTGGTATACTTGGTGATATCATCGCCTTTTTCTGTTCACTGTCTCGAGATTCCTCAGGCAGTCCACTCAACAGCCTGCGATCTGTCAGCCTTCAAGAACTGCACAGTCCATGCTCAGTCTCTCTGCTGAGGTGTGTGGCTTGCGCAGGCCATTGGAAGGACCTGTGAGAGAGCCTGGCAGCCAGGAAGCCCAGCTGCTGCTGAAGGACACTGCAGTTCTCAGTGATGCGCCAGAAGCTGCAGCCAGCGCATCCAAAGGAGCTGATGCAACGGACTCGAAAGGTAAGGTGGCTCAGATTCAATATACAATAAAGCTCTGGCAGGCCCACCAAACAAGTGCAGTGCTTGTAGCATATATGAGGCCTCGCACAGGCCATGCATGACTTCATGCATGGTTGTTGTGAGCCACCATGTGAGACAAGCATCATGTATGAGGAGCCCTGAGTCGCAAGAACACAGCACTACCTCACGGTGTACTGCTGTTTGCAGATGATGAGCCCTTTGTCTTGGAGGATGATGAGCGGCACGAGCAGCGACTGACACATGCACAGCGCCAGATCAGAGACCAGATCTCTGAGCAGGCAAGGCTTCTCTCCACTGGTGCTTCTGGGATTGACTGGGCTTATGCAAGTCCCATCTGTAGAAGTCATGGTTCCATCTACGTGGTCAACTTGAGCTTGTGCTAGCCCTCTCTATGTCAGATTGCGGCGCTCAGCCTGCTAAGAACCAAATGCCACAACCTGACATAGAGAGGGGAGGATCGTGTGAATGGTTTATGGATCTTCATAGGCTTGTGTAAGGACTCTGATAACCTTAAACATACTCAGGAGAGCAGAATGGTGCATCTGACCCTGTGTCTTGCTCTGCAGGCACTGGCTGACAGCAACACCCCCACAGTGCAGCTGCGCGGCCCTTCACAAGACTCCGAGCTTGGCATGACTGGGGGCGTCCCGCCTGCAGAGCGAGTGTTCATGTATTTGCAGGTACACCAGTCCTCACCACTTTGCAGGATCCTACAGGATATATCCTTGTATCCTACAGGGTGCTCCACCTCCTGCACTCTTTGAGATCCCTTTTGACAGGTCCAGAATGCTTTTGCCTGTAGTGCCTGTGCTCCGCAGGTGCTTACAGCTTGCCTCAAGTCTTTTGCACATGGTGAGCGCTCTGCAACTGGCACCGCCTGAAATGAAACCTGAGATGCAAAATGATCAGCATGAAATGATGAGGTTCGCTGTACAGTGCTTGACCCCTGGGTAGAGGAAGTCAATCAGTGAAGATGTATGTGTGCAGGTGCAAATGACACAGCAAACGCTGCAGGGCCCTATGCGGCCGTGCAGCACATGTACATCATGGGGCTGGATGCCTGCGAGGCTGTGAGGACTCCCGTCTGGGTTCTGGCATTCTGCGGCCTGGGCATTGTCACGGTATGGCACTCTTCTCCTGACTGCATTTTTTTTGAAGTCTGGAGAATGCATAAGCACCACGCACATTTCCATGACAGATCCTTGAGTGCTCAGCAGAGTAACCAGCAAGGTCAGCAGCCCTCTCTGGCAGAGCAGCTGCATGACTCGTTCACGATCAGCATGCGCGAGTGAAGATCACTTGGGGCATCGTCCTTTGGCGTACGTATGAGTGCTTGATACTGTTGTTCCCATGATCGGCGGCCCTGAACAAGTCCCAGTTGCCGGCTTTTCCCGCACAACGGGAGGGAATGTTTCCGGAGATGAGGCCGGCTGGCTCACTGCTCTGCCAAAGGCAGTCAGAATTTGCCACGCAGACCGTGCATGAGACAGCACTCTGGGTGCGCAGGGGCTGGCAGTGCTGGGGTACAGAGTGATGGAGACAGTCGGGCGGGACATCACTGACATCAACTTCTCGAGAGGCTTCGCCATAGAGCTGGGGTCCACTCTGAGCGTGGTGCTGGCATCTGTAGTAGGTGAGCCCCACCTTGTGAGGCACAGACGGTTCCCCTTCAGGCTCAATGCAAACAGCACATGACGCAGGAAATTGTCATGCGATCATATGCAGGCTTGTGTTCTCACCAATGGTCCAGCACAGTGGCCTCTCTTTGTTGACAGCTGGAGATTGCGGCTCCCAATCTCTTGTTGTGTGTTTGGGCTCAGTCCTAACAGCAGCTGCTGCACTGTCAGCAGCCACTTCCCGGGAGTGAGACCATTGAACAGCTGAGAGATTGTGGAGCACGCCCAGCATGCTTGTCAGCTCCACCTGCACATGCTCTTTGTGGGACACCCCTGATCTGCTGTGGAGAGGGTATCATGTGTGCCAAGCATGGCTGTCCTTACATCATACACCGGCCGCCCCTAAGACGTGACTGGAGAACGGTCCCTGCCTAGGCATGCCTGTCACAAACAATGTTGCAGCACCCCTGACTAGCTGAGGGAGGGCATTTGGCGCTCGCAGGCATGCCAGTCAGCTCCACCCACTGCCAGATTGGGTCAATCGTGGCGGTGGGTATCGTGGAGACCGGGCCAAGCAGCGTCCAATGGAGTGTGTTCTACAAGATTCTTGTGGCCTGGGGCGTCACTGTGCCCCTGGCTGCTGCAGCAGCCGCTGCTCTTCTGGCTGCGCTGCGCCCTGTGCTTGGCTAGCAGTGATTACATGGCTCCTATAGTCTCAGTGAGATGCATTGTCCATGCCTGCAGCCTTGGTATCAAGTGGCAGCCAAGGCTTGCCTAACATTCTGGGTTGTCCTGCCTTCCTACATGAAGGGATGATGGTGCTGAATGTTGGGCAAGCCTGTTGCCCCAGAAGACCTCTTGCTCAGAATGATGTTCTAGCAGGCTCCAGAGCATGGCTCTGTGCATGTAGGGATCAGCATGACAGGGCCGCATATTCATCTTCCCTCGAGGCACGTGAGAGAGATGTCTCTGATGGTGAATGAAGCTTAAGCGCTTGAGAAGACCTTTCCGAGCACATGGCGAGCCTTGGAGGCAGTGGTTTGGATGATGCATGACCATAGCGTCCAATGCAGAGCCTGGAAATATCCCTGCCAGGACTGGAAAAGGCCTGGTGTGCATGCAAATTACACAGATGTGACATGAAGCTCTTTACTTGGGAGTGCATGTGGTGCAGGTTGCTACAAGCCCGTGACTGCGTGACGTATGCAACACCTCAGTCTTTCGAAAGCTGTCATTTCAAAAGAAAGGAAACAATATGTTATGCAAAACTCCTGTATAACCACTCACCAATAGGGCACCTAGCAGCACATGCAGCTGCAGACAGACGCATCTCCCCATAGGACTTGATCTTGCCTAACACCTCAACCTGGCACACAAAAGATGTGTATACTATGCAAAACCTACACTTAAGACATGACTGCATCCCTCCGATCGCAACCCCAAAAGTGTGCTCCTCCCAGTATACAGCCTTTGCAGATCCTTGAGGTTGCCTCATCTCTGTGGATGGTCTCCTGATCAGTCTACATGCAATATCCTGGCTGCAAAAGTAATAGAATGCAATCTCCTGGCTCATGGGCTGAGACATTGACACCATGTGGAGAGACAATACTTCCCGGTACGCAGCACCGTCATCAAACAAGCCGTCGCGGTCTGATGACACTAGACTGCACAAGGATTGGACGTGAATTGATTTCCTGAACTCTTGCCTTGAGTTGGGATGCCTTGAAACAGGTACCAAGGGGGCAGCCCCAAAAAGGGTACAAAGTCCGCATTTCATGGTTGCTGACATCAGACCCCAAGCGCACAGCCTGCAACCCGTGTGACGTTGTGCCTCAACATGCCACATTTCGTTTCCAGAAAGCCTCTCACCTGAGAAACATTCTTATTGCACCTCCAGCTGCTGTGCCATTGGACTGTCACGCTTGTCACACTACAGACATTGCCGTGACATGAAATCTGCTGCCTCTCAATCCTCTTGCGGACCTTTAAGAGCAAATTTGCAGCTGGCTTTGGCCAAACACAGAGAGATGTCACAGGCCTAGCCACAGAGGCTGCTCAATTCTCACAGCCTGGCGTGAGCCCTCCTTCCAAGCTGGAGCATGAAAATTTCTGTGACAGATCACAGTTTCCCGACAATCAGGCATCCCTTGAGGATGCCTGCACGCCACCAAAGACTTGCTGCAGTCTCCCGATTGAGATGCAGCAAGCCAATTACTCCAAGGAAAAGTCTCCTCACACGCAGGGTGCCTCTTCAGGCAGCCTGAGGGGCATTTCAGTCATACTTCAAGCGCTTCATCAGCTTATAGTATCTCCTGGATGTCTAAGATCCAGGTGAGATTGGGCACAGAAACACTGCATCCGAGTGCCATGCAAGCGGCACACTCCGACGGCAGGTCATCATGTCCCCATCAAAAGTTGTGTCACATCAGTACACTCTCATCATGCTATGAATCTTCCGGAAAGGATCATGGCTGTGTACTGACTGTGTCATATCAGCATGCTCTACATGCAGCGGATCGCCAGATTGAACTTGACACACTTTGCCACCTATGCGCAGCGGGCGTCGAAAGAATTTGAAGCTGATTGGTGGGCTCGCTTATTTCGCACACTGCCTGGCAGGGGTCATGACAATGAGGAGCCCAAAATAAGACCCGAGCACAGTGTGCACCTCAAGCAATGCTGTCCCAGCACCTGCTGTCGTGGGAGGGCCAAGGAGCAAACACTGATCCCAGACTGGGTAACTTGTGTGCGTTGCGGCCTCTGAATTTAAAATTGAGCCTTGCCGTTAGGATGTCATATGATGACCTCCTGCTGCAGCCGCCTGCGGCTCATGAGCGCAGAATGCCCATGATGAGCCCCGAATGCTGGCGGTGCGCTGATGTGTACATCCGGGCAGACTTTGCACATCACACCGAGATTGTGGGAGCAGCATCTCCTAGCGCGAGCGCTCACCCAAGTCACTGGCGCCGAAATGAACTTCCATGCCGTGCTGACATGCACAATGTGGGTGCGCTCAAATCCCACCCTCAGCCAAAGCCTGCCTCACAGGGCCGGGATTCCTGATTTTGAATTGATTCTTACCCTCCCTGAAAGGCCTCAGGCCAATGTGAAGAGCCAATTTGAAGACTGTGCCAGGTGTGACACAGGTGCTTGGCGACTGTCGACCCTGCTACGGTGCCTAGCTAAGCCAGCCCTTGCTACTTGAAGACCCCCTGGTATACTTGCACATCCTCGACGAGCAGGTGCATGCTGCAAAGAGCATGGTACCGCAACGTGAGTAATGGAAGGCAGGTACTGTCTGCTCAGCCAGAAAGACTGGCAACCCTGATGCACTTGTTGCATGCATGCAAAGGGTTTCAGCTGGTTCTGAGCTCACAGGGGCAGTCATCCCCCTTGAATTGGAATCTGAGAGCATTGGGCTAAAGCTCTCTGCAATAGCAGGAGAGGGCCTGCTCCTTTTCACACAGGAAACACACCGGAAGCCGTCTCGCAGGCCAGCCACAGAAATATGCTGACACGTCATCACAGACTGGGAAGTGTCATTGAGCAAGGTCAGGCGTGCACAGGACCAACAAGGCGGAAGTAGATAATGCACGCAGGACTCTGAAGGCCTTTGATCAGCACCTCCGCCTCAGCATGCACTTCTCGGCCTTGAGTACGCTCTGCACGCTTCGCCTACCCACTCCGATCCTCATCTCGACCAAAATTCTGACATGCATAGGGATTGTATGCTTACCGGCTCGCCCTCAGAAATGAGGCTCTCGTGCCAATGTGTCTGGCACTCCTCTTGCATAGTTGCTTAGAGCGGCATGGCGCTGATTCTGAGGCGTTGCCAGAGGAAGCCTGAGCAGTTGTATAGGACACACTGGATGGAGGTCCCTCAATAGGGACTCCCGGCAGGACGGAATGTAAACAATCACAGATGCGTACGGGCCGTCTTGGCGCGGCTTCTCAGCTGTCGAGTCGGTGGCGATGCCGAGGTGAGCGCTCGCGTTGCATGTTCAGTCTGCACAGCAGGATAAGGTCTTCACGTCACACTGGTGCGCTGCCAAGCCTGCCAATGCATGACAATCAACAGGATACCACTGGGCGACCCTCTCTCTGCAGCACAAGCCGCTGCCACGCCCAATTCCTACACTCGCTTGGCAAATGCCTCACCAAGCATGCATGGGCATAATACAGGGTTTAGGGCATGTATGGCAGCAGGAGGCCGATGCATCGCGCACACAGCACGATACCTGCTAGAAAGCAGCACTCCGCCTTCCCGCAGAACGAATCTGGAATGTGAAAATGCTCACCTTCGTCGTGGTACCTCCGTTACTGCCTCGCTTGCCAGGTTTGGCAGGGGCGGTGGGCGCAGCCAGGGCTTCGATGATGCTGGAAGCCTCGCCTGGCGATATCTCTCGGGGGGCAGCCGGGCTCTCCTTATTGTCTCCCTCATTTGGTGCATCGTTGGGCGCCTCGTCTGGCGCATCGCATAACCACATGCTGCGAATGATGTTCTGGATGTCCTCGGGAACGGGCGCTGCATCATCGCAAAACCCCTCGTCAGCGCGGCTCGGCACAAAATTGCTCGCACAGCAGGTTTCAGATGCGTCATAATCAAACGCGGTGCTGATAGCACATATTTGTGCATGGTTCCCCAAGTCGCCATTCTGGAAGTGCTGCACACTGGGCGGGCCAACACAGCGTCTTGTTCAAGTCATGGGCCCCAATCCTGCTATGTTAACCCGGGCTGCTCTGGGGCAGGCGCCCGGGGTCATCACCTGAGGCGCTGTGGTCGCTGGAGGTGCCTTCCAAGGGTTCAGTCTTCACAAGGACTGTGGGTGGGTCCTGAGCAGCAGGCTCCACACCCTCATGTGCAAATTCCTGCACATAAGCATCACTATCTATGCGCTGTCATTTACGTCCGCATGCAACTACCCAGGCATAAGAAAGAATAAGAGAGAAGCACCCTGAGCCAACCCCTCACTCCCCTTGCCTTGCACAGTGTCAGCCAAAGCAGAACTTCCTCCACGCACTGCTGAGAGCTCCATCTGAGGGTCAGTTATGGGCACAACATGCAGCACACATTATGCAGGGCAAGCCCCCCCACCTGTATGAATCTCTGGTAGGGGCTCTCAGCAACCTGCTCGCCCTCCCAGACAGGAGTCAGCTTGAGGCGTCCCCGGTTGCCGGTGGAGGGATCCTGGTCGAGGGGCACCAAGGACAGCCCAATGGCAGCTGCTGCATCGGCCGCAGTGTACCCATAGGGGCCCGCCATCAGTTCTGCCTCCACACCCTCACCTGAATGCAGCATCAATAGTCTGCAGCTGCCCGCAAGCTTAGGGATGCACTACATGTCTGCAGCGCTTCTCGCACTGTCATGCACAGCAGTAGCTGAGGTTCAGCAAAGCCGAGGAGGGTGGACGGGAGCCTTGACGGCGTCCAGGGTTCAAGAATTGCTGACCATCACAACTGCTGTACCTGTGGTGTTCGTGCAATGAGTTTGGAGCGTACCAAACATGATGATGTTGCGGGAGCTGGAGTGGGGGATGGCCAGCGACTCAGCGGCCAGGCTCAGGCCGTCTGGGCAGCTGTCGAGCAGGTCGGCATCCGGGGCAAGATCGGGCATGAGGGCAGGGGGCGATGCAATGAAGTCCTTGACCACTGCATCTGCACGCAGAAGAGCGGGGTGTGAGCTCCAGCGTTGCCACTGTACAGCAGGTCTCTTTGCTGGCATGCTGTAGTCATGTTGACCGGCATTGCCTATGCAATGCAAAGTGCCCGAGCCTGAACTCTTTCCAGCCAGCAGAAGTTGGGAATTGGCCACAAGAAAGCTTCTGCTAGCAACGCTCCTATGCTGGGCATGTCATGCAACTCCATTGCCGCATCGCAGTGCTGCAGGCAGAGCTCGTCCCAGGAGTCATAATCAACCCTGCAACTGCACAAGCGCGTGCACATTGACTTCTTATCTAGCAGCTTGGACAGTCAGAGACCATGAGAGGCTGCGCTGACCTGCGTCAGGGCTCAGGGGAGAAGGCGCATCTCCCATGGAGCAGGCCGAGGGGTCAACCACTGAGTTGGTGCGAGGGGGCCTGACGGAAGCAGACGACATGTCCTGCAGTGCCCACAGCGCGGGCACGTTCAGGGCAGCGGACGGCCCCAGGAAGCCCAGCGGCGTGCGCGCACCATGGCCTGCCCGGCATGCCACTTGTCAGCGCTGCGTTCACTCAAGACTTCAATTGAAGCACCAATGGGTAATGTTGAGAGCGCTGCTGATACAATGTAATTGCCTAGCTTTCATTGGCATGTGCCTCCATCACTGGCAGGCTGTAAAGACTGCCAGGAATGCTTGCTTGGATCATAGGAAGCCAGGCATACCGTCAGAGGAGCGGGGTGTGTGGTGCAGGTGGTGGTTGGGCGTCAGGTTCATGAGGGCCTGCTGGAAGGGGCTGATGCCAAGAGAAGCGCCTGCTCCTGAGAAGAGGGCTGGGCTGACAAGGTTCGGGTCCTGCAGGCAGTACCACTTGTCAGTAGGGTCCCTGCAAGCACTTCATGCCATTCCAGGGCAACTACAGTCTCTCTTGAATGCAAGTGCTGAGCGCTCAAGCAGGGCGGGAAAAGGAGTGTGATGATGTCCATGGATTGCCTGTGCATGCAGATTGCCTCTCAAGTGGCAGAGCTCACCCAGTTGTTGAGCATGCCAGGATTGGACTCCGGGTAGGTGAGGGCATTGAGAGCATTCTCCAGATTCTCGTCCTCCTGGGGCTTCACCCAGCCAAGCCCGTCAATGCGCCCGCGAGGCGTCAGTGCTCCCTGCACATCGCAAACTTCTCCAGATGTGCCATTGCCTCGCTACGGAAAGAGTGAGTGGCCGCGCAATACCTATGCTGGGGCTGCCCAATTGATGAGCACTTCAGAAGTGCAGGGCTGCGCTGACAGCACGCCTGACATCTATGGAAGGCATGTCAGAGATGATGACAAAATGTGCTCACCACATGAGCAGTGCTGTGGGGCACATGCATGTGGGTGCCACATGGCGCTCCAGGGATGTCCAGGCTGGGCAGCGGCGGCCGCTTGGCGGGAGGCGTTGCCTGATGCATGACGCCCCCGCCAAACTGCTCCAGCTTGGGTACTGGGCCACTGGGCAGCAGCACCTGCCCATCCAGCCAATCATAACTCCTTGTGCAAACACATCTGTTGGAAATGGATAGGACCGTCTCATACAGACGTGTGGGAGAGCAGAATGATGGCATGGGAAAAGCACTGACCTGGCCGCCAGTGAAGTGGGTGGACTCGCTGATGGCACTCTCCTGGGCGGGCAGCATGGGCTGGAGCTGCCTGCGCGTAGATGTGGCTGTCGGCAACAGCACCTGCATGCACAGGCGCCCATCAGTCCGTGAATCAAGCCTCTACACAATCACACAATAGCTGGGAATAGACGGCATGAAACTGCATGACTGATGTCAGAGGAAAATCAGGAGGGTTTGGAACCGGGGCTGAGGTACGTACATGGCTGGGGGTGCCCTGAGGGGGAGGACCATTGGAAGCCGCGCTGAAGGCGTAGTCATAGAGGGGGATATGGTCGTCGTCCGCATTCGCCGGCTCCAGCAGCTGCCTCATGAAGTACTGCGGCCTCTTCACGTGGCTGCAGGGCGTCTCCCCGGGCGAAGCAGTGCGCTTGCGCCCGCCTGCAGCACGCCTCAGCGCTTACAACCTGCCCGGGCGTGGTGACGCGTGCAAGGATGGTGAGCCGTCAGGGCAAGAGAGAGATGCCTGGGATCAGCATTCATGGCTGATTATGAGCTCAGCAATGAGGCAGCCTGCCTGCATGCACTTCATGTGCCACCTGTAAAAGGGCGCGTTGCCAGCCAGAAGGCAGCTTGCAGGTCATGCAACCTTGACCATCAAAGCCAGCACGGATGAGCAGGGTGGTAAAGGGGAGTGGCCTAAGACTTAAGCAGTCAGAAAGGGTCCTCATCATCAGAGGTGAAAGCTTGGAGTGTGACAGTGACCCAACAAGGTGCCCTCAGGAAGCAAGCCTGTGATCTGCAATCATGTGGGGTTCTTGCACAATGTAGCGGGTTGTAAGAATGACCTGGGAGGGTGCCGTCAGGGGAGCGGGGGCTGCGCAGCTTGGTGCAGGGGCTACGTGGGATGCCATCCGGCGGCAGCTTGCGCTTGCGCTTGTGCGGCAGAATGTTCAGGCCCCGCATGTACTCCTTCAACTTGGTCACCCCGCCCTGCACGACCCACCCCGTCTGCTCATGCATTCACCAGAAGATCGACACTCACATCTGCCCGTGATCAGCGCAGGATCAAGACGTTGTGGGGCTTGCTTCGTACAGCAACCTGCTTCCTAAACCAACCTGCTTCAAGTACAACCTGGCCAGCACTGACTTAGCATGTGGTGTCCTTATCCCGCCATGGCTGCGCAGATGTGAATGGGCAAGGCCTTGTCAAGATTGCATGCAGCTGTGTGCCAGAAGCTTGCCTGATCAGAGTCCCTCCAGCGCAGAGTGGCATTCCAGTGGTTCTTCACGGCGTTCTCTGTTCTGCCAACCAGCTCCTTCGCAATGTCAGCCCATCTGCAGATCATATCTGATCACCTGTCATGCAGATTAGTCTCCCCAGCACAGGCTGCTATAGAGGGGTGGTAGCAGAGGTCATGACAGGTCTGAAGAGGGCCTAGTGGATCTTAGAAGTGACAATCAAGCCCTTATCCTTGTTTCTGGATATGGCGGGTCCGAAGGAAGTGCATCGCTTACTTGTTGCCGACTTTCAGGTGAAAGCCGATGAGGATGAGCTCCTCACTGTCCGTCCATGCCTCCCGCTTGATGTCAGGCCGCAGCTGATTGTGCCACCTCTCTCTGCATTGCTTCCCAATTCTGCCAGGAAATGCCTTTGCTATTATGCTCCACTGCCCCTCTCCCTCCGTTTTCACCAGGCTGCAGCAGAATTGTGCGTGTGTTATCAATAGAAATCTTTGTGAATCTCACAGGAGCTTGTGCAGTGCCTAGCTAAAAAGACGCGCACAAGTTTACAACATATTGTGTGACAGGCACATACGCCAGGCATCCGAAAGCAGTTCACCGCTTGTTCACGGCCCTGAAAACTGGGATGTTTGGGCGTGAGGGTATGGCCCCTGCATTTGTTGATCGGGGCGATTTGGCAGGTGACTTACGCTCTAAGCCTTTCATCCTCTTCTGGGAGCCAGTTCCCCTTGACCCTCGCCACCGGGTGGCGCCGCTTCTTCCTTTGGCTGGAAGAGTCTCTACCCGAGCCTGCGGCGCCATCAGAGCAGATGCTGCGCTGATGCCCCTCCGACAGGCTCCTCGGGGAGGGTGGAGCTAGCCTGCGGAGTATCATGGCACAGTTTGCAGGCTGTGCGCCGCAAGCCGCAATATGGCACCGAAAAGTTGGGTCCCAACCCTAGATAGGCAGCAGCTGCACGGAGGGCATCTCCCATGTCAAGATCTCATTAAGCCCGAGATCTGCCGATGACCCAATATGCCCATCGTATGCAGCCTGCATGACCTCGCACAAACTTCCATTTCCAAAAAGGGGCAAGGGCGGCAATTCCACGGGGCCGAGGCTCCCTCGCCCTTGAGCACCTGACGACCACACTCAGATGTACGTGCTGGACAGACCATGCATGCTAGAGGCGAGATCAGGAGAAAGGGTCTCGGTCGGTCCGTACCCCTGATGCTGTTGGAGGACCGTGGCCATGTCGCTCGCCCCATCTCCCGCTACGGGGTTGCTGGGCACAGTCGTCATGTGGATCGAGATGAACTGTGGTCTAGATCGCCTGCATATAAGTCAATATGCATCATAAAAGGCCTTCCAAACCATGCATGTGCGCATAGGCTGCAAAAGTTGGAACTTCAGACCGCTGATGCTGGTCAAAGAAACCCTGATACACTTTGACCCGGCATTCCAGAAGACTTGACATCTCAATAAATTTACATAGCACACCATAGATTGCTTATAGCTACCCTGAGCCCATAAGATGTCTCATCAGGTGCTGCAACCGTCCCTTCGCCATCTATATGGCGCAGAGGATGCGCACCTGATGCCGCTGCGGCAGGGGGAGACTGCGCTGCGATACCTTGCGTGGGCGTGCGGAATGGCCAGCAACTTATTGATGCCCTCTCCACAGAGGACTTATTATTCCTGTATGCGCTGTCGACCCATGACCTTTGCTGGGAGGCAGCGGGAGAAGCCTGCCCGAAGCGGGCAGACGCGTCCCAAGCGTTACGTCCGGTCTTCTCACAGGTGCGGGTCAAGAGTATGTTCGCGGAGGGCTGTCGACTGCAGGCCCTACCGAGGAAGCTTCTAATGCTTTGAACCTCGATGATTGCTGTGATTCCCCCCTTGGGAACGTCAATTTTGCCGAACAAGACCGGGGTCGCACATGTGGGCCCCATGTGAACGAGTTGACCACACTTTTTGACCCGAACCCCATACGACCACGTCCACGAAAGTATATACAGAACACAGTGTACTGGTTCAATCTTATCTGATGCATTGTAGCTTGGCCCTGTCGAATGTTGCAATGCCTAGACATCTACAAGGCACAATGGTCATGACTCATTTGGTCCATCCATTTTGCAAACCCTTGGGCCATGCTTTTACGACTGCGAGGAGTCGCATGTCCTGCAATATGTCTAGTGGTACCAACAGGCTTCCATAAGAGTACAGGCTTGCACAGCCTTTTCTGGGGCATGCTTCACACAATCAAGTCGGACTTGAGAAGCTTCCAGAATGTCCCAGGTCCACAACAGGATGATCGTTTTGATCATGCTCGCGCGAGCTCCCTTGCACTCGCTGCTGAGGCACTCTGCTGCAGTCGCGTCGGCCGCCTGTCTGACCTCTGATCCGAGTCATGCAGATCTCTCTGCTTGCCGCCCCGCCTCCGGACATGCTGCAGTAGCGACAGCAGCGCCGCTGGCGTGACGCCTGGGATGCGCTGCGCTGCGGCAAGATTTGTAGGCCTGCGTGAGCAGCGCATCCAATTGTCAGTAGCATACATCCCGGAGTCGCCCTACTCGGCTGAGGAACAATCCGTAGTGTTCTTGCCCTGCTGCTCATGTCTCAGCCCACTTCCCTGGGAACCTCTCCACCAACTAGCACCCCTAATAAAGCATGAACGGCACATCAATGAGCAGCAGCACTACTCACTACTCAATTCCGAAGGACGGGAAGTTGTTCCTTGGGCCAGTGATGCCATTGGCCAGTGTACCTGGCAGCTCCAAGCTTTTCTCTGTCCTCGCCGGAGAGCTGAATGGCACTGTAGTCCAGATCAGGCGGCAGCAGCAGCTCCTCGCCCCGTGCCAGCTCAGCAGCCTCTGCCGCCTGCTTTCCACAACGAGCAGCTTCATGATGCATGACGAGCACTGCTGATGTCAACCCCACGGGACTTCGGCAGTACCGGCTGATGCTTGTGCCGGCCATGTCTTTTGCAGGCTCCCCAGGATCACAACAGTGTGCAGGTGAGACTTGTGGTTACCTGTCGAGCTATGTAGGGGCGATAGCGGCAGTTGTGCACAGCTGTCGCCACAGCGCTGCTGCTGCTGAAGCCGCTGTCCGCCAGCCTGCTGAGAGCCTGGCTCTCCTCCGCCTGATTGACCTCTGCTGCTGCTGCCAGCTGCAAAGCAGAATGGGGCATCAGCTTGCCCGCAGTCTTGTGAGGCACTTTCATGTGTAGCTGAGACATGTTCCTGTCATCGAGGGCTATCTACCTATGACAAGCATACATCATCTGGAATGCTTACAGAATCCCTGACATACCATTTAACTACCATCTGTAAGCGCGCCCATGAGACATGCCTGCCATGGGCCATCACACCTCAAGGTTGCCATAGCGGGCAGCACACTTTCGTCAATAGAGCAGAGCGAGTCAATCACCTGCTGCACTGTGATCTCCGTCCTGGCGAGCAGTTCTGCTGCAGTGTGCCAGCCTCCGCCGTCGCCTATGGGGATGCCCGCGCGCTTCCAGGCTGTGGCCGTCAGCCGCACCCTGTCCAGCAGCCCCTCTGCAGCCAGCATCCCCGCCTGCCGCTGCTGGAAGGACTCCTGCCTCTCCGCACCCACCTGCACCGCACCCCATTTTTAGTATCATCCAAAAGGGGCCTCCTCAAGCTACCAACAAGCAGACCCATGTCCGGCCCTGCGGCCAGCATTCCTGCTTGCTGCAGCTCTAGGGCGGCCTGCCTTCTCCTACTGAGCATAACCACATCCTGGCTGGATCAGCGTAAAGTCTCTACTGACTGAACAACACCATATCTGAATTATGAGCTTGCACAAAGTCATTCAGTACAGAGCCGTGTGACCCTCTGTGAGCTTAAGGCCCGCGGGGAAAGGTGACATGTTGGGAATCTGTGATGCTCATGGATTTGAGGGGCATTTTGCCTTGCATGTCAAGCAGTAGAAGTATGCGTCTACAGAGGCAGAGCACTTTCACACTCTGTTGGTGCGCACTGCCTGTGCTGAAACAGATGCTACTGCTAGACTGCATGCATCGATGCTTTCCAAAACCACAGGCGGAAAGAATATATTGTCCAGTTGAGGTACGTTGGACTAGCACGGCTGCAAGCTGTGGGTGCTCACCAGGCCCAGGTCAATGCCCATGGCAGTGAGGCGGCAGTCTGCATTGTCCGGCCGCAGCAGCAGCCTGAACTCGGCCCGGGCCGAGAGCATGCGGTAGGGCTCGGATGTGCCCAGCGTGACCAAGTCATTCACAAGCACACCGCTGTAGCCCTGGGACCTCGACACCGTGATGGGCGCCTCTGCATGCACAGATACATCATCACCATCATTGTAATCACAGCATCGTTCCAGGTCAGATCAAGCATGGACCACAAGTCATGCAGTATGTGACCAAATTCTGAGGCCAGATGAAGCAACGCACTATTCCTTCATCCAGCTCAGGGCCTTTCATCACATACCATATGACGTTTTGACATGGTGAAAATCATTAGGCTTGCCATCTATCAGACACATCAGATCAGCCCAGGCTTGTGCAATGGCACAGAAGCGGTTCATGATGGCATGCGTACTGTCTTGAGTGCTTAAATCTCTTCGGCAGGACAAATCCTAACAAAAACTGCAAACTTGCAAGAAGGGTCTCGGATTTTTGCCTGGCACAGCAGCATTGGCCCCAGCTATCAGTCCCTGTGCAGCAGCCTCCTCATAGCCGGTGGTCCCATTGATCTGGCCTGCCAGGTACAGGCCGCTGATGCGCCGCGACTCCAGAGTAGGCAACAGCTCCCGCGGGTCGATGTAGTCGTACTCCACTGCATAGGCCGGCTGCAGCATCGTGGCGTTCTCCAAGCCTGTGAACAAGCCAGAAGTGCGTCAGTGCAGATAGCCCACCACAGCTGTTGAGATGCAGGTTGCTTGAGGCCCTCTGCAAAAGCTACAAGCAGATTGTACCTCTCATTGTGCATCCTGCAAATACTGGGCAGCATTGCCAGTCCATATGTGACACATCACTGACCTGGTCTGCGCAAACAAATGCACATAAATATGAGTGTGTACAATTGAGCTTGCAACATGTTAATGCAGAGCAGTTCGGATCCTCGCACGTCCCGCGAACGGTCCCGAAAGCCAGCGCATGTGGCGTGTGTATCATATGCTCAACAGACACGCTACAAGCGCCACATGTAAAGAGGCATCCATGGACCATCCGCAGAAGTAAAGCTCACGACTGCTCTACATTGTGGTGAGACACATAATCTGGTGGGACAGGCATGTGGGGCAGATCCATATCAAAATCACCTGTCAACAACGATTAATCCTCTGCATAAAGTTGTAAAATGGGATATCGCGTACATCTGGCAAGATGCACTGCAGATGTTGAGCTGCTTCACCTGGGACAGTCCTCAGCAATTCTATCTGGTCTTCTGGCTCCAGGGAGTTTGACAGGCCGTTGGGGTACAGGACGTGCGAGTCCAGGCCCTCAGGCTCCAGCCACACGTGATGCGTGCGCCCAGGGAAGCGCTTGAACTTTGTCTCCAGGGAGGGGCAGTACCTGCATGGACAAAGTATGCAGTGTCAGTTGCAGTGGCCTCAGATTAGTGGTGAACACAAAGAACGCTGGAGCCACATGTGGTGCATGCGTCCCAAGAAGCGCCTGAACCTTGTTCTGAGAGGGGCAATACCTGCATGGTCTCAGTCGGAGGTACAGCCACAGCTGAAGATAAACTGAGACATGAAGCCAGATGCAAAGCTACTGGTAAAATACAGCAAGTTTTTGTGTTGACAGGCAACAATGGGCTGGCTGCTGACCTGGGCTCTGTGCAGCCGCCCTGAGCCACTGTGAGGCCGGAGCCAAATCTGGCCCCTCTGCCATCAGCCATGCAGGCTGTCACTAGCTCCTCAGAAGCAGCTGTTGTCCTGGTACCATAGCAAGCAACCTGCAGAGCTGCACCATTTCAGGCCTACTAAAGGTCTGTCCAAGTTGACAGGCCGCATGTATGTGCTTAAAAGACCACAGAGATGGATCCTCTCTCAAAGTATGGACATTGGTAGGGAGGCACTTAAAACCTGGAGGCGAATCACTGGACATCTGAGAGAACAAGGATGCCTAATAAATGTCACAGGGACATGCCTGCTGGGCTGGAGGGGTCCATGCTGTGTTGGACATGTTGAGGAAGCTGAAGGGAATGGGCTCGTCATCTGTCGGCTGCTCCTCCATGTTGCTAAAGTCTACGGTTCTGGCATCAATGCGCGGGGGCGTTCCCGTCTTCAACCGGCTGAGCCTGAAGCCATGAGCATCTAGAGTCTTTGCCAAGGTCCCTGCAAAGCTGAGAATGCATCGAGCCCTGTTGAAAATTTAGGATATCCGCCAGAGTTCTTGCAGGGCTGAAAGCGCCTCATACCCTGTTGAAGCTTCATGAAGGACCGTAGCCCAGACAATATAGGTCACGCTTCATTCCCTGCCCTGTGCAGCGCAGGGGTGGGATAAATAGTGACCTCTGCAGTCAGGGCTACAATCCTATACGGAGCATGGCAGACATTGCGATTTGTCATGGTAAAGGTACAGTAACAGGTGCTTGTGCATCTCTACCAGAGTGATGCACGATGCCAAAATCTGTGTGTGACCTGGCACATCCAGGCGGTGCAAGACGAGACATACCGGCTGCCAGGGCGGCTGTTTCATCTGCCGCATCTGTGGCCTGCGCTGCTGCTGCTGCAGCAGGCGCTCCTGAGCCGGCAGCTGCTGCATCAGAGGCTGCAGTGGAGGGCATACGGCCTGCAGCCCTGCTTTGGCTCCCTATGTGGATGACACCCCGCAGGAATGTCCCTGTGGTGATAACAAGCCTCCTGCATCGTATTCTCTCACCTGCATATATAAGATTGCTCTCAAATAGAATTGCAGCTGGCTGTCCGCTGAGAGGGTTGGGTCTGCTTCAGCAATAATCACTCCTTGTACTGTGCATGCCTGTTATAGTCTAACTTTTATGACTTTTTGCTTTACTCTCTCGGGCTGGTTAGCTCTTGCCGAACAATGCCTAGAAGGGCTCAGAATTTTAGGGTGAGAATTGTGAGGCCTCATAGCTTGCTTGCCCAGCATACCTGAGGCCAAGGTAACCCCTGACACAGATGCTTGCCCATTACTAAGCTGCCTCTCCAGAATAAGATCTGTCACGGCTCCGTCATGGACGGCCAGGTTAGGCTGCTCCCCCACAAGCCGCTGCATGGCCTTCTTGTAGAGCGCCCTATCCATCTGCGCCCTTGGCCCTCTCACTGCAGGGCCCTTGGATGCGTTCAGCATCCGGAACTGGATGCCGGCCTCATCGGCGGCCTTTCCCTGCAGGAGATTCCTCAGCTTGACGCCAAACTCCAAAGAAGGCTTGAGCAAGGCCGTTGCAACATTTTTCTTGAGCAAAGGACATCAGAAAGGTCTCTGTCTCCTGACAAGAGAGATCCCACAAGGGGCTGTGCTGCCAGGAGAAGAGGGTCTCTCGATGACTCTTCCTCAAGCTGGTGGCGCCTGTTGAATGCAGCATCTGCTGAATGTGCAGTCAGCTGTGCATCTGGCAGGAGCAGTACCCTCATGTGTATGTGGACCTATGGAATAAGAGAGCGAAGATGAAGAAGGCAAGTGAAGGCCCACCATGAGGCCATCTAAGGCATCCACCTCCCTCACAAGCGTGCCCTTGGCCAGGCCCCCAATGCTGGGGTTGCAGCTCATCTCCCCGATGCTGGCCGCTGGTGAGGGGGTGACCAGCAGCGTCTGAGCGCCCCTCCTGGCTGCTGCAGCGGCTGCCTCGCATCCTGCACGTCAGTCACCCTGTTGGCCCACACAGGTACCATAGCAGAGGAGGACAGAGATGTTACCAAATCTTCACTGGCAATATGGAGTCTGAGTGCTTCTGTTCACCAGTGAAGGCTGGCAAGTAAGCTCCTTGCGGGCAAGCCCTTATTAGGACGGAGTCCGGCAGCATATTTGACGGTCTTCGAATCCGTATCGGTGCAAGCAATGGCATAGAGCGTCAGCCTGACCTGCATGACCGCCTCCGACCACCAGGACGTCCACATCAGGACTTGCAGCTCGTATGGCTGTCCTTAGCTGCCGTCGACATCCTCTTTGCGAGAAGAAACCATTGAGACGGCTCTCACAGATGTGGCATGTCTGCTTGCCTATCATGTTGCGAAATTGCGCGAGCTTCATTACTTAGGACCGTGCTGTACACTGTACCATTTCACTATACCATGTAGTGCTGGGATTTCTGTAACATGAAGAGCTCTTGTAATGTCATTGTAGCTATACCTGCTCAACAGGTCCTGGTACGACCGTTCAAGCTAGCCAAAAGTCCCAACACCTTCCGAATGCTTTCCTCTAAGAATTCCCTAGGCGGAGAAGTATAAGACAAGGTCGACTTATGGAGCTATAGTATTTTGCGTCAGCGGCAAAAGTAGCCTGAGCACAGGTGCGCGCAAGCCCAGCGTGTTCCGGTCCGGAATGTCACGTGCGGTATCATCGAGACAGGAGCCCCAGAGGCTCTGCGTCCCTCTGCACTACATACCTGTGAAGTATTTAAACTCAGTACTTGCTGGCGGATGCTGCAGAGGCCATCAAGACAAGGCTCCCTGCTGTTGAGGTCAAGAGGGCATGCGCCATGCACTGCATCATCATTCGATACAGAAGAAGGCTAGTCACGCAGCTAGTTCTAGTGACATATAGATCCGGCTGACTATGGTCGTCTGTCATGGGTGTGCGATGGTGAGACAGCTCGAATTCTCTGTGAGACACAGGATACTGCCCTGCCAGCATGAAGGCCTTTGGTTTCGTCAGCAGACTTTCTCACTTGGTATTTTTTTGTACAGCAGATTGTGACTATATAACCCGGCATACAGTGCAGCTAGATTGGCAGAAGTAGCGCATTTAGCCTGCTGCTTTGCTGCATGCAGGCTCCTGAAATGGCAGCAAGATGTGGGAGTGCCCGGGCGGGAGGTCTTTGAAGCGCTGTGTGCCGCAGTAGAACCCCTGAAGACTGCTGAAAGGCAGTCCTGGAAGGTCCAGAACGCTAGCCTTAGGCAGGGCCAGGTCGAGACACCATTAGGGCTACGCGACGCAGGTAGGGCACCTCCTGCACACATTTCATTGTTGCAATGAGGGTCATGCATAGCACTTTGGCCTGAGGTGCATGCTGCCTTACCTTTTGAAATGGCATCAACGAGTTGTTGCCTGACGTGACCGCTATTGGTCACCCCTGACGTGCTGCTGTGTCTGCATGTCTTACTTTGTATGTGTCCTGCATTGCAGTTGGGCCGAAAGTGGAGGTGCAGTGCATCACCTTGGGGGAGGCCGATGGGAGCATGTATCTTCTGCAGAGGGAGCAGCGCAGGGTCATGCAGGCTGATCAGGCCATGATGGACATCCTGAGCAAGGTCATGCCCTACAAGGTCAGCAACTCCCCGTCAAGACCTCCCTGCTTATGCCACAGTAAAGGAGCATGGCTGTCCCACATTGAAAATCCCCATCCAAGAGGCCCATGAGTACAGGGGGGGCTAGGTGCCCTCGTAGGAGATTGGAAATTGTGAGAGGACCGTCATCCATTGCGCAGGCGCGAGCGTCAATGCGCTTTGAGGGCTGGCAGTATCAGATGGGGGACTTCACTGTGTGCATTGGGCGGGCGACGCTGAAGCCAAAGCAGGAGTTCAGAGGCTTTGTGGTGGAGATCCACTACCATCCCTTGGATGACCTGCTCATGGGGCAGGCAATCTGCAAGGTGAGGAGGCCCTCTGCGTTGCTGTACTGCCTGGGTTTCACCAACCCACTACTCCTTGGTGTGCTGCAAGTGCTGACATATCATTCTCTGACAGGCGACTCCGCAGGTCTTGATGGAGCTCATTTGCGGAGACCTGGTAATTCGAGATGGGCACATGAACCATTACAGCAGCAGATCTATGATACAGGTCAAGAAAGTCTCCTCTCTCTGTTGCAGGAGATTGTGGAGATCCTGCAGATGGGGGCTACAGGCCTAAAAGGAAGCCTGAAACAGGTGGGGGCTGACTACCAAGAGTGGAGCCTAGGAGACACCTACAGCCTGCAGCATCTGGCTGTGCAGTACAATGCGCTCACGATGGCTGTGCTGTGACGCTGCAGCACTTTACATCTGCTGACAGGCCTGGTCTATCTTATACTAAGCCAGGAACACAGAGCCATGTAGAGCACTTCAACAATGATATTGCTGCACAGCACAAGACACAGCACATGCAATATCTTAAGAAGCTTCTGCTATTTCACACGACGGCATAGCACATTATGAAGCGCTCTTAAGAGCTATACAGTTCTGTAAGAAACATGCTCAGTCCAATTTACCACTTCTCACTCCAACTGATCCAGGGTATAGGTATATCAGGACGCCTTCTCTGCTCTGAAAGACATTGACGTTGACACAGATCTGCCCTCCGGGCTGTAATGCCCTGCTCCAGAGGTAATTGCATGCACAGCATATAGACCTGCTCTGACCGTCTCCTGCTCCTGATTGTCCTTGACATCGCGGGGCTGGACGCCAGGCTCCATTCCTCTGGCTATGCAGAATGATCATATGGCACAAATCTGAAGCGCTGGATGTATGGGCCCATCAACAGCCACAGAGCTAGCGCCATAGCAGCTCCTGCAATATATGATTAGTATCAAGGACACACCCAGACTATCTCATATACTCTATACACACAGCTGCCCAGTATGCCCGCAGCAGAGCTGTCTCTGGCGACAAGTCTGTGAAGCATGTGTCTTGCACCAGAAGTGCACATGAGCTCATCTTTGGCAAGGTCTGATTATGCTCATGGCTGCATGCACGCCAAGCAGTGCTGCTGTAATGTAGCGGACTGCAATGCTCACACCACCTCTGCATGCACATGCGGGATCGGTCACACCTGCTGTCAGGCCCAGGATACCTGCCGAGTTGAGCGGGGCCGCTCTGCCTAGCACTGCGCTTATGCCCAGCATGCAAAGCGCTCCCGCTCCCGCTACCATATGCCTCGCTCGCTCAAGCGTCACAAGAGCCTGCAAGCCATTGGCTTTGACTGAATGAGCAGACCACAAGGTGTCCGTTCTGGGAAAGCTCTGTCCTTGCACGCAGCCAAATTTGGATGTGATCATTTGCACAGTGACAGAGAGTGACTGGCCTGCAGACTTGCAGGCACATGCACACCGTGCATTTATCACGAGCGCTGCGGACACAGATGAGGGAGATGAGTGAAGACACCTTGCTGCAGGAGGGGCAATGGCGGACGTGCTGGTCGTAGTTGTTGAGGAGTTCATGCTCTGGCAGCAGATCCTTCTTCCCTGTGAGTGGCACAGGGCCGCCTCCGCCCCTGCCTGAGAGCCATGTCCTGAAGGCTGCCACTAGCCTGCGCAAACAGTATCTCTTTGGAAGTGCTATGTGTCACTTAAACATCCGCACACATCTGCAAAGCCCACAGCACCTGAGGTGATTAATTAGCAGGCTTTTATGGCAGATCGTGGACTGGACAAGCCTATCAGGGTCTCTGGTCTATTGTGAAAGGCGAGTCATGCAGGCACAATGGCAATGCAGGAGGGTCAGGTGGCCAGGATCAGTGTAGTCAAAGGCCTTGCCTGTCAGACTGAGTCGGCATATAGTACAGCTTGCGGTAGTCTGGGCCCTTTGCTGCTGACTCATCCAGCGCTATCACCTCCTGCAGAACACAAGCCTGATTGCAGCTTTTCACCTGGCAGCTTTTCACCCGGCAAGATCTGTATGGCTTGGCTGGCCTCCACATCATGCTAAACTGTGTTACCCCTGTGTGATCGAAGGCCTTCTGGCTGGAGCTTTCATGATCAGCTGAAGGGCATGGGGTGAGCCG
Organism: Coccomyxa viridis; assembly: GCA_963930925.1. Lineage (NCBI taxonomy): Eukaryota > Viridiplantae > Chlorophyta > Trebouxiophyceae > Coccomyxaceae > Coccomyxa > Coccomyxa viridis. The sequence goes on along the minus strand of CAWVOJ010000015.1, from coordinate 2,181,774 downwards.
GTGCAAGGCAATCTAGCATCAATGCGGAAGCCCTTGTTACATCATGCATGGTTATAAGGGTGAGTCCTGCACAGACCTCTGCATGCGGAACACACCTGTGCGTGCAGGAGTGACGAGTCCCCATCAAAGATCCTGGCAGAGAATGCGAGGTGCTTCATAGAGCGGGGCATGAGCGCCAGGATGCTCCTGAACAGCCCGGGCAGGCTGGAGCGCGGGTACATCGCAGTGAGGAGGACGCGGCACTGTCCTGGCGCTGTCGGCACTGCATTGATGACGAGCAGGCCCGGCAGCGCCTTCTCCTGCAGGTCAGGGACCGCCAAGCTCAGTCCTTCAATGTACGCATACTCTGTGAAGTATGCAGACAGTCTGAGGGGGTGTTCGGCAACCGACACCCTAGATGACAGAGCAAGGCTTGCCGAGCAAAGAAGACCTGGGCAGTTTCGATTCGTCTGGCCACATCTGGCAAGTTCTCATCAACGGTGGCGTATTTAATAATGTCATCAAGCTATAGGACCTCACGGAAATCTAAAGCTTAGGGAACCTTTGACATGGAGTAGGATGAGTTACCTCAATCGGGGGATTTGTCCAGGTGGCTTGACAGGGTGGCACAAAGCGGATGTTGAAGTCAACAAATCGCCTGGCTTGGTTGTCAAAGTTTGTCACAGGCATCGAGAATGAGTCAGCGGGCGAGGGCGCCCGGTCAGCAGGCGTGCCCTTCCCAATGCCCACCCACTGTGGCAGGTTCGTGGATGCATTGAGCACTTCATTCAGCTCCTGCAATACTAAGGGGTGCAATGCGCCTTGCAGGCAGCATCAGCGACACAGAGGACCTGAGAATTAAGCCCTTGCACGCGAGACGTCCAACGCCTGCCCTAATGTGTCAAGCTCACAGAGGCCATGCTTGGCTGCAGATGTCAAAGTAGAACAACCTGGTTGCCACCTGCATTGCAAGCCAGCTCTTCTGCTGTCACGGGCTGCCACTCTGAGAAAGCAAGAGTTAGCATGTCACCTGTCCCCAATGACATTGTGGTGCGAGAAGTTCACATGAGCTGGGTCCATGATGTTTTCCACCAGGGTAGCCCAGCCTACAGAACACATCACAACGCCCCTTAAGACCACATTGCACCTCGACATGAATGCAAGGTCTCAATGATATGCTCATCTACTGCTAGACTTCACTACAATGCCTCAGATTGCATGAGCACCAGTGCCCGCTGAATCCCACTGTCTCTTCAAGAGCGTACTGCTACACAAACAGCCAGTCAAATGCTCCTGCAACTTGCAGGCTGCAAGTGGCAAAATAGCAAACACCGCGCACACCGTGCATCTCAGACAGGTGACTGACGCTGCAAAAGTTGTGGTCAGGGGACGACTTGTACCAGCTTGTAGAGGAAAGAAGAGATTGAGGGGACAGCAGTGCACTAGCAGGTGCCCGGGGTTCACCGTAGGGCAGGTCTCGCATGTACTCGGCACCGACCACGTCCCAGGGCTGCCCATCCTGCCCGCGCGGGGGCCACTGGTCCTCCAGCTCAGCAATCAGCGCCGGCTCGACCAGCTTGCTGTCCTCCTCTGCAGAGCCTCCGCCTTGGCCCCACACCCATACCTTGCCCTGAAGCACCTGCAAGCCACTTAGCGCTCAGTGCCTAGCATTGGTTCCTGCCTGCAGCAGCTTCTCATATAGAACAGGTAAGGTATGTTTCAGGGTGTGTTGAACATCATCATGAGCTTTCCAGCCGCTGGGAGCTATCAAATGGCCATCCTGACAGAGTGAGACACCTCAGATCTGGAGTGACTCCCCCAATTCCGCCATCTCAATGAAAACGGAGAAGAATGCTTCTGCAAAGGCTGTGCAGACATTTCTGGGGCTTGAGGCAGCAAGATGTAAGGACTAGTGACCTCTTACACCGGCCAATACATTCTGCCGTCTGCTCTTCCTCCAGAAACACTCACAAGAGGGTCACAGGAGCCTTGTCCCTTGTGAAAGATATGCTAGATCTGAGGACCTTCTAGGCATGGAAGCTATCTTCCAACAACATGTCGCAATGAGACGGACCTGGGTAGGACGAGTGCTTGCACAGGACCTGGGGCTGCTGCATGCTGCTACGCTGGACTTCTCGTCCAGGGCCTGAGGGATATTGGTGCACTTGCCGTCGCCCTGGAAGCGCCAGCCGTGGTAGGAGCACATCAGCGTCCCGTCTGAGGGCTCGATCCTCCCCTCTGCATGCACATGGTCCTTCTCACCTCAGTCTCATGGCACACCTGCTGGAAAAGTCGATGGTCATCAAGTGAAGTCACAGGAGAATGTGCTGGGCATATGGCTTCCATGCTACCGCGCTTCCATGGCCTCCGTGCCTCCATGTCAGTCTTTCAGGTCAAGAGGTGCAGTGCAGGTATCAGGTGACAGGCGATGGACATGCGGCCTGGAAGACCTGACCTGAGAGGGGCGCCAGCCTGTGCGGGCAGATGTCTGCAAAGCAGCGCCACTGCTGCTGGCTGTCCCTCCAGAGCACCAAGCGCTGCCCCAGCAGCTGCACTGGTGTGGGCACCTGCCAAGCAGACCCGCTTTCAGGGCTCCACCTTCCAAAGATGTGCCATGGAAGGAGCATGCCAATTGGGAGCAGGCGAGGACTACCTGTGCAGACCTTCCTGTGGCGATAAGTTGCATGGGTTACAGAAGCGCTGCTACATAGCGTGTACGATGAGCACAGAGGCAGTACTCTGAGATCACTGACCTTGGGGTCCAAGTCTTCGATGAAGGCCAGAGGGTACCACTGCTTCTCCCAGTCAAATGTCGAGCCCGGAGCATCTAGGGTAGGCTGATTCAGGCTGTAGTCTTCTGTGATGTCCTGTCCAGCAGAGCATGTCAACAGCTGCTATAGTACGTTATTCGCAAACTGCTCTCTCTGCCTGCAAGTCATTTGCTGCTGTGATGAGGAATTATTTACTTAATTATCATAGGGAGAACATCACCTCCTCTCTGGTGTCGCTGAGAGCATGATGGTCCAAGGTTGGGTGCTGGGCAGTACTTATAGAATACACCTGGCAACATCCCCGCGCAAAATTCTGATACTGCACAAGAAACTAGATTCTGTTCACAATGCCGCGACTTCACGAGTGCGCATCTTCAGCGGTTCAGGATTTGCTGACCATCACTCAACAGACTGAGATTGCAATATTCTAACAGCGCAATGTATCACCAACCTGTTCATACCTGTTTGAATTTATTGAAAACATGACAGGTAGCTCTTGCGGGCGATGGGACATGCGGAAGCAATGGGCGTGTGCATCGATGCGTCTGATGGCGCACGGAAGTCCCACTGACAAGGCGGCATCTCGCTGGGCCAGCGTGTAGGAGCATTATGTCCGCAGGAGATCAGAGCTCAAGAAAAAAAGCAGTGCTGAGAGTTTTATGACGCTGGGTGAAGCAGACTCGTGAGCTTCATCCGGCGCCAAAAGCGCATGTGCCTTACCTTGGACCTGTCGGAACACATGTCCGGAAGCGACTTCGCGCCAGCTGGGGCACAGCAGGCTCTCAGCCCAGTACTTTCACATCACAGCAGATATGCTTAGCCAGCTCCGCGCTAAGCAGGCATGACACAGGCCCTTTGGCCAGAGCATCTAACACTGCAGCACAGCCAATGAGGATTTGTGCTGGTCACACCCACCTCTTTGGTCACTGCCCTGGAGTACCTAATGCAATCACGTCAACGTTCTAATATCTTTTACAGGTCAGGAGCATAGCTGCTCTCTGCAAGGCACAGCCCAAACTCCTCATCATGCAAAGCACTGAGTTCAAGGTCACCGTTCGACCCTTCATTTGCAGAACTCTGACGTTCCAACCACAAGCTTGTAAAGTGCAAGACCCCTGCTGACTGAAGGGATGGCCGGTGGATGGTGAGGTCATCTGCTTGGAGTGTTGGAATGTGCACCCCATGTACAACATCAGCCTCAGCAGAGAACCAGCACTTGGCATGGTACACTGGGTCTTCTGAAAACCCATCTACCTCATACTGCTGCAGCGCCCAACTCGTGGAGTGGTTGCTCCAGACCTGAGCATACTCCGAGATGCCTGCCTGACATCCCTTGCAGGCCATGTAGACGTGCTGCATGCATGCGCCTTGCGTTGCAGCACCAAAGGCCGGCCCGAAAAGAAATTCGTCTATATCTAAGAGCGCTACTTTAGCGCCCGTGCCCCAGTAGGTAAGGAGGGCGTGATTGTTCTGGACCATCTGCCAGTATTGGAGCCTCACTGAGATCTCATGCCCTCCATACCTATCAGGCCCTACAACCCCATCAAACTGCCTCATGGGCCATTCAAAGAAGACGACGCGCTGCGCTCTGTGTAGGTGCGCCAGCTGACAGTTCTGCAGCAAAATTTCGGCTTGGCCCGGCTCTACATATACATGGTGCAGCTTGACGCCGAGGCACCCGTGGTATACAATGTGGTGGACCAGCAGGGTGGCCCCGGTCTCAAGATTCTGATTCAGAAAAGGACGCAGCGCGATGATGTTGTTGAGAGACCGCGCGTGATGGTGACGCACACACCAGCGTGCATCGAAGACGTGCAGACCCTTCAGGCCCTCGACTGTGACCTACGAACATTGCACCATGCATGATGTTCTGGCCTCACAACGTGCAGGAATGAATAGCACGATCCAGCACAGCATGGCGCTGCTGCTCACGTCAGGGTATGCCAGTAGCTAATGTTCACAGGCCTTTCCCTTCCTGTCGTGGAGCGTACAAGACTCATATAGGACACGCTGCCGAGATTTGCGAGAGGTCGATGTGCTCGAGGTGCTATACCTGCCAGCCGCCCTTGGCCGGCGCCACATCAGACATGTTGGCTGTGAGGAGCAACGGCGCGTGAGGTCTGCCCTTGCTCCCTCCAGGAAAGACGTACGTCAGATTGTGACTCGCTGTGGCGTTGACAGCCACAGTGACCTGAGGCTCCCATTCCTCCGGTCCCTTCAGGATTCCATGTGTCTGCAGCCGCAGTAAACGCTCGTCACATGCTTCATATATACGCAAGTGTTGCTGCATGGCAGCCCCCTAATGTAGCGTTGCAGCTCATCGATCCTGCGAAGTGCTGAGCACTACCTTCCATGCCGTGTCAGGTACCTCTCACGTAGGCATGCCATATATGTGGAGGCACTCACCGGGTCTATGCTGTCTCGAGCGGGCTCCCTGACAAGCAATGCGCGCAGGCGAACATGTGAGTCATGATGCTGGCAGCGCATCCACAAGTGTAGCTGCTGCTCCACCCCTTCATGTTCACCTGTGAAGGTCCGCCGCCTGCAGTGGTGCAATGCAGCCTCAGATGTCTGTATGTACCATGATGATGCCTTTCAGAGGTTGTCAAGCCGCAGTAGGGTGAGCCGGTAAAATGAGGAGTTGTCCCTACCAGATGTACAGACTGTCATCTGTGAGGACGGTCTGAGCACACTCGCAGGTCCCGGCGCATTGCACCGCAGCCATCAATATGAGGCATAATCGCAGGCGCGCCAGATTCAGGGATCCCTGCTGCTTGCTGGGACCACCTGATGGGTGCCTGCATGCTACGCACACAGAGCATTGACAACAGTATCCTCTCAGCTGTATATGCTGGCCATCACTGCTGTCCACCCAATAGTGAATGTTGCTGTTGTGATGTCTTGCAGACAATTGTCTCGGAACGCCGTACAGAGTCCTCATGGCTGTCTCAATGCGACACCTAGATGGTGCCATCACCTTGTTCAACATGAACCCTTGATACTAGAAGAGCAGGCTGCGGCATGTGATAGCCTTGAGGAGAACGATTTACCACATTCTGCATGTTGCCAGGAAAGACTCGGACCTGATGGCAGTCTCAGCAGTCCTCGCATCTTCTACTTGTCCAGCATGCGAATGAGCGCACGAGGTGGTTGAGCAGCAACGCCCGACCTGCTGATAGACGGAAGAGGAGCTGAGGACACCCCGGTAGGGCTTCTGTTGCGGAAGCACTCTGGAATAAATCGCCAGTGCCTTCTTCGATTTCGTGTATAACATAATACAAGACACCGCTATAATCCTTTCCTGACGTCCCCCGAGTTTGTTGGCCGTGAAGATCAGGACTTCAGCAACGGCATGTGCCGGATAGGCACAGGCAAGACACACTGTGTTACACGGCTTGATGGTACCATCAGTCTATTCCAGAGATATGCAGACACCTGCGATATCTTCTTCCTTTGACGAGACGAGGCGAAGGCCGTCATGCCATCAGTGATGGCGCGCTGCTATCCGCCCATATTCTGAGCGTGAGTCGCGCGATGAGCGCGCTGTCAGTCTCTTCCGCGCATACTGCTGCTTTTCGTTGAACAATGGGAAAGCAGCACGAAAGCAATGCACGCTTGCCGCCAGATGGCTTTCTCTGCTCGTATAGGGTGCCACCTGTCTTTGATGCTGCGTAGACCCCATACTATCAGAGCGTTACAGACTTTGGTATGTGTATAGGGGCTTGACGGCCGTATCGCAAGCATGGAGGATTGTACCAAAGAGTCTGCTTGTCACGACGTGCCCAAGCCAGACCACCCAACTGTATTCCCAATCGTGATCTCGCCGTATACTCAATCTCCCCGAGGGCAAGGGCCGTCTTCGCTGATTCTGACGAACTCAAGTATAGCTCGACCTTCGAGCCAGTGCGAGTATGTGCAGTCTGTGGTGGCATCATCCTCTCCGGCAGGGCACGCACCGGTGCATACCACAGCTCCGTCCTATCATCAGCTAGCCGGTACTGCCATAGTGCCAGACTTGAGCGCCAAGGCTCGGAGTCCATCTCTTGGCAGAGAGACTGTAGACCATTCTGCCTACGAGCCTGGTTTTGAGCACTCTCGTGTCCGCAATGAGCCAAGAGCATGGCTCTTGGTGTGGAGACCCCTAGAATTTGAGGGAAGCGATGATCTGCTACGGCTTTGTGTTGTCACGATGTGGCCCTCCATGAGCTGGTTGCCAGCACACAAATTCTGTCTTAAATATAGTGTAGAAATAGCGCTTATGCATCAATCGGTCAAAGGGCATGTCGCACTCAACCCCCGCAGATCAAGCGATCAGTCCCTAGTGGCTAAGTGCATGCGCTTCGGCGCCGGAAGATGCATCGGGTTCGAATCCGATCGTGCCCAACTCCTCCCTTTTGCAGACTCATGGAATTGCAAGGCTGCTATGCACTGGGGCTGACGGATCCATATATCTCAAAAATCCACCCTCCCGTATCTCTCAAAAGGGCATGTCGCTCTCAACCCCCCACTCAAAGCAGAGGCTCGCTCTCCGGCGCCGGAAGATGCATCGGTTCGAATCCGATCGTGCCCAACCCCTTTTTTTCCCTTTTTGGTTGAATAGCCTGTTGTATAGTTTGAATAGCCTATTGTGACTGGAATATGTATCATGCGATCTATTTGCTATGAGGGTGCAACAAGTTGGGCAAGAGTTGCTAAAAGCTCCCCCTAAGTGGAACTCTGGAAGGCAATGATCATGTGGACCGTGTGATGTCAAAGGTGATCTCCATCAAGGTGGTCTTGAGGGACATATATCCAAGCATGAGCCCGCCTTGATCTATTCAGGAGGTCTATGAACCTGTAAAGAGCTTTTGATACGGCACAACTTGTGCGGCACAAGGGACGGCTCATCACTGCTCATCACAATGATCATGATATTACCTCACAAGATGTTTCAAAGTTGGGAGTGCCTTAGCAAATACGCTAGTCCCCAAACCTAGTTGCACCACACACTATGCCAGCACAAACAAGTTTGTCAAGGCACAGCCGTTGAGACACAAGAATGGCGCCTAAGTACCCACACCTGATGTTGCGCTTAACTACACGCTATTGCACACATATTGTCGTTGACTCCAATTGGTATTCGGTATGTACAATTCCACTGTGGGACGTCATCATGTGATCTGCAGGATCGGTCAATGGCAAGAATGTTTCGCCGTGCTCTTCACCTAATCATCTGACGTCTCGTCTACTTCTTTTTTTCATACTGACTTCGTATACTAAAAGCGCACCTCTAGGTGCATTCTCAAGCTGCAAAGTATTGTCTGGCTTATCCTTATGGGATCATGTACATAGGACGGGTGCTTTCTTCCTCGGCTGGTTGGCACACAGGCAAATGCCATAACACATACAGATTTGCCCACATGGGTAGCTGCACACAGGTATCCCGGCAGCAGAGGCAGCAAGCCCTCAAGTTTGCCGCTGATGAAAGCATTATGGAAAGCTCTTGAGCGACAGTATCTGATAGGGCGCATGGCTTGCCTCAAGTGGTGCATCGCGAAGGATGCATTGAATCTAGCTGCCTACAGCGATAGAGTTACTCTGCTGCATCAAGAGGCGTTGCACTAGCAGCATATCTGCAAGTCATCCTTGCCCTATGATGTTGCCACCACCCTAGTTACTCTGCACGGATGATATGGCGTGCTCATGCGTCACTTCTCTGGACCTCCTCTGAGGGGAGCATTTCAGGCAAAGCACGTGGCCTGAGGACATATTGGAAGATACTTCTACCGACAAGGCTGACTTTCACAAGGGAGCTCTTAGGCCGCCAATCTTGCTGCACTTCTCATGCGGGCGGCTGTGCAACACTGATTGAAGCACATCTCCTGGTCCACCATCTCTGCCCTGGCAGGGAGACAGTGCAAAGCCTCCTTCCGCCCGCTGCAAAAGCAGCTCCCTTGTGTTTCACAGACACAGAGAAGCTGGCTCTCCTGTGACGCAGTCTATCTGCGCGCGGTCTTGTAGCGCAAGGAGATGTAGACGAGGGTGCGGTAGAACACCAGCCAGGCGATGAGCACGGCGGCGTCGATGGCCATCCAGGACATGCTGTTGGGGCTCTGCTGCAGGCCCAGCGTGCTCTTCAGGGCGTCCTGAGGAATGGGGGTGCATCTGGGGTCGTGCGCTGGGTCGGCTGAGTCCACCTGCGCGGGAGTGACTCATCAGCAGCCGTTGCAAATAAGATCAGCTCCACCCGGGACTGACAGGCACACCTGCTGACTGTCACTTGCTCTGTGATTCTCGTCCCTTGACCACGCAGAAGGACTGGCTGTCACCATGCATAATTATCTGAGACTCATGACGGCATTCCCTCTCTGATCATTGAGTGTGCTCCACCCCAGACACACACTGTAGGCGCGAGTTTGCTCGGGTCATTCTCGGCAGATCACGGCTGTCTGATTCAGCGACAAAGTGACAGTGAGAGCCCACCTGGACGCTCATGGCAAATTGGTTCTGGGTGTGGCTGGAGTCAATGCAGCTGTAGATAGTGCGGCCCTGGTACTCAATGTGCAGCAGCATCCCAAACCCGTAGTAGATGAACGAGATGTACCGTAGCCACCCGATCCAGTCAGGAATGCCTGCAAGAAGCGAGACAGTCAGACCAAGACCGTTCTTTTTTCCACTCTGCCTCGGTAGGGAGACAGAAGATGATGGAATGGCATCGTCAGAACTGATCGGGAATGGCAATTACACACTTGTATACATCGCCCACGACAGAAGGGCCGTTGCTGTCCGTGATAGACGGAAACACAGAAGTCACCGGATTAGCAGGCTTAGATGCGCACCCCTCACAAAGTAGCCCCCGACCAGAGTGAAAGCCAGCACCACGATGGAGGCAATGGTCTGCGCTGTCTTCGGGTTCATCGCCAGGGTCCCCAGAAGCAGCCCAAAGCCCTGTGCCACCTGCATCATGTGCATCCCTTGTGAGCACAGTCCTTAGCTGTCCCGCATGGAAAGCTTGTGACACGCCAGACAGCACCTCCCAAGGCTGCAGGTTGGCACCACAGGATTGTAGACCTGGAGGGAGCCTGCGAGAACAGCCTTCCACTCAGCCTACAATTCCATGGTGGGGAGTGCAGGTTCACTGGGTCTGAAAACCCGCACTGGAAGCAAATCCCGGGTGCCATGAGAGGCAATGAGGCTCACCAGCCCCAGCAGGATGACGGTGAAGAAGTTGCTGAAGAAGGCAGCAGCCGTGTAGCGCAGGTGCGCCATGAAGTAGATGAGTGTGATGAAGATTGTGGGCACTGCGCGTCACACACCCTCCTGTTACAGAGGCCTGACACTACATTGCACATGCCAAAACACGACCTCTTGCCAGGTCGTGCTTCACTTGCATTATGCAGATTGCATACCAGGCTTACATAGGGCTCATGACTTGAAACTGGCTGGGACAAGCATCCCTCACAGGTCTGGACCAGCTCCATATTAAACACATGCATATGGAATAGCACAAAGACAAAAGGGTACCTGCAAAGTCCATGGGCAGGTCACTGGCCATCCTGGCGAAGAAGAAGGCTGACAGCCTATACATCCCAGAAGCCCGCTCCCTGCACTTGTCAGGTGGGTTCAGCGCAGTGTTTCAAGGTTCAGCCAGACCTTACATGACTACACATCAGCTGGTTGTCACAGGAATGTACTGCACCACCACCTGCCTAGACCCTGCTGGTATAGGACGACCACGCAGGTTCGTTCTACACCAGGAAGGTCATGCAGGATGAAGGCCCAGTCAAGAAGGTCATCAAGTCTATGAGGTCAGCAGAGGGACTCACTTGAGAAGCATCTTGTACTCATCGGGGAAGGTGAAGAGCGCTGTGAACATGGAGCGGAAGGTGAGGAACATCAGCTCAAAGAACAGCAGACCTGCGATTACCATCACTTCTCAGCCAACACACTTCAGCCAACTCACCCTTCGCACCTAGTGCATTCAATTCAACCCGCACTTGATGGCAGAGCCCAAGCAGAATAAGCCAGACATCGTAAGATGCCAGATGCAGCATGCATGACAGCCTATCAATATCAGGGCACCCCAATAGAAGGGTTGACAGAAAAGCGCTGAAAGCAGGAAATGCTCACCCAGGGTGTCTGCAGAGGCTGCCAGAGTATCGTGGCCTCCTCGCTGCCACCAGAAGCAACCTGTGAGGAGGCCCACGATGACATACTGCAGGATGTCCTGCCTGCTCATGGATTGGAAGCGCCTCACTCTGATAGCCCTGCACATGTGCAATGCGACCACCTGTCAGGACAAGAGCCCAGCATGAAGCATTCTGAGGGAATTTAAGGATTCCTGGAAACATGTAGGGCTGCTATCGATCCTGAAAGAGCAGTGCAGGGTGCAGAGCATAAGGGCCATGCAATCCCACTGCAGAGGGTATGCCACACATACCCATCACCCATGTGAGCTACTGCAGTTCATTGTTTGCACATGTTTTATTGTTTGCACACTGTTGATCTGACTCCACTGTGATTCAAACAAGTCATGTGCTGAGGGAGCGCCAGCAAGCATGCTTGTTGATCTGACACCACAGTGACAGCAGATAGAGCATGTGCAGAGATAGCAAGGGAAACAGGCAGGAGGCGCACCTGGTGAAGAGGATTGCAAACTGCTGGTGGTAAGGCGCGCCCCAGCGCTGCGCTTTGGACTGGGCGGGCGGGAGGCCGCGCCTGCGCCACTCGCCGACGCCTGTCTCCAGGTCAGCCTCCACTGAGTCAGCCGCTGCCTCGCTGGCGCTGCTGCTGGCTGGAAGCTTGTCCATATGCAGATGCTCTGCTTTACCTGCCTGTAGCAACAAATTTCTCTAATCAGGCTCAATCCTGTTTCTGGCAAGCTGATCTGAGGAAACAATGCTATCATACTTTTGCAGACAAAGAGGCTCCCGTCACCACACTTCCGAGGATGTGCCCATGACTGCAACACTCCTCCACTTTGTGTGTCCCACTTGAAAATGGAATGCGCACCAATTCAATCTTCTCACATGAGGCAGTTTTCACAGTGGCCAGAGGATCAGCTACCAGGACCCTTCTGAGGACGGCTTACCATGATGTTGTAGGTGTTGGAGTTGCCGTTCAGCTTCACGTCAGAGTACTCCAGCGCCTCCTTCTGCTCCCCGGCCAGGTCCTCGGCCGAGCTGCCGGTGTAGCCGTCCACTGTGCGCCTCCGCAGGTAGCGCTCTGAGCAGGAGATCAGGTGCTGCCTGGTGCTCTCGCCGTCCCTGTAGGTGTTGCATGCCATGTCAACAATATAGATATATTGTCAACATGGCGCACGGGACAGGGTACTGCATGGACATGATAAGCAGCATTATCCTGGCAGTGGGAAGCTGCAGTCACTTGGAGTATGAGCATGATGACAGTGGTAAACAGTCTTGACTCTTCACAAAGCGCTGCAGATGTCAAAGAAAAAAGAGGCTTGTGTGCAGGGCACCACAAGGCTGGAACCACATAGTGACCAGTCACATGCTGGAGGAAGACAAGGTAAGCTGTCGCTGCCTGTCATCCATGCTGACATCGCCGGAAGCCAGGTCCAGGATGAAGTCAGCCACGTTGACCCGGTAGGGCAGGTGGTAGCCCATCTTCTCGAAGTAGTCATCTGCCAGCTGTGCCCGCCCATAGTACAGGGCATGCCCCTGCAAAGGGACACATGCATGAGCAACACATGATACCATCCATGCAAGCTGTGATAAGGCGTCCTGGCACCCCAGAGGATGCCATCTCAGATGGCAAGCATTTGGGGATCAGACTGTGATGCGCATGATGCCAGGGCTTAAATCAGTGCTGAGCTGCATCTGTTGTGGCATCAGTCCTGTTGCTGGCGCAGCGAGCGCTCATACACATAGGTGCGAATGGCCCCAGACCAGAGTGGCTTTGGAGTAACACAGTTCCCCAAGCTCTTGATCTGGGGCCAGACTTCCTGTGCTGGTGAGGACTCGTTGAATTTATACTTCATGGTGGAGGTTGCTGAGGTGTAGACCTCAAAGATGTCTCACCTGACTGAGCAGCAGAAGCTTGTCCAGGCTCTGGTACAGGCGGCTGGAAGGCTGGTGGATGGTGGTGATGATGGAACGCCCTCCCGCCGCCAGCTCCCTCAGGATCTCCACGCAGTGCATGGCCGTTGTCGAGTCCAGACCTGAACAGCGCAACTAGCATGTCAGAACAAACACTTCTCCCTTCTGTAGCCACAGGCAACTGCAGCCCTGACCTGATCTGCTTCGGCATCTGTAAAGCAAATTGTTTAGCAGGGCAGGGGTTGCGAATGGATGTGCACCTGAGGTGGGCTCATCCAGCAGCAGCACAGAGGGGTTGATCAGCAGCTCATGGCCAATGCTGACCCGCTTCCTCTCACCTCCTGAAATGCCCTTCCTGAAGAAGCCACCTGCAAGGATGCAGTGCCTTTAAGCATCACATGTGTGCAAAAGACAGATGCATCTGGTACAGGTCCCAACAGCGACTACAGCTAGCATCAAACTTTGCCTGGCACAACCTTTGGAAGGGCCAATGTCTAGCTTGGCCCTGTCTGGGTTGTGCCAGGATCACAAAGATGCAGCTGAAGCCACAGGCCACAAGCAAGCTTTCCCAGACCAAATACTTTCAGCGGATTGTGTAGAGCAACTCAGGACTCACCAATGATGGTGTCCTTGCACTTCTCAATGCCCAGGGCCTTGATGACCACGGAGACACGCTCCATCTTCTGCTCCTTGGTCATCGTGCGCGGCAGGCGCAGCATGGCAGCGTAGTAGAGCACCTCCCACACCGTCAGAGTCTCATGCAGCAGGTCGTCCTGCACTTGCACCAGAGCACCTCAGAAAGTCCTTTCCAGGCACATGTCCACTGGCATTGTCAGTACAACAAAGATGCGGTGTAGCATGGAAGCAATGAGTTTGTGCCTGTGAAGGGCTTGAGCGTGCAAGCTGTCATACATCAGGCTGCCATTGCAGCTGGCTGCATGGGCAGCTGACTGATGTGACATCCTGACAGCAGGCCAGGGAGGTGCTGCAAAGCATACCTGCATGACAAAGCCAGTGATGCGCTTGAGGCGCTTGGTGGACGGAGACCCGTTGAAGGTGATGGTGCCTTCCCGCTTCATATGCCTACACAGAAGACACATGCCTTCATCACGTGCAACCTTGAGTGAGAGTCTCTGAGTGCCTGTGGAGCATTCATACACTGTGTCAAGAGTGCACGCTGAGACTTCCAGCCCTTCACAACACAGCAGTTCGTGTACAGAGACATTTGTCAGGGGACACATCCTCGTCAGCACTGATTGGAAGTGAAGGAAGGACTTTACAATTCTTCCAGTCAGCGCTGACAGGGAAGTGTGGACCTATGCATGGCTTCACACTTCATTGAGAGGCTTTTTTAGGCTTCTTGGCCTCTTACTACATCCCACAGCGTCTGGCAACCTGATCAAGCAGCCAGCAAGGAGCTGCAATCAAGCTGAGGGAGGGGCGTACGATTGAGCGCGGTCGCCGATGATGGACAGCAGAGATGTCTTGCCGCTGCCGCTGGGGCCCATCAGCGCCAGCACCTCTCCAGGCTTGCAGCAGCCGCTCACGTCCCACAGCACCTGCATGCAGCATCCCTTGCCTCAGCTGCTGCACCTTGTCACTCTGGCGAGCTCTGGCAAATATCTGACCAGGCCAAGTCACCATCATGACTTCATGTGCGCAAAATTTTTTGTCAATTTGGGCACGGACTGTTGTCAAATGCCTCCTGCAGCAGCCTTGCTGTATCTCACAGTGTAGCTCGATCTGCTTGCAGCTGCATGATTGTAGATGTCTTGGCTGATTCTCACAAGCAGTGCGCAGAGTCTGTATCTTCGGGTGGCTGGAGGCTCACCCTGCGGAGCTTGTCCTTCTCTTTGGCCTTGGCCTTGGCTGTGAAGGCCGGCAGCTGCAGGCCCGAGAAGAAGCCGCCCGGGGTGACCTTGGCGGGCACGTAGGCGCTGACGTGCCTGTACTCCACGCACATGCGGTTCTCCTCCAGAATTGGCTCCAGCAAATCCACTTCCACCTTAGGCTCCTCAATGATCACCTGCATGGCATAGACTGCTGAGGATGAGGCTACCAGCTCTGTGCAAGCTGAGTACTGAAGTCTGCACCTAGCAGGTTGAAGCATCGTGGCCTTCAGTCCTGCTCCACATGTAGCACAGGTGCCCCTCAGGATGTCCTTAGGCAGCGCCTTCCCAGTATGTGAAATGGCCAGCACGCACATCGCAGCGGGCTGAGCAGGGCTGGGGAAATGCACGGTGAGAAGTGCGGTCTGCCCGGCGCTGCTATCACTCCCATGAATACAGAGGCGCAGTGTGTACACAGACACCTGGCAAATGTTGATAGGGGAAAGGCACTGTATAGCAAAAGAGCCTGAGCCATGTGGAGCGTCAAATACGCTCAGGCAGGACGAAGATCCCGGATGAGAAAGCTGGTGCAAATGAGACCGAATTATGCGCAATGCCTTTGTTTGGGCAACTTAGTACAAACCTTTGCAACAAGTAAGCAATTTGTCATTTTGCACAACATTCGAGGCACAGCCGGCCAGGACAAACGAACCACCACACGACAACTTCACTAATACCTCGGATAAAGCATCTACGCATTACGTTTGCCTTTTCGAGTCCCCCAGGCTTCAGTGCGCATGAAACCATGACTGGGTGGCGCAGATCCGCCAAAATTAGCCCTTGCACTGATGCGGGCTGACCCAGGTTTGATGGGCTTATAATGCGTCTCTTCTAACATAGGTGCTCACAATGCCCGCTAATCCTGTAAAAAGACCTTGTCTACCGAACGAGGGTGACCTTGCAGGTATAGGAAGCGGCAAACCTTGTGCTCGCCGCTGTTTCCATTATCTGTTGGCACGATCTTCTCTACTCTGAATGATTCCGGCCGTTCTCCATTGACCCACGAGGTACAGGGCCTCAGGAGCTTCTGGCTCGTCGTCAGAGGCTGAGCCAGCTCGGTCGAGGTCCCATTCCCCAGCTCGTCAGAGAGGCTGTTCGACGTCATGACCCCGCACTTGCTGTTCCAAACAGATTGCACCGCTGCTGTGTGGCTATGCAGTGGTGTGCTGTCGAGGGCCTGCAGGCACTTTCACCAGAAGTGTCATCGGGGAGTTCGTCACCCTCTCGTCATTCCTCGTCAACCTGTGCGCTGGCGAAGGGTTCCGAGAGCTGCCGGAAGCTGGATGAGCCCATCTTTGATTGATCAAGCTCGCCTCATCCTTCCGGCCGGTCGCAGACTAGTACAGATTGCATACTGCGAGGTCGCAGGCCACTGCTCCAACGGCTCGGCCACCCGGTCCTCGGGTGTAAAGTCTGTGAGTAGCCAATCGAGAGATCGCCCCTCTGGAGGCGCAAGTACCAATAGCTGAGAAGTGAAGGAAGCAGAGTGTGGGTTGCTTAACGTGATCGCGGACATGTGCCGATATGGAATCTTGGATGGAAACGGTTCATTACAGGCTGAAGCCTGCCACTGAAGAGTCTTGTAAGCATGGCATGGGCACTTGCAAGTGTCAGATGTGTGCTGTTTCCTAGTGGCAGCAGGCTTCAGTCAGCTCAGGCATCACCACCCACTCGCACAACTGTTGGCGCCACGGTGTCATACAAACTGCCAGATCATGGAGCTCCATAGCCACGTCGCAAGCCAGTATATACGCAACCTCACGGTGCAACCACTTGGACCAGCTAGGGAGTCCTGACATATCTCAATGGGTGATCAGGAGCATATGGGTTTGCACAATCACGCCTTTGCCTTTAAAGGCATACGGACCCCTTTATCAAGCGCTCATAGCATGAATTTCATACTTACCCCCTCAATACTTGCAACTCAAACTGAGAAACTTCCTTGAGAATATAAATCAGCATGATATATACTGTGCTGGAGTTCCCAAAAGTTTAACTAGGAAGAGGTTCCATGCTGGTTTGAATCATGCTGGAGCCGGCGCACAAGTATATCACAAATGGCGCCTGTGCCGCCCAGTGGGCTTGAAGACCGCTACTCTGTAGTAGCGCAGCTGCTCAACGCTCTGCTTGATGTCTGCCATGGCTGTGTGCAGCGCCTGCACAGGGAACACTTGCTGTTGGTCCATGTAGCTTTTCCTGTCATCACGAAGCACTGGAATGAAAAGAGTCAAGCGTGCTCATCCCACTCATTCTTGGGCATGCCGCCTGTGTGCCAAAATGGGCATGCTGCATCTCCCACAAGAGAAGCCAAGACTGCTACAGATCCTCACGCCACTATCATCCTCTGGGAGAGCGAGAAGCCCCTTCACTGCCAGATAAGCCAAAAGGTCCTACCTTCTTGCGGGGCATCATCTTGGCATCCTGAGGATACCACCGGGTGCACAGCTCTGCCACTGTGGACACATCCACAATGCGGTGGTGCAGGTGCGCATGCAGCCGTGGCATGAGGCGCCTCAGGAAGGCGGCATCCACATGCACAGAGTTGCCTGCCAGGCGCGCCGCGCCAGGCTGGATGTGCTCCGACACAAAGGCCAAGACCTGCAGAAGAAAGCTAGGCATGGTCAAAGCTGCATTGGCTCGGAAAAGCCTCATGCGCCTGTAATGGCGGATCCCACTCACCATCAGGCAGAGAGGCTCCATGAGATACCCCTGAAGGATGCTGGGCCTGCTCTGCTCAGAGAACAGACCATTGTGCTAAGCAACTTGTCAGGTCCTGCATGTCGTGGTCGTGCTGAAGTGTTTGTGCACGTCACATGCTAGGTGATAGGGCATGGCGTAAGCTGCCCAGCGTCTGAGAGCGTTGTGGAAGACCAATACTCACCTGAGCCTCTGCTTCCTCCATGCTAACAGTGGACTTCCTACAGCGCTCGGTGAGGCCGCTCTCGCCGTGGTGCTCTATGCACCAGCTGTTCATCTCGCCCAGCACGCTGTCTGGATGATGAATGGCAATATCTGGGCCCTGCACAAGCATCACAGGACTTTTGCAGCAAGATCACCAGACGACAATCACGCAACCTCCACCCACAGTGCACAATACAGAGAGAGGCAAATTGTACAACAAATATGGCCACCGGCCAGCTGAATAAAATAGCAGGGTGTGATGCATATGCGACTTTCAATCTTTTGGTGTAGTATCTGAGAGACAGGTGCGTTGAGCGAGCACCTCGAGCGTCTCTTGAAGGTTGCCATCTGTGATGAGGCAGGCTATCTCAATGATGGTATCATGGTATGGATCCAACCCTACAAACAGCACACCCCTGACAAAGCTGACACCAACCAAAGGGCAATCTTAAGCCCTCAGACTCATGAAATCCTGCAACACTGTGCTTCCAAGCATGATGTGCACTCCGGGGGCGCTCAGGTTGCAGCCGCACATCTGTGAGTAGACTCAGAAGGACACCTGTCATTTCCAGATCGACCCAGAAGAGGGGCTTGTACAGCCCTGACCTCCCTTCAGTAGGCTGCTGCAGCCCAACGTCCTCCTCTGTCTTCACTCTCACACTTGCTGCTGAGCCGTCCATGTTCTCCTTCGCATTGTCATGAGCATCCTCAAGCCTGCATGGCACGCTGCATGGTCAAGCAGGCATTGGCGTAAAGAGGCACGCGCACTGCTGTAGCTTGCTTGGGACTCCAATCAATGTACTGTCTCCACAGCAGTGATACATAGTTGGGCATGGTGGTTAAATTTCTGCCAAGGAGCTAGAATATGCTACCTTAGGGCTGGGAACTCCAGATGCAGACCATTACTGGAGGGCTCTGCTTGCTTTGCTCCAGAGTTTTCTGCAGTGCTCGACCTTTCAAGTGGAGACTGCACGTGCTTGGACCCTGTCTTGGGGACAGGTCTCCTGCTGGTGTCTTTACTTGCGGATTTGGAAGGCCTCCTGCACGCCAAGGCAATTCGAGCACTTGCCATGTTACAAGCTGCGCAAGGACTCCCACTTGCTCGATTGGCTGCTCGAGTATGCCTACCGTGAAGCCGATGCAGGCAACCACTCATCTGCAGAGCTGCTGTCCTCTTTTACGCTCAAAAGAGCATCATAGTAGTTCCTATTGGACATAGTGAAGGTGGTGTGCGGTAGGTGGCGCCCTCCTGACAGGACCTGATGAACAGATACGGTCCAACTGGAGACACTGATATTGAAGATGCAAAATGACAACCGAACAAGGGGCAGGTATCCAAACAAGACTGGCAATGACCCACAATTTGCAAAGGTCAACCTGTCGTCTCGGGGTGTCTTACGCACTGCCAAAGACGACGCATGCCTCCTATCTACAGCCTGAGCTTCCGCTTACGATTGCCCCTCCGTTGACAGCAAAGTTGGCCTGGCTTGGCCTCTGCTTTGTCATCAGCTGACCTGGAACATGGGCGCCTATAGACGATCCAGAAATAGCCACCCAATACGTTCTTGCAATGCAAAAGATTGCTGAAGAGGTTGCTGATTGTTCATTCTGTGTGGCTGCGCTGATTCCTGCCTTTACCGTCGAGCACATTTCGACAGATCACACTGACATGATGTCGTATGGCGTGTACATCTGCCAGAACCGTCTTGGCTTGTGAGAGTGATTTTTCCCAGAAGACTTCACTTCTGGGTTAGCAGCCATGACGTCAAGGGAGATCACTCCGTCTGATTTCCACCTGATAGTGGTCGGAACAGGCCTACAGGAGTCGCTGCTTGCTGCGTAAGTCTCGCACTGAGAGAAGCTCCCTGCAGCTAGCATCAGTTTGACCCACTCTCAGGCGGTCTGGCATCCCGGCTGGCATACAAGCCTGGTCAACAGCTGTGGGCTCATGCAGGGGTGCAGCCAAGGCGGGCAAGAAAGTCCTGCACATAGACACTGCAGACTTCTATGGCTCCCACTGGGCAAGCCATCAGCTGGGCTTCTTTGAGAAGTGGTGCAGGATGCATGCATCCAGTGCAGGCCCACTATACAGCAATGCAGAGGTGTACAAGGGGCACAACGCAGACTTGGGACCTTCCAACGAGTATAACATTGATCTGGCGCCAAAGGTACGTGCTGGGCCCTGTGTACCATCTGCAAGGTCCAGGCAGACCTAGCACTCTCACTGACAACTTCCAGGAGCGCACATGCAGTCTTGAGCTTACATGAAGCGCTGCGCCTCATGAAATTCAACCAGCTGACTATAGTGAACGGTGACACCTCCGAGAATCCTTCGAAATTGCACATGTGCCCATGCAGCTTGTGTATAGTACTGGGCGACTGATTGATGCCTTGCTCGGCGGAGCAGCACAGAACTACCTCGATTTTAAGCTGCTGCAGAAGAGGTGCTCGTACTACCAGTCTTTGCACCATCTTGAGCTGCTTGATTCAGCACTGGACATAGCATTGGTGTTCCCTGGCGTCCGCTGATATGCATAGAGTCATGCTGTGCTGACGCACAGTACTGTACCCGGCAAATGTCTTCTGCATCAATGAGATGCAAGATGCAGTCTTGCCCTGCAGCTATATGTGGAGAGATGGGCAGTACCGGCAGGTGCCTGCCTGCAGGGCAGATGTGTTTAAGGACAGCACGCTAGGGTTGCTTGACAAGAATGCGCTAAAGAGCTTCCTGGATAAGCTTGAGCAGCACGCAAAGGCCACTCAGGATGAGCACAAGGTGCGCTACCCTCAAGCCATACCTCGCAAAACAACATAATACATATGCCCTTGGCCCTCGGCCCATGGCCCTCATTTGTCCTGACAATGGTGAAGTGTCCCAGGCAAGAAGAGGCTCACTCCAGCAGGGTTTTTCTTGATTAAGATATTGATTCATACAGGGATCGCTGTGGCTTGATGACAGGGCGTTCAGCGAGGTGCTCCAAGAACAGCGGCTCAACACGCAGCTTCAGGAGACCATCCTGTATGCGCTAGCATTTGCAGATGCCGCTCAGGTCTCTCCCTCACAGAACGCCCCTCAGCCTGGACAAGACGTGCATCAGCAGACAGGGCATCAGATAGCAGATTCCACTGTCAGCTCGGCTGCCACGTCAGAGAAGCAGCCAGACACAAAGCATCCTTGCAGTAGCGGTGGTAGCAGAGCTCCTGGCAAGACTGCTACCCAACAGCAGCTCTATACAGCAGCAGGCATGCACAGCCCTGAGGCGAGCTCTGACACCAGACAGTCATCTGGTGAGCAGGCATACGAAAGAGCAGGGAGCTCTGTCAGCCAGAGAAGAGCAAACAAACAGAACAACAGAAGCAGGGATTTGATGAGTCATGCTCAGGGCATGGAGGCACTGGCCCAGTATAGGAGATCAGTGAAAAGGTGCAGACCTGTCCACATAGCTCAGTGAAGGATCTCTTGATTGGCAACTCTCATTTCCTCTGCACATCATGTGCTTCTCAAGCAGTCATGCGGATGGCAGGGTACAGCACTGGCAATGCAATTACTCACCGAGCCTTCTTTGACACATGCAAGTGCCAAAGTATTGTGGTCCATGCAGGTATGATGAAGAAATAAAAGGCGCAGGGGCTTTCCTGCTGCCAGTGTACGGCGGAGGAGAGCTCCCACAGGCATTCTGCAGGGTTGCAGCAGTGGCTGACGCGCTGTACGTGCTGCGTCAAGGAATTGGGAAGTTTGTGATGGACGCCGACACTGGGCTGTGCCAAGCTCTGCTTACATCCTCTGGTCAGGTTGGTATCAAACTGGCCTGCTTTGCTGCTGCGGGAGATGCGCTTCATGCAGAGGAAGTTTGTGGGAAAGAGGGGGGTCCCCATGGTGTGATACGCTGGGAGAACATACGACATGCCTTAGATTGTTCCTTCATGGGGAATGTCAGCCATGACAATTACTCATCTAGCAAAGGTGTGTGCAGGAGTTAAAGGCAAGTGCGTTTGCTGGCAATCCTGAGACGCTGTCCCAGTTCTGCAGAGCTGAGGCGCCAGCTGTAGCGCAGACAGGTCTTTCTCGGGCAGTGCTCATTCTAGATGCGCCCCTGGTCGAGGACAAGTCGCAGGTAGATAAGACCACTGTCAAGAACATCCCTGACGAGATCGCCCAGATGCATGTAAGCCCTATCCTGCCCTCTGTCTGCCAGGTCTAGCAGGGCCTGCTGATCCTGCTGCCCATTTACCACAAGTGTGCACAACTGGATGAAAGGTATCCTTGACATGAGAAGACTCTGCCCCCATACAAGGGGGGCGCTTTTCGCAATGAGCCCCACCAATTGCGTTGCATGACTCTTCAAGGATCATGTGCCCGCAGATCCTAGTCATGCTACCTCCGGGAGTTGCTGGCAATGCTCATCCCGTGCGTGCACTGCAGCTGGGGACTGCTACTGCATGTGCCCCAAAGGACAGGTGTGATGGTCTCCCAGCACCTGTCCTCAGCCTAGGGATCAGTCAGTGTCATGACGCAGCACATGCATGCTGATCGTGCGTTGTGTGCATAGTAAATTGGCAAGGAGCAGAGTTCATGTCCAATCAGCATCAGCAAGACTCTAGGTGTGTGTGCCATTGCAGATGTACGTGGACACCTGCGTCAGCACCTCTCGATATCAAATTGGTCTGCTTTGCTGTGTTTTACTAACCCGCTGGCATCGTGCTGCAGGTATATAGTCCACCTGAGTACCCTGCAGACTGCAGCTACTGCCCGAGAGGACTTGCAGCAAGCAGCGCAGTCCCTGGCTGACCTGTCAAGCCTGCAAGTCAGCAGCAGTGCCGCAGGAGCAGCTGAAGTTTCCAGGGGTGACGACGGACATTCTCACAGTGCAGCAGAACCACAGGCCGCGTCAAGCTCTGTAACCCCAGCACATGCAGCACAGAAGAATGGAGCACATGATGCGTCAGAACCTCCAAAGAAGCCGCGGGCCCTATTCCTGGCCTATTACAATCAGGTAATTACTTCAGGGTCTGTGTCCAAAATTCCCAAAGCATGGCCTGTCTCATGGATCATGCTGCCTATGTGACTGCCCTGTGATGCTGCAGCACAAGTCAGACTGGTGTGTACAACATTGCTGCAGCCTGACCTTCATCCATGACCGCACAGGCTCTTACAGAGGACCTGCACAGCAGCTGGGAGCTGCCGCAGAATGTGGCGCTCTGCGGAATGCCAAGCCCCTCGGTGGCCTACGAGGACGCCGTGCTGGAAGCAGAGGGTCTCCTGGAGCAGCTGTTCCCTGGTCTGGACGCTCTGTTCTCTTGCAATGCACCAGCGATGGATGATGAGTCAGATGAGGAGGCCATTGAAGGGATGTCTGAGGCACTAGACAAGGCTGGGGAGGGAGACACAGATCAGCCTTGAGCAGGGCTGAGGCATTGTGAAGGCCATCCATGGCCACAGGATCAAGAGCGATGCAGTGCGTTTATATGTACATAATCGTGTACATTTGTAAGATCCTACAGGCTATAGTGCTGCCTATAGGGAGACAGAGACCTTTAAAACTAAGCACATGCGTCTCATGGATCACATGAACCGCACACCCCATCTCCCTCGGTCGTTAAGGGGGTCTCGCTGAGGCGAAAGCTGCATCATATACAGTATGGCAAACGGCTCAAAGTTTGTGCTGCTACATCTCCCGGACATTCCCGAAAGGGCACATGGCAACCTGTTTTGGCGCCATCCGTTACTTGGGTCTCTTCGCTGCGGGGGAAGGCCATTCGGCTGCTCTGCGCATTGCATATTCACGTGTCATGATTACAGATGCGGTAGGTGTTAGATGGTCCCGCTACCAGAGGCAGTCGAACCATTGACTCCACAGGTCAGCAT
The DNA here is from genome assembly GCA_963930925.1 of Coccomyxa viridis. Taxonomy (NCBI): domain Eukaryota; kingdom Viridiplantae; phylum Chlorophyta; class Trebouxiophyceae; family Coccomyxaceae; genus Coccomyxa; species Coccomyxa viridis. The sequence goes on along the minus strand of CAWVOJ010000015.1, from coordinate 2,158,331 downwards.
CTGGACTTCCTCACAAAGTCAACGCACGGCTTGAAGTGCAAGCAGGGGTTGCATTCAGTCTTCAAGTTTATGCTATGCTTTACATGGGGGAATGTTGATGCGCATCAAGGCCTGTGCTTGCCTTTAATGTTCTGGATCATGCCTGCAGCTGTCATGTCTGGCGTTTCAGTGTCACAGATTGAGGAGGTTCTGTCATGCGGAGGGACCGGTATCATTACGATCACCAGTACTTGCAAATATAAGGACTCAATGTTGGGTATCGGGTGACAGGTGAAGACAGGATCACTAGTCCAGGCTGAGACGCGGAAGCGACCGCGAGCAGAGACCGACATGGCATCACCACAGCGCTATGGGCGTTCGCCTTCACGTTCTAGAAGCCACTCCCCACGTAGCAGGGGTCCTCGAAGTCCCGACAGGGAAACACCAAGGAGTGGCGGTCGAGAGGACAATGTTGGCAGCATTTTCGTCGGCAATCTGCCGGCCGACCTGTCGGACAGAAGGCTCAGAGAGTTCTTCTCCGAGTACGGCACCATCCTATCAGTGAAGGTACGTTGCATCTCCAGACTTCTCTGATCCACCACACTTCTGCATTAGCAAGCCATCTTTGTTGAGAGCTCAACTGGCACAGCATTGATGTCTCAAGGTGCCTTATTCTGAAGTATGGAAATTTCCACGCAGCTTGTCTACAACCCTGAGACTGGAAAGCCAAAGGGCTTTGGCTTTGTTAAGTTCGAGGATCCTCGGGATGCAGAGGATGCCATTGATCAGGCCAACGGGAAGGTAACAGTCTATCACTGCCCTCTCACTTCTGACCTGTGACATATGTGTGCATGCCTAGACCCTCATACTGTGCATGTAGCCCAGCTCTGAACGGCGCCCTCAGAAAACAGCTGTGAGGCATTGACCATTCAAATGCCTATGCTCACAGTCACTGGCAATGGCAGACATAGCTGCCCCTAGGGCTGACTTGAGTCAGCACAGGTATATTTTGCAGATCCTGTACTCAGCTTACAAGCTTGCATGCTTGTGATGCAAGGTCCTGTGTAGACAACTCTCATCTGTTGGGCTGCGTTGAGCCAGACGGTACACAAGAACAGGCATGTCAGATGCTGGCGTCCCTTTACATGCCTGAACAACAACTGAGGCTGATCGTGGGAGTGTGCTGCGTGCAGAGCCTAGACGGCAGAGCATTGAAGGTCAACACAGCGCGCTATGGCGGGAACAGCGGCAGGGGACGCGGCGATTTCCACTTTGGCAACAGGGGAGGCTTCAGGGGTGATTTCCGGGGTGGTTACAGAGGCGGCAGGTGCGCTGAGTGTTTGCACGCCTCCTTGTCTCTGCTTTGCGCAACACAGGATAACTGACAGCTTTCAGCACCCCTTGATCAGGCTGAGCAGAGATATATGTGGCACAGGAATGTGCTGCATGTGTATGTTGTGAAATGCTGCTGAGGCTATGTATAATGCAGGGGCAGTTGCGTTTCTTCTTACGTGAGAACCCTTTCATGATGTAATGTCTCTACTACATGCCCAAATGTGGCCACACTTGATGACGACTGTACCTTCATAGCGTCTTCCCCAAAGGCCACTTTGGCAGCAAAACACTTTGCTACAGCCAGGGCTTGCAATTCTGTATAGGGTGTAGCATGCTAGACTGATAGCACCTCAAGTCTTCATAAGCTTGTCATTTACCCTTTTTGCCTGTATGGCCGGCAGGTGAGGGTCTCAGGTGCTTGTCCTTGCGCCTTAAAGGCCTCATACATGTCCCCAAGTCTTTCATGCAGCCCTGCTACCAGGGCAGTGCATTTGCAATCCTCTGGAATTGCATCACGGGATAGCATGCATGCAAGCCATACATCACTGATGGTATTTTGCGCCTGTTGCAGGGGTAGGGGCTCAGGCCGGGACTATCGCATCGAGTACCGCAACGGCAACGGCTACAACAACGAGCGCCCCTACTCGCCCGGGCGCTACGCCGGGGAGCGCTATTCCCCCGACAGGTACTCGCCGGATCCCGCGGACGAGCCCCGCCGCCACCGCTCTGCTTCTCCCCACCGCGGCCGCGACAGAAGGTGTCTTGCTCTTCCCCAGCAGTCTCTTGAGGGGTCCCAGGACACAGGATCATGCATCTACCTATCACGGCCGTGACAGCAGTTGTCTTGCCCTTCCCCACGGAGTTATCCCAGGGCTCAGTCACATTACAGAGGCAAATGTGGCAGGCTGAGAATGCACTGAAAGTGCATTCCCCAGGAATTAGGCCACATTTTCATAGTCAGGCACAGGAGGCTGCTCTCCTTTGGCCCCTTGGCCCAAACATTTCAATAACAGGCCCCCCTCCTTGGCTCTTTGCGCCGTATAGCAGAAGCCGTCCCGCACATCCAAGTCTCTTATGTCCTTAATATTATATGGGCTTCCAGAAAATCATTCTGCACCTTGGCCTTATCACCTTGACAGTCACTGACAGGCGAAGTTCTCAGCCCTTTTCTTAGACTCACAGTTCTCCACAGACTGGGAGCATGATCACGTGTCTGGCATTACAATGCCCCCGCTGCGGCAGAAACTCATTCAGGCAGCTCTTCACACCAGCACATTTTGCGTGACAGGATAGCTTAGGAGCTCTCAATAGCACCCTTACTCTTGCCCGTAAGCACGTCTTAGCTCTTAGGCAACAGGCTTTGATTGTCGTGGGTATGGCTCACCTCCATCTTGACGTAATTGCCCCATATTAGAAAGGGATGATGTGTATAGACTTCTGCTGCCCTACTGTGCTGCATGCCTTGCCATGATGATGAGGACACTACAGCATCCTTTTGGTGGTCAGTGCTGCTTGGCAGGAATCACAGCTGATGCTGAGTGCTTTCGTTGGTGCAGTCCCGGAGGCGCATCTAAGCCGGCTCGAGTGGAGAAAGCCCACTCCAGCAGCTCAGGCAGCTCTGACACAGAGAGCAAGCAGACTGATCAGATCCTTGGTGCGCACCCCTGTGACATCCTTGAGACGGTGTCAGCTCTCCAACTCCCTGTCTATCTTGTGCACTGTCTCTGCAATGCAATAGCATGCACCTGTGGATGAGGGAAAATGGCATCTCAGAAGGGATGCTGAATGCACCGCCTGCAATGCATTGGAACCCATCTCCCCTGCATGCATGCGGAGACGTAGCTCAAGGCTGCTGCACACTTGTCACACTGTGCATGGTGCCTGCAGATGGCCCGCCAACCACTGGTGACATCAAGAGACGGCGGCAGCAGAATGGCGGTAAGCCCTTCATACCTTTCGAATTGTTCATCATTGCTGTTCAATGCAGTTGCTCTTTACAGGACAGGTCTAGAGCGCCCACTGTGTGAAAATTCTTTATGTTAATGCTACATAATTTAGCGCATGATTGGAGGGGCACTGTCTTTGTAGGTGCTGTTCCAGCTCCAGAGGACCCTGCGCTGAAGAAGGAGGTGGAGCTGCTGCATCGCCGGGAGGAGGAATTGACGGCGCGGCTGGCCGCGCTAGACGCAGAGCTTGCCACCGCGCGCAGCTCCAAAGCAGACCTCATGGCCCAGGTTGCCGAGCTCAAGCGCAGCGTCCAGGTGAGCAGCCTGCTTGAAACGTGAGGGCCTGCAATTCATGGCGCGTCAGATGGTGGTGCATGGAATAACACGGGTGGATGGTTATTTAGTGTGTTTCAGCAAGACTTTCCTGCTCAGGCATCAGGAAGTCTCTATCGCTTACCCGGCTGCTGATTGGGAACTGCCGTAAAGATTGAGTCACCACGCTGCTGTGCACTGCTGTCTGGAGTAGCGTAAACGTTTGTGACAACTGGCAGCTTGCTCTTTTGGCGAGCTGAAGCAGGGTGTTGTGAGTCCGAGGGGAGTAGCCTCATGCATGTGAGCTGGCACGCAGAGGAGCGAGGAGGCGGCTGCGCAGTTCAAGAAGTGGCTGAAGGCGCTCAGCGACCACTCTCGCAACCTCCTGGGCGCCAAGGCTGCCCTGGCTGCAGCTGAAACCACCGCAAAGGTATCACCCTGCTTCCCTATCTGCGCAGATCTAATTGCCTCTGAGAAGACAGTAGACTGCATGACCTCAAGGGCTCAGCTGGTGTCGACATTGACCAGCTCATGCAGCAGTATGTCGGGTACTCTTGATCTGCGCTGATGACCAAGAGGTGCTGGGACGCTAAATTTGATGCTGGTATATTGGGAAAAGGGCAATCCCTGTCTTGAAAGTCATCGAATGCCTGCTGCAGGGGTATGAGGAGGACCTGTCCATCTTCCTGGAGGAGGCAGACACCTTCCTGCTGGCAGACAAGCCGCGCAAGAAGCGCCGGCACCTGAAGAACGAGTGAGTCACCCATGCCAGCAAGTTGCGCGCTCATGCGAGGCGCTGTAACGGCATATAAGTGCCTTACATTCTTTGGGACAGATGCATCATCATCAGGGGCTGCATCTTCACAATTCTCCCACCACCTCAACAGCGATGATGGCCTGCAGGATCATGCAAGATTCCTACTTGTGCTGTGCTTCGTCAGGCGTATTGCAGGATTGGGTGCACATGCGACGGTCCAGGCAGTTGACCATGATGGTTATACTGTATGTGGGACTCACACCCTGCCCTGTATGCAGGGAGGCCACAAATGCTGCTGAGGATGTTGTCATGGAGGGCCAGGCTGAGGGCGAGGCGAGACCTCAGGCCGAGGACGTGCTGCTCCTGGAGGAGCCGCCTGCAGAGGAGGACGCCCCAGACATGGCCGCCAACTTCAAGCCTGGCATCAAGTTCAAGCTTGCAGCCGCCTGAGCCGCAGCGCACTGGCCAGAAATCAGTGCTCCCTGTGAGCAAGATAGCGCCAAAATACCCTCCTATGAAGGAGAGCACATGTATGAGCTTGACCTCAGTCTTGTGACCGTCCCCACAGAAAGTCGACACTGCTGAGCCCCTTGAGAGAAGGGGTGACTGCAGGAGGTGGGACCATGTTGTGCTTACCCTGCTTTGTTGAGTAAACAATCCTCAATTACAAATGGCCTCACAGCTTGGCAAGCGGCTTTTGCACGAGGATGACTATGTCACAAAGGTTGTATGTCAGCAGTGTCATCATCTAGATGTCATTGGCGTGATGCAAGCTCCTACATATAAACGCAAGTTTTTGGGTTGGCTCTGACGCTACCTATAGGATTTTATATGGTACCGCAAGTATAGCAATGACCCATTGCAACTGCTCTTGGCAACGTCAGCCCAGCGTGCTATGAGTGATCCGGCAGATTGTGAGGAATGTACAGAATTGAGCATGTGGGCTGCATGCAAAGGGGAAGCCTAGGCAAACTGTAACAACATTTGGAGGTTTATGCCAGGGACTGTCTGCTCACACATGGTTGAGATGGTCAGAAGGGTTTGATATGCATAAGCCATCGATCAAATTTGAAGGCTGCCTGCAGAGAGACATTACAGGCACTCAAGTGCGGGAGTCCTAATTCTTTGGTTGATCTCGCACATACAATATCTGTGATACCACTCCCTGTCAGCCCTCAGCTGCCAGCAGCATGCTCTCGCATGCTCACAACAAAGGCTCAGCTGGACTGCGGTACACCATGCAGATCTTCACGGACATGAACACATGCTTCTAAGCCGACTTGACCAAGGCATGGCAGTCTGCATAGCTAGCGGCTCTGCATGTTGTGCAGGTCGTTGACGTTCTCAAGCTTTGCAGCCGCTCTGCGCTCCAGCCTTTACTCAGACCCTGCAGCCACATCATATATACATTGATTCCTGAAGGATGGGCTTCAAGCCGAGCTTGTAAGGGGAAGCAGATTGTCAGGGCTGCAAGGACTCCGGATGCTCGAGAGCCTGCAATTCATGGGGTAAGCATGCCAGAAGTGATGAGACTCACTCATTTGTCCCAAGGGCGGTTTCAACAATGCCTGTCTTGGCCTCCTCTACCATGCGATCCTGTGCTTCAATGGCTCTCGTGACTGCCTGCGCAACCACTCTTAAGCCTGAGAAGGTTCAACAGCACTCACAGCCTCTGCTAGCATCTGATGCTAAGCCCACCAAACAGCATATACAACACCTGCCTTCTGCACAGCTGACTGCTCTGAGCATCAATAGAGACTGAGATGCAGCAAGGATAATGTACCTTCTTGCTTGGCTCCTGCAGCTCCCCAGCTATCAGCATCTCATCTAGCATGAAGTAGGCCTGCACCACAGCACCCTCAGGACCGGGCATGGCAGCATTAAAGTCATTGCAGGCTTGCCACAGGACACAGACAAGCAAAGGGCAAGCAATGCAGGACTTGGAAGGCTTGCAGAGGCCTGGCACAGCTCACAAGAGAGACAGGCAAAGGCCAGACGGGAAGCACAGACAGGAGTCCTCATGTGTTGACCAGCCAGACATGACTACGGCTTGTCAGTACACAAGGACTCCCTTGACAAAGGCCAAGCAGAGCAGCAAGTCATGTGCTTGCTGAAGTACCTTGTGGAAGTTAAAGATGAGGTCCAGCTCACAGACGTTGCCAAAGTACCGGTCCAGGACCTCCACGTAGTGGTGGATGACCTCCAGCGTGATCAGCTCGTTGTCGCCCTGGTCAATGCCCATCACAAAGTACAGGCTGGCATACCTCTTGTACACCACCTGCATTCGCATTCCTCTTTGGTCCCCAGACATTGGCAGGGGTTAGCGCTCAAGGACAGCTCCTCCTGTCTGGTCTCTGCTTATGTTGGCAAGCAGAGGATGTTTTGCTACAATGCAGTAAGCAGAAGACAGGGTGGGAGATGACCTTAATGTCCTGGTAGTCCAGGAAGTTGCAGAGCTTCAGAGCTCTGCCCAGGACTAGAGGCGTGATGTCCCTCGTGATCTTCGCTCGCTCCTTCTGTGGGTATGTTGTGTACCACTTCGACAGTCTGACCTTGCCCTGCCGGCTCAGCAGCAGCACAAACTTCACGGCCTGCAAAGTCAAAGTTGCTCATGCTCCTGGAGCTAGGCCTGCAAGATCTCGTAGCATCGCAGCTGCAACCCCTCTTGTTGCTTATATACCATTGACAAGGTATCAAGCCTCATAAGTGCTTAGCCAGCTCGAAACCTTACCATCCGATACGGTCACAGCATCTTGGTGAGGCTCCGGTGTGATGGCTTATTGCAGAGAAATCACAACAGTCTGCTAGTACGTCTTAAACTATAATGTTTTGATGTACACTTGAAGCCCTCGGCTGCCGGTGATGGCTGGGCAGAGTAGATTCGCCTCTTGGATCAGGACTTTCGACAATTGACACTCTCTCTTATCAAAGGACTGACTACTGGCCTGATGCTAGCCTTCCACGCGTATTCCTTTCCGTATTTTGTGGGTCCAACGCATTTTGCGTCCTGGAACAGACTTTCATCATTGCCATGTGACAGCGGAGTGCTATCACGAGACAGCAGCATGCAAGACAAGCTCCCGCGCAACACACACTTCAGACAACCAAGCTGTTCCTAGAACGCTTCTCGCAAAGATACTGTGCTGAATCATCCCCTTGCCAAGCCCTCATCCTCTGTAACGATTTTTGTACTCCTGGCGCTGCTTTGCTATTTCATAGTACTAGATGTCAACAGAGACGATATCAGCTCGATGAAAGATGATGAAGGCATTCACGGTCATGTGTCTTAATGAAAATGAGCATTCAGCTGCACAAAGGGCAGGCAGTATGCAGATCGGTCATCTGTCTTGGCATACTGGCGATGCTCATGGTGGATGCAGGTGTGTTCAGAGAGTATTGTATGTGCATCCTCAACGCTGCACAAGCCTTAAAGCTAGATTCAGATACCTCGAGCCGTTGTGGTATAGCTTCTCAGATATGCAGCTCCTCGGGTGCATCTGCGTGCGATAGCCTCAAATGCAACCAGAAGCCCTCATACAACTCCCAGCAAAGACGGACCTGCTGGCCTCCAAGGATGTATTCTCATGCAAGGTGGCTCTCTACAGCTCTGTTGACTGGTGGATGAGGCACCCCTCGACATACAATGTACAGATCCGGGCACAGTGCATGCTATCAATCTGAGCAACAAACTGCTTAAGCAGGGGATGAGGCGCAATTATGGCTCTGCAGATGACAGGTATGATGGAGTCGACCTGGCAGGGAGTGTCACAGCAGCAGAGGCAGACAGGATGCAGTTCTATGAGGCCGCGCTCCACATCAACAGGCTGTATGCAGCTCGGCATGGGTACAGATTCACATACCAGGGCGCTGGGAAATATGCGCCAAATGGCTTCAGGCACATGTCTTGGATGAAGCTGCAGATGCTGCGGGACGAGCTGGAGTGCTGCTGTCAGTGGGCGCTCTTCATGGACAGCGACAGCTTCCTTGTCATGGCAGACCACGAGGTTTCCATTGAGGCCTGGCTGACCAAGGATGAGATTCCTGTAGTCACCACGCTGCTCGGGAACATGTACCCCATGCCAGGCTTGGACAGCAGGCTGAGGAAGGGGGCTGAGCCTGTAGCAGTGATCTCCGACAACGTGCCTTGGACAGCGACCAGCTACTTTTGCGCAGGGAACATGCTGTTTACCCGGACTCAGCTATCATTCGAGATCCTGGATTACTGGTTCAACAAGACGATCCGCCTGGATCCCTCCTCTCTGAAGAGGCACCCTTGGGAGCAGAAGATGCTCAACAAGTTTGTCATGCACAAGTACAGCCGAGCCTTCTGGGTGGTCCCCAGCAGCGAGATGAACTCATTTGATGGCAGCAGCATACGCCACCTGTGGAGCCCTTATGGGGAAGCCACCCGCACAAAGCTGTCTGTGCAGCATTTGAAACAGGTCTTGCAGAGGCAGTGAAGGGTCTGTTGACACAGCTGCTCCCACCACAGAATGTGACACTTTGCGATGATGACACAATGACATGACAATTCACCTGCAATGCCAGCAATGGCTGCCAATGCAGACATGTGGCTGACCCTCCTAGACCAGGCAGAGCCAAGAGAAGGACACTTCTGGCATGGCACTGCTAAAAGCTTCGCAAGGGATGTTTACATGACTGGCTAGCCTCAGCTTCATTCAGCATCTGCCATTGCGATGCAAGGCCTTGATCTGCCAGATGTTACCCAATACAGAACAACGAGCCTTTTGTCAATCCTGGAACAAGCGCTGATGAAGCAAATTCTCAATGTTGCCAATTCTGCCGTTGCCTAGTGGAGTTTCAAGACATGGATGTGCAGCCGAGGTACACGGTTGTAGCAGCCTAGGTGGCATACTCTGGGACCAGTGTGGGATCCCGGGTGAGAATGACGCGGTTCTTCAGAATGTAGCGCGCCACGAGGGGCTTCTTCTTGCTGGCTGCCAGCTTCTCGGGGTTCTTCATTCTCCTGCTGTTTCCAATGTGTGTCTTTGACTGCATGGCAAGGAAGGAAATCAGCATTTGGTCAGCTGTCATCCTGCTTCCAGGGTACATACACACTACACAGCACCCTCCGGCCTCAATTGTAGGAGCTGGTGCTCTTGGCATGCAGATGGTGCTCATGTGGCTGCGCATCCTACAGAAGTACTCGCTATAGAACAAGTCACATGAAGCATGACACAGGGCTTTGGCCTCACCATGGGAGGGTGCTTGGGCTGGTTGGCAAGCCACTCCAGCCTCTCTGGCCGTGCATCGGAGTAGGGGAGGCTGTAGAGGTCCAGGCCGGCCTCCTTGGCCATTGTCTGCAGTCCCTTCTTCTCTACGGTCTTCATCGCCTACACTCAGATGAAAGCCATCAGTTTCCCAAGTACGACGGTGCAGCCTGGCACAAGCAACAGCCTCCCCTGAAGACCTCATTACATCAGACTTTTCCATGAGGCTGCTCGGCTGGTTTACTGCTGCACAGAAATTTGATGTACGCACGACAGCCAAGAAGAGGCATGCAAGAGCACGAGAACGGCATCACGCTTTGCTTCTTGGCGACCTAGGCCTGCTGCTGCAAGGCCCAGCTGCTAGACAGAATGCAATGCCATTATTGCTTGGACAAGGCTCACCTTTGTGCTCACGCGCAATCTCACCCACCGCTTCTCCTCCGGCCAGTAGATCTTCTTGTACTGGAGGTTCACTCCTTGCAGCTTCTTATTCCTCTTGTGCGAGAAGGTGACTGCACAATGTCAACACCAGGTCAGCAGCAGACACTTTGATGGAAGCCTAGCTACAGGCAGGATGCATAGGTGTAAGGAAAGCACATTGACACAGCCAGATCAGGTTGATTATGCAGCGTCAACGCTTACCGACGTAGCCATTGTTCGCCTTCTTGCCAGTCAAGTCGCACGTCCGGCCAGCTGCAGAGAGACAGAGCAAGTCTTAGTGAACCTCTCTATGGCAAAGGAGTACTGTTGTAGTCTGGCCATTGCGAGCTCGCGCATTACATGAGCACACAGATGCTACAGTAAGCAGCATTCATGGCCTGTGAGAGTCAGCAATCCCACATACAGGGACAGCCTCCGCCCTTTCTCACAAAGGCTGCCCACCTTGCACGCAGAGCTGCTGTCTTCTCTGGGGTTGTGCACCCAGACTGAGTCTTTGTAGGGTACTTGTGAGACCCCTGAAAGAGGCCTTGCATGATCCATGCACTGCATGAGCTGGCTTAAGACCCAGGGGCGCAGCCATCTTGTGGCACCCTGCTGCTCGCAGCCTCTCGCAGGCCCGGTAAGATATATCTTTCTCTAGACCCTTCCTGCTATGGCAGTCTAAGAATGAGGTTTACAACACATTTGATGTCGGTGTTGGCCCAGCCTCATCTTTCGGTGTGGTAATGACGTAGCACGCCCGCCATACCAGCTTCCTGCCTGTGAGAAGCTGGGCTATACTTGTTCCGAACCACGATCGCCCGCACACTTTGACGCATATGGCAGCGACTGATGCAATGTGATTGGTGTGTATCCTGATGTAAGATCATCGCAGGATGGTATTCTCAGAAGTCACAGAAATTGAGACTTTTTGCAGAGATTGACTGGCTTGGGCCAGATGCGTTGTTCGCTAATGCCCATACCATTTACAAGATGTCCTGACCTACATAAGAACAGCACTTCTGCGCAGTGCACACACGACACTTACCAGTCCTATACACAGTGCCCAGCCCATGTTACTCTGCACCTAGTGGCTGGCTGCCTGTCTCAATGCTGAGGCAAAGCACAAGCTTCTGACATCAGTTTGCACCAACTCTCATATTTCAACCACGCAAAGACGTATGTTTCTTCCTCGCACCTACAGACTGCTACACCTGCTTCACTTCATTCTCGCCCCATGACTTCTGCCCCAGCACAAAAGTTCGTCTGACCTGGTGCTTCAAAGTAGATACTCAGGAACAAGCACAGGCCAATAGAGCAGCAAACACTGCACAATCTCTCAACGTGGCTACTGGCCCGAGGAACAGGCGGGCCTAGGCTTGCATGTCGGCTGCATATGATACAGGCAAAGGGGCATTGCCCTGCCAGTGCTCTGCTGCGTGTGCGCCAGTGCAATCCTATGTACTTCTGCAGCAGCATGCCGTCGCTTCCCAATACGCACCACTGTCAAATGCAGGGTCGAGGACTTCTGAGGATCACTGCGGGGTGGAGACTGTGATAAGCTGAAACATTGCGTTGTTGTCTTCTCAAGCGCTCTCTGGAGCCGGCTGCTGCTCAGATGGCTGCTGGTTGGAGGATGCAGGAGCCAGCTGTATCACTGTAGTCCGCTGCTGCTGCTGCTGCTGCTGCTGCTGCTGCTGCTGCTGCTGGAGCTGCTGTTGGTGTAGATGTTGCTGGTGCTGCGCACACACGCAAGGCACCTTCAACCATTGCCAACTACAAAAGCCCTCAGGTCATTGAAACCAGCAATTGAGGCCATGACAATTTTCTGCATGCTCACAGTCACATGCAGCCTATATATGTTCACATGCAGCCTATATATGTTCATACAGCCAAGGCATGCATTCATATGGAGCATGGAGGTGGCAACTTTACAGCAGAGCCTGCCCTCAGGCCTGTGTAGTGTGGGCAGGCGCACCTCTGCAGGCGGGGGCTGAGAGGCGGGCAGCTGGGCCAGGTGGGCAGCCATTTGTGGGCCCATGTTCAGCGTCAGCATCGGCTGCTGCTGCAGGTGCTGCTGCAGCGCTGCGCTGTGCCCCTGCACCAGACCATGTCCCCTCAGATATAGACAAGCTTCCTTATTGCCTTTGTATGCCTTGGCAGGCATTCTGGGCCAAAGTTGGCTCCCATACACCTGATCTGCAGTGCTCCTTTAGCCAAGGGCAGAGGATGCCCCCGTTTTGCATCAGGGATTGAGCATGATAAGAATGATCATGATGCGCGATGGGAATCTATGACTTTACGAGCCCGACTTCAGGCCTGGGTGGATTCCCGGAGACATCTTGGTCATTCAGGAAGGAGGAGATGCTCTTATCACAGGAATGCTGGGGGCCTTACCTGAGCAGCAAGAGCTGCCAGCAGGATCTGCGCCTGCGGGTGGAGGCTGCCATCGCTGTTCAGGGTGACGCCGCCTGGCAGCTGGTATGAGATGGCGCCGCCGTTGTACTGCAGCCCTGACAGCATCTGCACATACAGCAAGCCACTGTTTCCCATAACATGCTGCTGCAGCCCAGACAGCGCCTGTCAACAACGTAGGCTGGAATTGTGTAGAGGTGGTAGTGCCCCTGTCACAAAGGGCCACAAGGCTGGGCCTTGCCGGAGCCTTCTATAACAGAGGCATTCGAGGATCACACAATCTTAGCCTTTCAATTCATGTGAAGACAGGCACTTGAAAAGGGCTCTTGTAAGCAGGCTGTGTCTACATTGCAGCACGTACAGCACAGATACGCTACAAGCTACTCACACCTTGAGCACATCCTAGCCAATCAAGAGTAAGATGGCACACACCTGTGGGAGGCCAGCAGGAGCTCCGTTCGGGGCAGGCAGGCTCAGTGTGTAACCATTCCCGTTCATGCTGCCATGCATGGCTGCAGCGGGGGCCTCAATGGGGGCCTGGGCAGGCTGGGTCCGCTCTGGGCAGGGGTTGGCCAGCCGCGCAGCCCCAAACACCTGCTCCAGGGCTGTCCTGGAATGGTGCGGCAGCTTGTGCAGCTGCGCGTATGGCCTCTGCGCCTGCAGAGCCATCAGAGTCCACATCAGCCCCGGAAGGCAGATGGCTTGTCTACAAGAGCTGCCTTCCACGAAAGAGCGCCAAACACAAGCCGGTCAACCAACAGGTCACTCATTCCCTTGCTCGCTGTATGGGTATACACACATGACTCCCAAAGGAACTCTGGCATGTCTTCCTCCTCACTGGACAGGAGAGCGTCCCAGAGCACTGCTGGGAGAAATATGGGTGCACCAATACAGACCAGAGAGCCTGGAAATACCTTTACACAGCAGAGGGCACACTCAAATCAGCCTTGAGTTACCTTCACGCAGCAGGAGGGGCACTGGAAGTCCGCTGGGGCAACTTCCTCGTCGTCCTCGTCGTCGCCGGGCGGGTTGAGGCCGACGCAGTCCCAGTGGAACCAATCGCGGCAGCTGTCGCACTGCAGCATGGGCCGCTCCCCGTCGTGCGGCAGCTTGCACAGGCAGTACAGCTTCATCGCGTCCTGCACAGATCACACGTCCCATGTCAAAGCTTGTACGGAGTGTATCGCACTGCTGCACAGACTGAACCTTGCCCCATAGAAACCCGAAGAGGCCAACAAATCAACACATCTGGTCAGGACAGAATAGAATGTTCCCCGCACAGATGTCCACGGCTTCGTCAAGAGTGAAATGAATTTTGCCCAATGTGACAGGCCAACTGTCACTGCTGTGCATGCGGATAACGAGATTGTGGGCGGGCTTGCCTTGAGCTTCTCGAGGTCGCGAGTGACGTTGCACTGCAGGCGGTCGGCTTCCTTGACCATCAGCTCAGCCTGCTTCAGGAACACCTCCAGCTCTCCCTCCCTCTTGTCCGGCTTGAAGAGGTCATTGATCACCTGCAACAGCTCACACGAGTTCACAAAGGTCTCAAGACATGCATGAAGGTGCTGTTCCTAGCATGCACCTATGCTGCCAGGGTCTGCCTTGCCAGCCTAGCTCCTCGAAGCATGCAACAGCCAGCAAAGCAGAACTCTGTTGCTTAGCTGTCGGGAGCAAATGCAATAACTGCTCACCTGCCGGCATCTGGCGAGCCAGTCCTTGGCTGCAGTACTGCGGTAGTTCAGTGTGGCCCCAATGATGTCGCAATTAAGGTTCACGCTGCACTCCTCCGCTTCCTTCACCAGCTTGCACATGTGGTCCACTGCAGCACACTATTATCAGCCTTTGATTGACACGGGCTATTTACCATTTTAAATTACTTTTGGGGGGATGCCACATCTTCCAGCAACCTTCAGGTGCTCCAGGAAGATGAGGTGCACTGCCCTGCCGAGAATTGGGTGTCACCCACTGAACAGCTCATCACACTTACTGATGTCAGAGGTATCCAGCTGACTGCGGCACCCTATGCCATGCGTCTCGCTGAGTCCTGTGCAATGCAGCAGAAACATCGCATGGGAGGCAGCGGAAATCACCTGTGGCACGCGAGGGGTTGCGCATGGCGCTCTCGGCGGCTGTGCGCCAGCGCTCAGCGCGCAGCGCAGCCAGGACCCGCCCGCCCAACACGCCCGCATCCACCTCCATCGCCAGGCTGCTCTTGCCCAGCTGCATGCATATGACACCAGGTCAATTATCTCGCCACATAGAGCTGAGCGTATCCTGTGTTCAAGCCGAGCTGTATTTGCAGTCCAAATGCCCACTTTGAGATTTTATGGCAGCACAAAATGCTGACAGGCTCCTGTATCTTGGACAAAGGCGATAAACTGAGTTGTACAGCACCTGGCTGAGCAGAGAGATGCGTGCGCGGCCAGCAGGCCGGGTGTGTACGGGCAGCTGGGCAGCGCGGGGGTTCTCTGGGATGCAGACCGCCTGCTCATGCGCCCTGATTGTCATGTCCACCGCGTTCTGCATGGTAGGACATGACTCTGATATAGTACAGGGACACAGCACAGCCTCAGACCCCGGGTCCTTCTCAGAACTGGTGTCCATGTTATCCCTCACGGATAGGCAATCTCAGGTACAAGCTCCTGAACCTCCTTGAAAATCTGCTCGCATGACATGCAGCAACTCAGAGCTTAGGCAGGTGGGCACAGTTCAAGCAGAGGAGTACTGCAAAGAACAGCTACAGATGGTTCACACCTGCCAGCGCTCGTAGTAGGTGACAATCTTGGCGATGACCTCAATGTCGGGCATGATACATGGCAGCGCATTGCCATCGCTCACAAGAGCCACCAGCTGTCTCTTCTCCACCCTCCTGCAGCACAAATGATAATTGAGCTCTTGTCATTGCAGTCTCATGATTTGTACCCCAGCGCTTACAATGTCTTAAGTAGGCATTCCAGTGCACAGTCATGTTGTCAATCCAGACGACGCCGCGTTCTGCAGCTTGGCAAGGGGAATCATGTCCCACAGGAGGCATGCATCATGCTCTCATATACTCCGCCTGTGTGCCCAAG
Organism: Coccomyxa viridis; assembly: GCA_963930925.1. NCBI lineage: Eukaryota > Viridiplantae > Chlorophyta > Trebouxiophyceae > Coccomyxaceae > Coccomyxa > Coccomyxa viridis. The sequence goes on along the minus strand of CAWVOJ010000015.1, from coordinate 2,142,865 downwards.
GATGATGACATGTCTGAATGTGTCGCAAAGCCGACTGACCTGGTGCGCTTTGTTCTGCCAATTGCAGCGTCCAGGTCGCCTGGATGGCCCTTGAGCGCCGTGCAGATGGGGCAGGCGTACTTCTTCAGGCTCCTCGCAGCGCCCTGCACACATCTCCTTGCTTCACCTCCAAGCTTGTGCATCTCCCACTCGCAGATTATGGCAACAGGTGGCACGATCTGACTGTTATGGGCCAGCTGAGGCGGGAGTAGGTACAGCGCTGGGCTAAGATGTAGACAAAGGGTCAACTGTAACACCATAAAGGCAACAAGACTTGGGGCATGGGGCTGGCAGCGCACCTGAGACAGGCCCACACACTTCACGTGGTACCACTCGTGGCACGAGTCGCACTCGATCATGGAGGTGTCCACATTGTAGGGCTGCTGGCACACGCAGTACAGCGTGTTCTCGTTCTCGTTGAAGATCTCGACGCCGCCCGTCTCCACGTCCAGGGACTTGGACGTGGCGCTGCGCTTGCGCTTTGCCATGGTGCCGCCAGGTGGCGGCCGGGGCGGCTCGTCCAGCTTCTCCTCAGCTTCCGGAGGCGAGTGCACCCGCGCCTCCTGATTCCGCACATACAGGCGCTTCTCGTCCTACATCAAAACAGGCAGCTGTCAGCTCGGAACTTCATTCCAGCCTCGCATATGAACCCTCAGATCGTGCACCATATCCCACTATATTGCCTTTGAGAAGAAAGAAGTCAGATGCTTCGGCTGATCAGAAGGCCAGGACTGTGTCAGCTTCTGCTGAAGTCCTGGTCATCTGGACTGCAGAGCAACCCGACTTCACACATTGCGTAAGTCTCTGGGGGCAGCTCGATGTCATGAAAATCCACTTCTACCCAAGAATGCTCTCCTGATCTGGCTCTCACCTGTAGGCGCAGGGTGAACTGCTCTAGGGCGCGGTCCAATGAGGACAGCATCCACTGCAGGCACTTGCCCAGCTTCTGCCCGCTGTTGCGCTTGGCCACCGTCTTGCGCGCCAGCTCCAGCCAGTCATCGGCCGCATTCACGATGTCCATGATGCCCTCCGTCAGCGGCGATGTGACAGGCAGGTCCGCAGCCGCATCCGCCAGGGCAGACACGTCAGCGTACAGCGGCTTCTCCGCACCTGCAAAAGGGAAGCGCAACTCAATATCCAGTCACTAGCCGCGCACATGATATGCAGATCAGCAACTGCATTTGCCAGGGCAGACACAGCAGCTCTCCAGCATCTATGATGGGAAGGCCACACTGTGCTGCCAAGCCTAAGCATTCAGGGTCCAGTCACTGGAATATCATTAAACGTGCCAGAGATATTGAGCTCGTCAAAGTGCATGCGCTAAGACTCACTGCCCCTAGCTGTCAAGGACTTTCTGTAAAGCAGACAAGCCATGAGCATGATGGCCATATGAACATTCACATTGAAGTCCTGGTCAGGGAGGTCAGGGAAAGCATACCTCGCTTGAGGGCGCGGCGGGCGCGCATGTTGAAGGAGCGGGCCTGGGCCATCATGCTGATGAGCTTGGGTAGGCCCTTGAGCTGCAGCCCCAGGCGCTTGCCCTCCTTCAGCAGCTCCTCCACCTCCGCCACCGTCGCCGGCTTGGCCGCCCCGGGCCCCTGCACAGCACATGTGATCAGCACTTTCCCCGCGTCTCTGCAGACCCAGGCAGTTGCTCGGCCTGTACCTTGTGTAAGCATACCTCACTTGGTTGGGGCGATAGGATGAAAAATCTAGATGACCCCCCCAAGCTAGGTAGGGTCTCTCAACAGCTCACTGTCTGTTGAGAAGAAAGACCTAGCTCGGAGAGCCAGTCCCAGATTTCCCAACCATTAAAGCAGGGGTCACAGAGTCTTACAGTAAGCTCTGATGTAGGGATTATGCTGGTAAGGCCTTAACGGCATTCAACATAGATGTGACTGTCAGATACGAAGTCATCCCATGCTCACCACTCCCTTGGTGGACAGAGCAATCCTTACCGGTCGATCACCGACAGCCCTCCAGCCCCAAGGCGCATACTCTACTAGAGCTCAGGCCACCCTAGACAGTGCGTGTCAAGGGAAGTGCAGCACGCTACCTTCTTGGGGTAGAGCACTCCGGAGGCGCGGGCTTCCCAGTCCTCGGCGGCCGCCACCAGGCCTTCCAGGCGCGCCCGGAGCTCCCGGTCCACCGGGAGGTCCTGCGCCTCGGCCGCCATGGAGGCAACCTGCCCCAGCGTCGGCTGCAGGCCGCGGCGCCGGCTGTCCTCGTGCGCCGCCTCCTCCTCAGCCGCGCGCCGCTCCTCAGACTCGCTCCTGCTGGGCCGGGAAAGGTTCAGGACATGGCCACGGCATGCAAATCATGTGACATGCAGATGCAGTCTTGAAGGCCGGGTGTCCTCGTGCGCCGCCTCCTCCTTGGCGGCGCGCCGCCTCCTCAGACTCGCTCCTGCAAGGTCGCAGAACGGTCAGGACATACTCCCGTAGTTCATGTGGCAGGCGTATCTACATGGGGTTGCCAAGTCTGTCACAGATTGTCTAGGCATATGGAATGACACCGACCCCGAGAGGGGTCGGGCATCTGATCAGCCCTAGGTGGCTGGAAAAGGGGTTATGTTTCTCTCCCTCTCTCTCTCTCTCTCACAACATGCATAATCGTGGGAAAGCAGTAGCAGTCTTGAAAGGTCTTCCTCACAGGAGGTATGCTCATGACCTGCCATCTACCTTAACTGCATGGGAAGTGTGTATGCATAATTCACCTGATTGGTGGTGGCATGGATCCACGCTCCCAAATGCAGACAAAGTGAACGGCAGTCATGCGTAAGCCACTCGATTTCTCGGGCAGCTGTCGTGAGCAGCTATGACCTAAGAGGCACATTTTCTGGCATTGCATGCAGGGCCTTCATGTCGCACGGTCTGACAAATGCTGGCTAAGCAGACCTGGCACTATGGGCTCTGAAGGACACACGGCCTGGGCAGTGAGCAGCACACCTCTCAGCCAGGATGCCATACTCTGTCTTCACGTCAGCATGGCCCTCATGAGCCGCAGCAGGGCTCTGCGGGTTGTCCTGAGGGGCTGATGCACTGGCCACAGCTGCCTCTGCCCTGGCATCTGCTGAGGGGGGCACAGCCTGCTGCATGACGGAGTCGATGAAGGCAAACAAGTTCTCCTGCTGTGCTGAGGCATCCACTGCAGGAGCTGCATGAGGGAGCTTTGTTAGAGGACTGTCTGATGTCTGCATCTGCAAGCTAGGATTGAAGGAAGTGCATGCCTCACAGCAGGAACACCATGAGCGATTCTGCATCCTGAGGACCTGCCATCATCTAGCTTGAAATTAAGATTATGGCCATATTTTGGTTGGGCCTGTAGGCTCCTGTCTGCTTGTAGTCCTTGTCCTACTCATGCCTTGTCAGCGGCCATTGCCATGACATGTGTTCATGCATGTAGGCATGCTTGCTGGCCAACATGACCATGTCTGACATGCACCTCAGGATGCACATTGTGATACAAGCTGACACAGACTGAGACATGGTTAGGATCATGACTTTCCCTTGCGTGCCAGACAATTTTCCCAAGGCATGCAGTTGGGGCTTGCACCAGAAGCTGGCTGTGGCATTACTGGGATGCGAGTGAGCTGTGAGAACAGGATGTTTCACATTCACGGCGGAACATTATTCCAGGCAGATCAAAACAGGGACATGTGATGGAAGTGGTGTACCTGACGCTGGCTGGGGTGTTGGGGAAGTGGGAGTGAGCTGCGAGAACAGGTCAGTGCCCGCTGCTTCCTCCTCGTCCGCCAGCAGCGCCTTCATCCAGGGCCCGCTCAGCTGCGCAGCCAGCCCCGGGTCCGGTGCGCCAGCTGGCGCAGCGCTGGCGCCCTCAAACTCGCTCATGTAGTCCTCGATGGTCACCTGCGCCCGCATGTGCACCAGGTCATGCGCTGACTCAGCATGTGAGCCTGGCTTGTGCGAAGCATTGGCTGGTCAGAAGATCCAGGCTGGGTGTCAATGGGCAGCACCAGGTGTGGAGGTGTGATCCTTTTGGAGTACACTGATCTAAGCTGCTTCGCTCCCCAGCATAAGCCAGGATTGGACCCTCCTTCCATCTCTGCTCAAGGCTATTCCCAAGTATGTACCTCTACAGTGTCGGCATGTAAACAGCATTTCCTCGGCAGAACAATGAGCTAGCATGCTTACTGTTCTAGGAATGATGCCTGTCACTCTGCCTGTCACACCTTGCATTGTGTGCCTTCACTCAGCCTAATCATCACAGCTTCAGGCGTGGGCCAGATCATGCATGCACCCAGATGACGCACAGCCGTCTTGCGCTGGCATCATGCCACAGACTGTAATTGCACTGTGTCATGCCTGGCATGCTTTGTCACCTATGTCCCCAGTCCATGTACACCGATGGGAGAGGTGGGGATCTACCTTGCCCTTCATGGGGGAGACCTTGGTGAAGATGGCTGAGCCTGCAACCAGGGGCTTGCCATCTGGCCGCAACGCTGGCGCGGCGCTGGGAGCTTCCAGAGCTACACTGTCCTGCTCTGCACGCTGTGCCGTGCTGGCACCATCCACCTCCATTGGGGCAGCATACGCCTGGGTCAGCTCCTCGGGGGCCTGCACGTCCTGCGAAGCTGCGGGATATGCCTGCGTCATCTGCTCAGGAGGCTGCTCTGCCTGGAGCAGCCCAGCATGAGGTTGAGGTTTCTGCTCGGGCGCTGGAAGTGCTTCTGTTGGTGCTGAGGCATCATGCATGGGCTCGTCTGCTGCGATGGGAGCGTCTGCTGTTGCTGCTGCTGAAGCCTCAGGCGCTGCAGAGGCGCTGCTCTCAAGGCCCTCTGGCATTGGTGTGGAGGGTGCAGTGGAGGCTCCCTGTTGCTGGTCAGCTGCTTTGCTGCCTGCTGGCTCAGCCAGAACCTTGAGCTCCACTTCAGGCTGACCGCGTACCGGCAGGCCATGCAAGGCACCCAGAACCTCTGCTTCTGGTGGCATGCTGGCAGGCTCGAGCCGCTCTGAGGTTGTCAGATCGCTGAGGCCTGCGTCATCCAAGCCGATGGCAGCAGCTGCAGCTGCATTGGCAGCTCTGGCCATGCAATCGTCCTGCAATAGGATTGCAGCTGTTTGAACTTCCCTACTTCATGTCACTGGACAATGAAAAGAGCTGTAGTCAAGAGCCACTGATCTGCTGGTTTTGGCTAAAAATGTGGTAATTTACAGCATGCATCAGAATATTTGCCAGATGGCTGAAACAGGACATCACAACGATTGCAATCCTATTCAGTCCCAGAGGGCTGAGCATCGCACCTGTAATGCTGCTGAGGGAGCCTGCTCAAGTGCAAGGGTTGAAGCCGATTTGCTGCCCATCTTGGGCGCGTCGGGCACATGCACCTCAATCGGCTGCCGAGGTGTGCTGGGCACCTGGTCAGCCTCACCCAGCCGTGATTCGCTCACATCCTACACACATAGCATCCTGTCAGCACCTGCCAAATAATTCAATGGCAATGACGAGCTGCGCGCCCAAAACGTTCTAGCATTGTCATGACCATCAGTGTAGCATTTTGAGTGCCTGCGAGATGCCTGACTTTACTGCTCTTCTCAACCGGGACATGTCCTATGCCGGAGCAGGGCCGAAAGGACATGTCTGCTGCAGAAGAAACACAGCAGAGCGAGGCATCTGGACTACACCGTCTGGTCATGATGGGCGGGGGGACCAGCTCCTACCAGGCGCAGCTGCAGAGGAGCTGGCGCAGGGTCTTGTGCTGGAGCACTGCCGCCAGGCGGGCCGCTGCCAGCCACCGCATGGAGCTCTGCAGGCGCCGCCGGCTGCGCAGCGCCCTGCTCGGCCGGGGCTGCCTGCGGCTGGGCGGCTGCCTGAGCGGGCGCAGCCGGCCTGGGATCGAGCTCGGTGGACGCGAGGAGGGCGCGGGCGCGCGTGGCCCAGTGCAGCGCGGCCAGGCAGTCGCGCAGGCTGGCCAGCTGCGGGATGTTCAGGCCGATGGCCTGGCCCCTGTCTGCCAGCTCCTGCAGGACCCACCGCCCCATCAGTTCTCTGATATAGTCCAAAGGGAGATGACTGCACCATACTTGCAATGGCTCCATGCTGATCATGAGTTTGATGTTTGACAACTGGGGTTCTCTGCATGTGTCTGTGTTGGGCACTCCATATGGTATCCCCAGCAGCGATTAATGCTCAATAAGTTCTAAAGGAGGAAAAGTAGCTGCTGCAGTAACCTCCAGCCCCACAAGACTATAAAGGCACTGGGCCGTGAGGAAGCGTCCAGAAAAATTTGATACTCTGGTCAGGTCTATCACCCATGAACAGGCTCTTATAAGTACCACAGGAAGCCTGAGACCCACCTGCCTCGTAGGTTCCTCTGTAGCACTCCCAGAGCCTGTCATAGAGTGATTGAACTGACCAGGAAAATGGTGATATAGACCTGCCCTAACAGCACGCTACCTAGAAGGCTAAGCCTCTACCTGCGCTAAGATTTAGCGCAGCACAAAGTCGGGGAAGACGACCAAATGATGAGGCTAACATCTTGGGCTAAAGGTGCAGACCTCCAGCATGGCAGCATCCTCGTCCCTAAATGCCCGCTCCCTGTCCAGCACGCGTTGGGCCTCCTCTGCCCAGGTCGATGCAGCCATGTGCTTCTCCCGCAGAGCGGCCGCCTCCCACAACTCCACTGTGATATTCTCATACTGCTCCAGCAGCTTCTCAACCTGCAGGGGTTGCTATACTGTTTCTGTACTGGCGCCATATCATCCAAATGCTCTTAACTACCCCAACAACTGATCTCCAGCATACCCAATGTCCACACCTGCTCACATAGCAAGCCCCACAGCCTTGGACAGAGCCTGGCACAGAGCCTCGCTCGATTTGCACTTTGCCCACACAGAGCATGGCCTCAATGATAGGTCCTGCAGGCACACTTGCTCCAGCTGCTAGACAAGCAGTCAGGAGCTGGGGTAATGAGGAGTGCAAGGTTGCGTGTACAGGGTGCATACCAGGGCGAGGGCAGGGCGCTTTGCGTGGGTGGCCCGCAGGGAGGGAGGAGCGGCAGCCGAGGCAGCGCTCTTGGCCCAGGCGGTGGCCGCAGACAGCGCAGCATTGATCTGGGGCAGCTCGCTGAGCTTCACGCCCATGGCATTTCCCTCCCTCGCAAGCTCCTGCGACACAGCAAGAGAAACCTCAGCGCTTTGCTTCGCTCGTTTGCGTGTCTTGAGCGTTGTCAGAGCAAAGGTGGCCGCCTATAGGTGTGTGGTCTGTGCCATCAGCTCTACCCTGCCAGGTTTCACGAGACAAATAAGTCTATGCGGTGATGAGCTTGAAGCAGGGTCTTCCCAGCTGTAGAAAAGCATGAGACGCCCAAAGTGCGCCTCTGGGCGTCATGCAATTTGCCGTCTGCAGGACTGGCTATGAGCAGCACTCACATCCAAGGTCTCAAGCTGCTGCTTCTCGTTCTCGGCATCTGCCAGGAAGCTGGCGGCTCGCTGCTCCCACTTCTCGGCCGCCTCGATGCGCATGCGCAGCGTGTCGGCCAGCGGCGTCTCGGCCGCGCCCTTGCTGGCAGCCTCCGCCAGCATTTCTTGCAGCAGGAACAGTGTCTGCTTGCCCGCCAGCGCCTGCATGCACACCATATCTCTCACGTAGCCCATGAAATAGCTGCAGAACTGCTATTGGGTCACAAGACATGGTGACATCCAACAAGAGCTCTGGGAGGGACTTCAAGACCTCATCACAGGGAGCATGCACATGTGAGCAGCGCTGTGTCAAGCCGCGGTGGTCAGGTGAGGGCTATTAGGTGGTTGGGATGCAAAGATTAATGCATGCTTCTTGGGAGGCTGATACCAGCATGCAGAATGCAAGGTCGTATGAGAGGAATGATGCAGAAATTCCATGACATGCGCATGAGGGCAGCATCAGCATGACAGCTGAAGCATACAAGCACTGTAGGTGACATGAGGTGCGGGAGGGCACCTTCTTGGCCTGGTCCTCCCACTCGCGGCGCCGGATGTCCAGGCGCAGCTGCTCCACCTCGGGAATGTCCACGCCCAGGCGCTGCCCCGCGTGCAGCACCTCGCGCATCTTCTTCAGGGGCACGCGCTGCCGCGAGACCGCGCCCATGGACGCCAGCCAGTCCTGCGCCTTGATCAGCAGCCTGCATGCATGAAATATCTCAAGGACATGTCTGAAACCCTAGATCCTCGAGCCACTAGGCATGTGTATTTAGGACACGCGCCACCATCATACCGTGCCCACAAATGTCAGTCAGTCCTGTGCCTTCATCAGCCGCCCGCATAAAGGATCTTCATGGCCTCAAGGTATTGAGACCCATGATACAAAGCCATCTTGGCATGGGGAAGCAAACATGACAGCACTCAGGCGCTTCTCCATGGACACATTGCTGCATAAAGCCTGAAGGCCTCTTGAGAGAGGTTGACAGAGTACAGACTGGATCAGGTGGGCACCTGTTGAGGGCATCCATCTCTGGGATGATGCCTGGCAGCTCCTCAGCATCCGCGTCCAGCTTCACCAGCTCCCCTAGGGTCGGCTTTGTCCTCATCAAGGCCCGGCAGCGCTCCTGCACGGCGTACCAAGTATACAGACTGCTCACAAATTTCCTACCATTGCCTTTCGCCTGACGCCATGCATGGCTAAGAGCTTACGTATACCACCTATTTGTTTTCCTAATGTAATTGGACTGTCAGCAGTCAGCTGATGATGGCAAAGGAGAGCAGCTGAGCCTGCTCAGGATCTTGGTCATCATAAGCAGGTTGGTGAACTCCAGTTACATCAGCTCACTGTGCTCGCCTCTCATATATATGATGAAACGGGAGGGGTGCTGAAAGGGTCTGCAACACCCAAGCGCCTACCTGGAAGTCTTCCATGAGTTGCACTGCTGCATCCAGAGCATCTGCCTCAGCCACCTTGACCTTGGCAGCCTCGACCTGAGCCTGCACCTCCTTCAGCCGCTCCAGAGTGATGACTTCATTCTCTGCAAGTATACATATCCTTGAGACCCTGCCGCAGGGGTAGAGTCACACACCAGAACTAAGCTCTCCCAGTGCATGCCACCCAATACCATCATAGTCAGCATATAAATGCTCCATTAGCCGCCATGTAGGCAGAGAGAGCACACTACAGGACTGGGAAAGGTAGCTGACATCCAGTCAGTGAGCACCTTCATTTCAGAGCTGACGCTTGCGCCACCCAAAGACCTCATGACAGGCTTGAGAGGCAGACCAGGCGCACCTGAGGGCTTGGGCGTGGCAGCGCTGCTGCTGCGCTGCAGGGCGGGCTCGCCCTTGGCCCTGCGCGAGCGCTGCCCCAGAGGCGTCGTTGCAACAGCCTCCACACGCCTCGCTGGCAGGGCAGCTGTGATGGCTTCCACCAGCTTCCTGCCCACGGCCACCCTCTCACGCAGGATCTGCACACCATACGGTGAAGCCTCAGGAGCTGTCCAGCAACAATCAGGACAGCAATCCTACACCTCAGGGGTGTATGTATGCAAGACATGCATAAGGCCGCGACAAGGTGCACTCAGTGACCCACAGCTCTGTCAGACATGCTGAGGCATTGCTTTATTGCCCAGATAGAGTGATGAGCATGCACAGGCTGCAGATGCGCATGTTTGCAGCTTCTATGGAATGCAAAGGAGCCTTACCTTGGCGTCAGGCAGACTGACGGGGAGCTTGGAGGCCTGGGACACCAGGCTCTCCAGAGCCTTCAGCTCCACAACGCCCTCCATCTTATCCAGCATCTCTGAGGCCTCTTGCTGCCAAACCTGCACATCTTGCTGATTACCTAAGGGACAGCTACACCTTGCTACCTTGTGAATCTTTCAGGATCCTACCGACACCATACCGATGCCTCAACAGTCAAACATCGAGACCAAGCAGAACAGAGCATGCGCCAGAGATGATTGGCAAAGCATGCACAAGGTCTGTGTGCTGACACGTTGAGGTGATTGCAAGCTTTCTGATCCCGCCAGGGAGGTAGCGCTCATGAGCTGAAGCACACCTTGGCAGCTGCGTAGCCCTCGCGCAGCTTGGAGAAGTGGGACACGTAGCATGGTGGGGGGTCCCATGCTACCACAGGCTCTAGCTGCTCAATGGTGCCCTTTGTCTTGCCGAGCATGTTCACCTGCACATTCCCGCACTGACCTAGCTCTCTGTAACATGCATGACAGCGCGGCATGGATCTGTGCAAGGTCACTCACAACCATTTGAAAGTTCTGTCCATCGGATCCTATCTGAATTCGGTCTGTGAGAAGGAAAGGAACTGTGGTGTCATGCGCATTGGCATGTATAGGAACGTACCTGCGCCACCCACTGCTTGGCATCCTTGAGGCGGCTGTGAAGATCATTGATGTCAGCAGTGACATCAGCTGGGCCCCAGGCAAATTGCTCGGCCTGTGCTATCAAAGTCTCCAGCTCTGTTACTTTGGCACCTCCCTGCTCCAGGAGCCTCTTTGCTCTAGCAACGAAGTCGCTGCAAGGCAGCACGTGCTGGTCAATGCCTGTGCATTCCTCAACGTGTTTATGGCTTTGCTTCACATGCATAGCCTCGCAAAAGTGCATCAACTAGATCTGTATCTGCTGAGAAGGCACTTCTTGCTGAGAGCTGAGGTCAAGGTTTCACATTCAGAAGGGCCAAAGGGTCATTGGAGCGTACTCTCGGGCTGCTCTCAGGTCGTTCAACAGCTCCTCGACATTGACCGCCAGGTGCGCGGCAGCTGCTGCTGCCTCGCCAGCAGTTCCCCCAAGATGGCCACTTGGCAATGGCCGCCCCTCCTCATGAGCCGGGCCATGCCCGTTCGGCAGCGCCTCCTCCATCTTCACATCTGCGGCATCCAGCGCTGCTGAGCCGTTGGCCTGGGCCTCGGCCTCGGCCTCAGCCTCCATAGCACCCGCCTCCTTCTCGGCATGGTCTGCCAGCTCTGCACAGCATGCTTTGACGTGTCAGGGTGACTGCCCTCTCCAATCAGTCCCAGATATTGGCGAACCAAAATATCCCAGCAGCGCTCTGCATTGGTGGCACCTCCCTGTACAGGATACAGATGCAGGAATGCCTTCCAAGGGAGGCCGGCATTGAATGTTGCAGTGTCCCTCCAGACTGCAGGTCGCAGATGCCAAGACCAATTATCAAGGATTGCTCAATCACAGAAAGAAGAGGCGCATGCAAACCCAGCATGGCGTAAGGCGGATAGGAAACATGGAAGACCCTGCTCACCTGCCAGAGCACTGAAGGCATCAAGGGCCTCCATGGCATCCGGGTCATCTGCCAGATCAAGCTCCGGCTCGGGCTCTGGCTCAGGCTCTGGCTCAGCTGCAGTCAGCCTGGCAATCTGCTCTGCTTCCTCCTTCAGCTGCGCCCTTGTCTTCCTGACCAGAGGAGCCGCCCTGCACCATGCACTAAGCAAAGTGATGCTTATTCAGGACAGGCCTCAGCTCCGCCCTCAACTTCCGACAGGTAATGCATCCTTCACCATGCACCACTGGTGCATGTTCGAGACACAGCCTTCCTATGCTGTATCTCTACCTGCAGACATATGTGTATGTGCCGCAACATCTGTCAGCGATCTTCCTTATCAAGATGGCATGCACCATAGAAGGTGGGCCCTGACGCCCGCTATATGCTCATGCATGGGACAGCAGAACCCAGAGAGGAGCCAGCACACACCTCTCCTTCTTCCGTTTCTTTGATTTGGGGGTAGATGGCCGTGCGCTGTCTGGCAGAGCGTCATCCGCCTGCTTCTCCTCTGCTTTGGGCGCTGCTGCCTCAGAGATGGGCTCCTTTGCGGGGCTAGCAGCCTCTGGCAACGCTGCTGCCTCCTTCATGCTAGCTGCATACCCTACAGGAAATCTATCAATGCTAAGAGGAAATATGCTCCTCAAACAGTAGGAGCCCGCACTGCTCCACCAGCAGCAACGGTGTGGGCGTAGTATTCCCATTGTGCACTCTAAGGGAAATGACCTTGTGATTGTCAGATGTGGTATATCCATGCTCGATTCAACTGGAGGTGGCATGCTTATACATCCCCTTCGGATTGGTTCCGCTTCCGCCATGCAAATCATGAATATGCCCAGCCAAAATCCACAGGGATCCGCTGATTTACCCTCTGGGATGCGGCTGCGCACGGAGGCCGCCAGCTCCTCCAGCTGGGCGATGGAGTGGCGGAAGGCCAGGCGCCACCTGGCGGGCGGGCACTCGCACAGGTTGGCCGCATGCCGCAGGCAGGTGTGCCTCCTGCAAACGCCACATAGCATAAAGCCAGCGCAGTGCAGAGCAGTGCACACCTCATGCAGGCATGCATGCTGTCTATCATCAGCCAGAGGCTGTGGAAACCTGAAGGAAAAGGAGCTTCAGCACCGTCTTAGAACACCTCAGTAGCACGACACTCCCCAGCTCTGTTTACAGCTGTCTGGGGAGAGAGGACAGGCTGTGTGGACGAATAAGTGGGCTTTTGCAACACCACTTGCATAAGTGTGCAACTCTGCAGAGTGGGGGTGCCACCAGTACCTTGGACAGCAGTCGCACTCCGCTGCGCTTTCCCGCACGTATGCATGGCAGATGACGCACTCTGCATCCTCTGTATCGCCCTCGTCCAGGCCCACTTCCTGCGTGACCTGCCTCGAGCGCTGACAGCCTGCAGGCGGCACAATACATCACAAAGTTGCTCAAGGACTGACCAGCAGACATCACAGGAGCTGCCTCAAAAGAGGCATCTGATAGGCCTCACTCACATTGCTAGTCTGAACAAGAGCGGGGGGTGAGCGGGATGCATGCAATACTTCCATGCTACTAGCCTTTCCATGCAAGGGGTCGCATTGCATGATTTGTCCTAGGATCTCAACATCATGAGTACATGGCATGATGCAAGCGAACTACCAGGGCGGTCTCACACCTTCTTGCCAGAGGCGGCAGCGCCACTCCAGCTCCTCCTGGATGAGGCGCTTCATGTCCAGGTCCACATAGAAGGAGGTCTGCACTGACTTCTCCTCCATCGCCGCCTGTGCAGCCAGGACATCTCTCTTTTCTGAGCAACTCCAATCAAGCATTCTCAATCACCCTGCCAATCCAGAAAGCAGTGCAGGGCCTTGGTCCTGAACGTTTCTGAAGAGCGAGAGCAAAGATACGGATTGGTAGCCATTCAAGATGCTATCATATCCAGGCAAGGCCAATGCTGTGAAGGCCTGCTTGAGAGCTTGACCATGCCAGGTCTCAGAGACAGGATAACCTTGAACAGCAGCCACTCGTGGCACAGCAGGGAGGGCTTCCTGAACGCCCGGTACCGCTCGCGGGACAGCTCGCCGAAGCGCAGCCAGTCAGCGGGCGCAAAGTTGACGGCCTCCGCGCAATTGAAGCCCATGTTGAAGCCGCCGTGGTAGGCTCGGGGGAAGGTGATGACAAACTCCCCAGGCTCCTGCATTTCACGACACCTAGCACCCCTCAGAATCTTGGCAGTCCTCAGGCTGCCAAGAGTTAGCCATGGCGCGCTGTGAATATCCTGTCCTGGTAAGTGTACTGTTCAGGGTGACATGGGCTGCATACAGCTGCATACAATGCTGACGCATAAGTGCCTTCTGCTGCATGTGAGGACCTATGGCATGCAATGCTCGGCTCAGCTGGCAAGTGTGCTCAATGGGCAGACATTCATCCAGAGGCGCGCTTGGCGAGAAATGCTAAAGGACAGGGTGCCTTGCCTGCAGGACTGCAAAGACCGGGACGTTGTGGTCCAGCAGGGTGCGGGGCGAGAGCATGGCCGTCAGGTGGAAGAGCAGGTCCGGGTGCTGCTCGAACTTGTCCGGCAGCGCGCTCTTGAAGGCATCCTCAAAGGCGGGCGCCGCTGCAGAGGGAACGCCGTACCAGCGCTTTGGCGCTCCCCAGTGGTTGTAGTTGACTGCACCCTCACACTCATGAAGCTCAGAAAATGCAGATCCGAGCAGACTCGCCAGTGCATGAGGGAGCTATGGATGGCTCTCCATTTGGCAAATGTGATATTGACGTCTTCCTGGGGACACACTTGGTGAGGGCGAGCAAGGAACGTCATGCCATACACACACTTTCCTGGGTCAACATCAAGGGCAGCAATTTTAGCACACATGTGCTGTTGCTGAGACTGGCAAGACAAATGAGAAGGTGGCAGGGGCGCACTGGAGTAGAACATGTGGTCCTCGATGTGCCAGGCGAAGGAGGAGAACAGCATGCCAACATAGACCCAGGGCACCATGACTCCGGGTATGTTCTCCTCCACATGCCGCAGCAGATTGCCATTTTCCCCTGTTCGCATGCATGTCGCAAGTTGCTCTCCTCTTATGGATTACAGATTGTGATCTGGATGAGCTTGCAACTCTGCTCAGATAATGCTCGTGTCTTGCACTCTGGGTATGACTGTCAAGCAAGCATCTGAGAGCCCAGCTAGACAGGGGAGGGACGCTCGATACTTGTGAGAGCACCGCCTTGTCAACATCCATGAGGGCTCTGCACGGTGATGCGCGTATGACGTGGACTACCTGGCAGGCGGGGGATGTTGTTGAGGTTCCAGGGCGCATCTGCATATCCGCTCTCCGACATGCGCCCGTTCCTGGTTGGGAAGGCCGATCCAAAAATGGTGGAGTCCAGATCCGCCCCATAGAGCACCTCAACATCCTCCTCCCCTTCCTCCACAATGTTCCAGAAGGCCTCCTCTATGGCCTGCCAAGGCACCTGCACATGCATGTGCGAAATCCATGACATGAAGGTCCACGCGATGGCGCCTTACCAGGCCGGAGCAGGGCTCAACTTGATGAAGGTGACGAGAGGTCTGGACCCAGTGAGAGCGCTATCATGCAGGGTTGAGAGTCATGTGGCGCGGCCAACACCAGGAGGCACGCAAGGAATGTTCAGGAAGATAGGAGTGCCTGATCTGTGCAGGGAGTGGCAGAGAGCTTACAGGGCCAGTGCTGGGGTCGTGGTCCTTGAAGTACTCCCTCTGGAAGTCTGTGGCTATCTGCTCGAACTCCGACACGCTGTATTCCTCGCCTTGCCTGAAGGCTCCACCTTCGGCGTCAGCCTCAATGCACAGAGGGCAGACCCAGTGGCCCTCTGGCACCTCCTCCAGAGGAGGGTTCAGGCAGAAGAGGTGGCAGCCCCGATCGCACTGGTCGCAGAGGATGATCTTCGCTTCGTGATGGCCACCTTTGCAGAGCTCGCAATTGAGCGTGAAGATGTTGTCCGGCACTCGTATGCCCGCCGAGCCGGGCTGCAGCTGCAGAAGCGATTGCAAGACTCACTCCTGAAAGTGGCCCCGAAATATGCTCGCAGACAGCAGGTGTCTCAAAAATGGTTCATAACAAGATTGAATCGCACCGTATGGTCAGGAGCATCCATCTTGATGCGCTTTCGAGGAGGCTGCCCCAGGATTGCCGTATGTTCCACATTCATGAGGCTGCCCAGGATCTCTGCCGCTTCCGCGGCATCATCTGCTGCTTCGGATACAGCCTCTGCACTGTGGGCAAGCCGGTCGCAGGCTGGCCGCTTCCCTTTGGATGGGACATAAGCCCCAGGATCCAGCCTAGTCTTGCACTGTACTTCGAAGGGCTGCAGGTGCTTCTGGTAGGTAGCTCGCAGCGCGGAGACAACATTCGTGCTCCTGTCATCGATCTGCACAAGAGTTGTAGAGCTCAGAGTTCGCACGTCAAGCCAACCTCACAGACCTGAGCCAAAGTCAACAAGTTCAGCTGTGTGCCTGCGCCGCAATCGTCGCCTGTAGACACATGTAGGGGCCCTCGCAGCATTCAATTGCAACCTCTGTGGGCAACACAACTGCAAGCCTATCGCCTGCCTTTCATCTGAACCATCCTTACCTGCATGATGCGTGCCACTTCCTTCCACAGCCTGTCCTCGCAGACCTGGTCATAGCCTCCCCGTCGTGACACAACACGGAAGAGTTTGGCTAGATCCAGCTCCTCTCCTGCCAGCTGCGGTGGCCTCTTGACAGGCTTTCCCTGACTCCTGAGCCAGGCTTGGTAGTCTCTGCTGAAAGACTCTGCGGCTGCTGCCTGGTCCACAGTGAGCTGCAGCTCATTCACGGCCTGTACTCTAGTCCTGAAGCGGAAATTCTGGCTGTCGATGGCAAAGGGAGGTTGCCAGCCAGCGGGTGGAAGAACCTGCTCACAGCTGTGCAGGGTCAAGGCTGAAGCACACTATCAGGCGACAAGCAATACCATACGGGCGTCTGTCATCCCCGTGCGTCCTATACAAGAGTGATGTCTCTACTGGGCAGTGCAATGGCCCGTCAGGATGCACTCTTTGGCAGGACTGATACCAGGATGTGCTCACAAAGGACTTCATGGACTCACCTTGCAAATGCCATAGCTCTCAGCCTGCCCGCGTATGCCTGAGATGTAGGCAAAAGGATCCTTGAACTCCTCAGGGGAGGGCCTGAATGTAGGGGCATCTGATAGATTGAGCTTCATGTGCTGCAAGGCTCCGGCCAGCGGCCCCTCATCGTGCTAGTCCTCTTGCATTGCGAATCTCTACCAGCTGCACTTACAAAGCGCCACGAAGGCTTGTCGTCCGTGCCGATGACTCTGTTACTGCTGTGTGCTCGAAGTACTAGTCCCGGATGGAAGCCCGGGTGCAGGGAACACCCATTCTGTAGACGCGCCTGACACGTGACTACACAGCATGCATAGCACAGTACCTTTGCTTTTCAAGAGTGTCCTTTCCCATGCAGGTGCAATCAGGTAAAAGCCTTCGACTCGGCAATTTGCATTTCGCAACATTTAGTAAAGCTCCCCTCCAGGAACAGCTAATGAGAGTTAACTGACGGGGGCCCGGCACCTAGCAACTCCAGTCGTATAAATTACCTCGGACTTTAATTCAGCTAGCAACGGCTATAGAGGCTGCGTAACAGCTTCTGGTACACTGCTCTTAACATGGTAGGGAGACTGTGTTGCAGCAATCTGTCAGCCAGGAAGGAGCCTACACACATTGAGGCTTTGAGCGATGAAGTCTTGCTCAACATACTCGAACAGGCGAGCAAGCGCGAGGGTCATTCCATGATGAGAGGAACACTCCCGTTGGTCTGCAAGCGATGGAAAGGCACAATCTACGATGCCAAAGGTGATCTCAGGCAACGATGCACGAATTTCACCTTCAAAGAGAAAGGCAGGCCATACTGATCTATCCTTCACAATGCAGGCAGTGCCTTCTTTCGTCACATCACTCTCAACTACGAATGCGAACGTCAACTCGCCAATGGAGGAGACTGGCAACCTGGGGATCGTCAGTATGCACTCTCGGTCTGGGCGATTGCACGATGGATCCACAAGAACGTGGAAAGGGGGAACATCATATACCCCCTTAAATTTGACGCCACCTCATCTGATCGAAAAGGAGAGGGCACTGTAAAGGTGGGAGACCCCTTTGCTCTACCTTAATCACACCTGGTGTACCTATGGATTTCAAACCGGAAAAGTCATCCATCATAAAAGCAAGACGTGGAGCCCTTTGTGGGTAATTTCCATGCCCAGTTCCCTGAGATGCTAGCACAGCGTCTGGCTGTCATGACAATGACACAGATGCCACTTCACAATCAGGGAAGCGCACAATAAAGTGGGCATACTTGCGGTAAATACAGTTTTCTGGCACTGCATCCGCATTTTTAGTCCTGGCAGTTGGCCTGCTTGCAGGGCGTAGATGTTTTTCTTGCAATCATGGGGGAGAAGCTTCAGGGTCTGGGCTTGGATGGCCAGACTGGTCTGCTGGACGACTTCAACTTCTCCTCTCTGTGGGTTGTACCTAACCTTCAGCCGCTGAGCCTAGATTGTGTGACAATCACTTTGGCAGTCCATGGATAGGGCCTAATGGAAAACCTCGCACAATGCCTGTGAATGCGCGGAACCTTTCTTGGCTGCTGCTTCATCCCCTCTTGGAGAAGGTTATCCTGCAAGTCAGAAAGGTGTGAGACACAATGCTGATGTGTCTTCTATTTGGTAGAATCTGGTGTGAGCTGGATACACACCTGTACATGCCGCTTTGCATATCGTCTCCCCTGCAATGCAGCTGGTTGTGCGAAGCGCCCATGCGAAGAGGTTATGTGATGCACAGCCTGTTCACAATGGATCTTATCTGCCACACTCATGCGCATTCTAATTTGGGGAGATACGTGCACCAGTGATGTTCCCATATTGTGCGGTGTGCTCACAGGCGGAAGCTGCAGCGCTGCAGAGCTTCAAGCAAGAGGTGTGCAGAGTGCGCGGCCGTGACATGCTGACACTGTGGTGCCATAATTTGCGAGAAGACTGAAATTTGCTGCCCAGAAGATACACAAACAGTTGCTTGAGCGTGCCAACCAGGGGTGGGCTGCCCCTATCCAAGAGTGGTGCAGTGCACTCGTGTGAGAAGCTCAGATTCAAGGCCTGGTCGGCAGTAGACGTAGAAGCTATGCTTGGTCCTGGTATGTCACACCATGTACTTGGTAGTCTTGAGTGTCCAGGGTGCGCTTTGATGGCATTCACATACAGGCATGCGGATTGCAGTCAGGCCCCGTCAGACCACCAGGCGGCACTGAAGATCTGGCTTGAACGCAAATGTGAAGCCAGATGAGCTGGCTTCCCATTGGCATTGCATTTACAAGCATAAGCCTTCTCGGGCCGGGAAGAAAACAGCTCTACAGCTGCTTGCGCAATGGTGAAAACTTCTCGGGACATGCTCTATCACAAGAGCATCGCAGCTGCAAGGCATCCTCCATCTTCCAGGTTCATGTGCGTGCGTGCTCCCGGCACATGCGAGCTTGCGTCAGCATCGAGCTGGTTAGGAGCATGGTCAATCACTCAGCAACAGAGAGATCGTGCACACTGTGGACATACTGCAAGGTGCAGCTTGGGACAATTATTCCTGCAGGGCGTATACACAATTGCTGCACATGCACACAGGTCATTGACCAGTAATTTTGCGACTTTGCACCAGAGTCCTTGTTTCTCATACTGCTTGCGGGCTATCTTACACTGTCTTGTCTCAAAGACAACGCTTAACAAGCCTCTTTGCAGCACTGACATCTCAAAAGACATGGCCTCCTGATGAGAGCACACCAAAGGGGCTTGGTCCTGCCAACGAGTTGGGAAAAGGGCGCCGGCTCTCGAGGCAATAGTCGACATCTAGAAATTAAGGAAACCAGGATCAAGTATACAGGTCCGCAGCAGAAAGCGCTCTGTGATTGCACAAATATTGCTGTATGGCAGGTCTGACGTGCCACTCATGATGGTCTACCAAGTCTGCTAGAGGCTTCTACGACATTAATCTAAGCTGTTCTGGCCCTACAGGCCCTGGCAGTGCAGACAAGGATGCAGCCAGCGTGCGGGCAGACAACTTTGTGCCCACATCACTGCCCATCTACTACTTTGAGGTGGAGGTGATCAGCAAGGGCAGGGAGGGGTACATCGGCGTCGGCTTCTGCACAGTAGATGTCAACATGGACAGGCTGCCTGGCTGGGAGCCTCAGAGCTACGGGTACCATGGGGATGATGGCAATGCGTTCAGGAGCGATGGCAAGGGCAGAAAGTATGGCCCCCAGTTTGGAAAAGGTGCACTTTCCTCCATACAACAGTACCTTCATGTACGTTTTATAGAGACATAAAGCCGTACAGTCCACCGCGCAGCTGTGAGGGCCACATCATGATGAGAGACTGTACATGCCTGTGTTTGGTCTGATGGGCATGGGATAACACATGCAGGGGACTTTATAGGAGCGTGCTTGAACAGGGTCGACAAGACCATTTCCTACTTCAAGAATGGCATAGATCTGGGGGTGGCCTTCCACAATGTGCTGGAAGAGCAGCTATTCCCCTGCATAGGCATGCAAACGCATGAGGAAGAGGTGATGACCTTCCTTATCCCCAATCGTTTCCATGCTGATGCTGCCAGAGCCCTCACTAGGGGTTGATTGTGAACCCATGCACCTGTGGTTGCACATGAGCTGGGTCTGCTGGATTGGGCACTGTGATGATTCAATTCAGGCAAGGTGAGAATGACAAGTGTCATGCAGGTGGTTGCCAACTTCGGTTTCGGGGACAGCATGGCAAGGTTCAGTGCAGACGTGGACGACATGAAGAAGGCGGCTGCAGGCCGCATGGAGAGCGAAATCATGCGCATTGCACTGCCAAACCAGGGCCGGGTCAGCTCCTGCACCTGGCTTCCTGACTGTCTGTCCTTCTGAACCTCGCAGCCTATTTTTTTTGCCCCTACATCTGATTCTGGAGGAGTGCATCCTAAGACGGCTCTCCTTGTGAGCACATGTGACACGATGAACTCTGTTGCTCGATAGTCCCTGCCTGATTTTCCTTTTGCAGCTGGAGAGTTACTTGTGCTCTGAAGCGAGCACAAGGAAAGCGCTGACCAGATGGCCATTGAGCTGACTGGTGACGCAGGTCAGATGCTCAGAGATGTCAGTGTGGGCTGTGCAGGTGGGTAGTTTGATGGGGGAGCTGCTCTTTGGGTACATGGTCCACAATGGGTACTGGGAGACAGCGGCAGCAGTGGCCCAGGACATGCTGGAGGGGACGGTGCAGGTGCAGCCCAAGGACATCCAGGAGGTCAAGCTCCGGAACACCATTGCAGACGATGTGGTGGCGGGCAACATCACTGAGGCGATCCACCTGGCAGACACCCTGGCGCCCGGCATGCTGTCAGCCAACCCCAGCCTCCAGTTCAGGCTGCACCTGCAGACCTTCTTTGACCTGGTGCGGCTCCTGCTCTGAGAGCTTCAGACGGTGAGAAGTCTGACTTACAGGTCTGCACATGAAGCTGCAGCCATTGGTGCCGTTCCATCAGTTGAAGGTCTGAGTTTCAGTCAGCAGATGAAGCTGCACTGATGGCTACTCCAGCGTGCTCCTTGGGAGCCAGCATGCTAGAAGATGCTAAGATCGCACTTGTCACCATGAGACTTGCCGTGCTGGCCCGCCTATGCCTATGCGAGACCTGTTGAAGCTAACTCAGACAGCAGCAAGGCGTACTGAGTCTAGCTGCATGCAGTCCCACATGGGCATCAGCCGGCCAAGTCTGCACGGCAGGGACAAGGCTCTTTGTGATGCCGTTCATGCGCAGGTGCGGGCAAAGGATGACAATGGAGCAATGCACTTCGCCCGCGACATCCTGGTGCGAGCGGTGAAGACGGACATGGACTACCAGGAGCTGCAGGACGCACTGAGCCTGATGGGCTATGATGACCCCGCCACCAGCCCGTGCGGTCAGATGATGAGCCAGCATGTGAGTACCTGCTCCTTACCTTGAAGCTTTGATATGCACCGATCATCTCTGATGACACCCAGGTGGTGGTCAGAGGCACAACAAACAAGAAGACGTTGGCACACTGCATCTTGTGGCGCCACATGAGTGAGGTTATGGTGGGTCACGATGACTGTTGTAACCCACCTTATTGGCTTAGCAGATGATGTCAGAGCCCCATCACCCCGGGGCTGAATGCAGTGTCAATGAAAGTCATCATGTCGATTGCACATTAAGGAGAGTTGCTTGCTGTCCTGGCAGACCAAGGATGAGCTGGCGCACGCTATCATGACTGCCATCAGGAAACACCTGGGCCGGCAACAGCACAGCGCTCTAGAGAAGGCCATCTTGCAGCTGGTGAGCTGAGGCACCCGCACCCTGACCAGTCACCCATCCATTTTCATCCTTCAAGGAGCAGGATGGTGCTTTCAACTTGTGCCCTGCCATCTAGAGTGTGGGAAAGGTATACAACTGCCCATGTGAGGGGAACTCTCCTCAAGGAGGCCAGGACGTGCAAAGAGTACATTGTGCTCTACCGCCTGGCACATGCATCCGCATTGGACCTCCTGGACTGCTCTGCCGCAGACTACGATCCTTTGCAGAGCAGATATTGATGAAGAGCTTCACGGGCGCCTGTGCTCTGCAGATGGGTGTGCTGACAGCGCTTGAAGAGAGGGGCAGCCCGGAGGTTGGGCTCCTGGAACAAACAAAGAATCCGACTTGCCAAGCCTGGGGCGAGATCCGGAACTCTCGCTCAGGAGCTCAGCTCTAGTCTGTGACAGGCCTCTCAGGGTGCCTTGGGCACACGTGTACAAGAGCACACAGCACAGCGTATGTACACCAACAGGACTGTTCACCGGCATGACAGAGTCTTTGTACAAAAGCCTGAGGCTCCGAGGAGTCCTTGTCACAGAGCATATGAACTGCTTCCGTCAGCATGCTGGATTCACTTGCAGCGTCAGGAGCGCTTGTTTGCAAATGTCCAACGCGAGAGCCAATTGACAGCCGACTCAAATGGGTCCACGTACTTATGTGCAATGGAGAGTGGGGGTCTGCTTATTTGTTAAGCATGGCTGGTGTCAAGGGCATGCGGAAGTAGTGATTAAAGATGCTGCCACTCATCTGTTAACATCAGCTGGATGGGCCAGCAAGGTGTTGTGCCAGAAGTGAAGCATTGTGAAGGAAGGCAATACTCACTCAATCATTGCAGCCCTATGGGAAACCTTGTGCACTACTCATCACTAGCCCACGCGTGCACACCCCACGCCACTCAGCATCACTTAGGGAGATTTTTCACAGGACCATACTTTGCCTCATAGCGTTCCAACATCTCAGGCTCCATGATCTTTGTGCCATTAAGCTGGTTTCCCAGGCCCACCCAGCCAGGCTGCAGATTGTGTGCGCGGGCAAAGATCTCCAGCTTCCTTGTTCCAGGACTCAGCCGCTCCAGAAGCGAGTACATCTCATCTGGCTTCCTTGACGTTTCTCTCACCTGCAGAACACACCCCAGCTGATGATGCAGAGGTGCCACAACACAGTTCTGCCAGGTGCAGCGGGCTCTACAAGCTCATACCAGGTCTTTGTACTTGTCTCGACTGCTGTGCTGAAGACCTGACCAGCACACCATAGCCTATGATCTGCAATTATGAAGGCGGACACTGTGTGAAGGAGCAGCTGCTGAGCTGTACTCCCAACATCTGTCCACCAGATGTGATGGGACCATATGCTAAGCTGGAGCATTATCAGCAATGTTCTCCAGCGCAGCAGATGGTCCCACCAGGGATGGTGGGAGAAGGTCTCAGGAATCACCCACCTCGGCAACCAGGACATCGCAGTCGATGCAGCGGTTGATGTTAGGGTTGCCCTTGACGCCGACAAGGCAGTGCTCCTTGGAGTGGTTCAGCCAGTGGCCGGTGCGCCCGGTCCTGATCAGGCGCTGCAGCTGGTTGGTCTTCACCCAGATCAGCTCGTCCACGCGCTTGTAGCCCCAGATGTCCAGGCACTCCCTGCCCAGCTCCATTGCCCGCCCTGAAGATTACCACAATGCTGCTCAGGTCTGCTCAGGGCACTGCTGATAGAACAAGCTCGGCGCCTGAAGAATCTAAAATCGTCTAGGCACGTCTGCCCAGGCTACTTCCCGCTGGTCCCATGTGCATCATTGTGCATTGACAGTGCAGCAGCAAGGTCTGATGAGAAAATGAAGCTGAGATACTGCTAAAACAGACATTGCTCTTAGGAGCAGCCCTCTCCATATGTGATGCCACATCCAAATCATGGCCTCTGCTCACATACTATACAGCTAAGTACAGCTGCTGAACACTCTGCCAGAAGGAAAACTACACCTGCAGCTGCTTTACCCCATGAATGCTGGAGCAGAGTGGATAGGAAGGCTTGCCTGTGACCCATAGGAAGATGACGCCGTCGTCCTGCAGCGTGCCGATGTTCATCTTGCGCATCTCGTCGTCGGCCATGGTGCCGTAGGGCAGGTCCTGGTGGATCTCCCAGGGCGGGTCCGCCATGATCACCCCAAACTTGCCCAGCACCGTCATGTCGAAGGTGCGGATGTCGCAGTTGATCCACTGCGCCTCTGGCAGCGCCTGCATGACAAGAGGGCCAGTAAATTCACTACAAGGCGGCAGCATCTGCTACCAATACGGCCTAAAAGAATAGGCCAAAATTAGGCCTATTGTGGCCTATTGTGGTGAGGAGTTGGAGGTGCTGTAAGAAATTACTCAGCCAGACAAGCCCATGGCATTTGATTGCACCAACATACCACAGCACACTGGAACGGCAACACCTATGTGGTCTTAAAGCTGCGCAAGATGGTGTAGGGATACCCAGCAAAAACACACAAGCAGGCATGCCTGCCGAGGCCATATAATGACAGAAGTGAGGGGCACAGGATCAGGTGACGCACCGCCAGATAGTTGGGTACGGCAGCTTTGGCCTTGGCAGCGGATCCTGAGGAGTCAGGGGTCATGGCATCCGGCTGGTCATCCAGCTGGTAGTGCACGTAGCGGCACGTCTTCATGTGCCGGCAGGTGTCCAGGTAGGAGCAGTTGCCCAGGGCCACGTCCGTCCAGGGGAAGATGAGGCGCTCAAAATGTACGCGCGGACAGGGAAACATGCTGTTGTGAGCCCTGCATAAATGCAGCCTGTCAGGGCATTTGCAGTCATATCACACCACCCTTGAGCACATCCTACGAGGCAAGCCTGTGCTGTGTAGATCACTGCTGCTCATGCCCAGCGCACTCTGGGCTTTGCTGGGAGAGCAGCCATGGCAGTACCAGCTCCTGGGTGGTCAGAGCTCCCCAGGATAGTTGGCAACCATGCAGTGAGCATGGTAATAGGCTCAAAGGGCCGCAGAGCAAGAAGTTCCTACCGCCGGCAGTCATCCTTGGTGAGGTGGGGGCAGTACTCCCGAATCTGGGGGCCGCCCTCTGTCTTGAAGCGCTTCACCACAGCATTCTCCTTCGCGGTGGGCTTTGCTATGAGCTCCAGCAGCTCCTCACCCCTGCAAGCACATGACATTGTCAAGGTCACATGTAGAGCGTGTACCTATGACCATGAATATCACCTGAGGCAGCTCCTTGCAGGTGTCTGCTGTGTGAGTGCACACGGAGCTTCCTTGAATAATGCTGACTCTACATCTTGAGCTCTGCAGGTTTGTTGAGAGGACATGCACCGGCTACATTTAATGTGAGGTTCAATGCTCTGTTTTCAAGAGGTGTGCAATAGTGCTGTGCTCACTTCTCAGTCTTCAGGCGGTCCTGCAAGGAAGGCTTGCTTAGGAGATCGTCCAGGTCAGCGCCGGGCCGCTTCTGTGGCAGGGCAGGGCCGAGAGGACGCTGCGGGGGTCCCCCGGGGAAGCCTTGGGGCCCTCCCATCCCAGGGAGGCCGCCAGGGGGACCCCCATGCCCGGGAGGACCCGGGAAGCCCGGCCTCATGGGCATCCCCATATGGCCTGGCATGCCAGGCCCTGGCATTCCTGCATGGACTGATGCATGTCATTTCTTTCCGCATGGATTTGATTCTCACAACAAGAGGCATGCTGGCCAATTCTTGTCAAGCCCTGTCGCTTGCCATGAGTAGGTGACAACAGAAGCATATCATGGATTGACTCGGGCATGCAGGTGGTGCTTGCCTGGTCTTGGTGGGAAGCCAGGGCCTCCGGGGGGTCCGCCTTGGAAGGCGGGAGGCCCGCCATGGAGGCCCCCTGGACCCATGCCAGGCGGCGGCCTGCCTCCCTGGAAGGGCGGCCCTGGCAGCGGCATGTTACCGCCTGCATTGCATCACCAGGGACAGGTCAATGCTGTTCCCAAGCAGGCAGACAGTTCTGACCATTGGCACCCAAAACCTAGAGCAAATCTGCTTCCAGATCAGGAAGAGGTGTAACAGGAACAGCTGAACAATGGCTCAGGTGCCCGAGCTGGGCCGCGTGCATTAAGTCACTTAGCTGTTATCACCGCTTCAGCACTGATACCACCAGACGTGCCTAGGTTTGTGTCCTGGGCAGGCCTGGTGCGACCGGCGGCGAGACGGTGATGATAGCCAGTGGCATAGAATACAACAGTGTATTCATCCATCAAGAGGCATACAACCACTTCTGCCCGCTCAATCCTCCCTTGCTAGGTGTCTTCATTTTCAAGACCTAGGGCTCTGATCCTGAGTATGGGATTGAGGGATGGCAATGTCAGGGCTCCCGTAAGACGGCTCTGTTGCACAGCATCTACTGTTTGGAGAAGGGCAAGGCAGCATGGGCACACCTGGAGGGATGAAGGGTGGACCAGGCGCGTTCCCATTCATTGCTGGAGGTCCTGCAGGGCGCGGGACATCGCCCGGCATCTCCTGCCCAAGTGGCCAAGGGCTGGGCCCCGGCTGCCCAGTGGGGTCAAAGCCCGCTAAGCTGCACAAAACCATGCCACAACCAGTCAGCACAGTTTGTCACGCAATCTCTGCCTTACCCATACCTGCCATACAGACAGCACTGGGCTTGTCCGCATAGCCAAAAATGCTATTCTTGCGGCATCACTGGCCTCCAATACCCTTGCAGGGTGTATGGATGTCTTTCTCAAGCCGCGTCAAACCTGCGCACGTCACCAAGTACTGAAAGAGCGGGCACCTGACGAGTTGCACCCTGTTGAAGCCCAGAATCATGAGCCGGGTGCCTCTGTTCACGTCGAACTCCCCAACCTCCAGCGCTGGCGAGTCACCGGCCCCCATGTCCCGGATGACTGAATCAATAGAGGTGAGCCCCGCTGTCCGCAGCGCCTCCTCGTACTGCAGCGCCAGTTCTGGCCGCGCAAACTGCAGCACATGAGCAGTCGTCAGACCATGACCTCTTTGTTGGACTGTCCTCAGCAGCGGGTTTGCACTGAGCATGCTGAACAACGCCATCATGTTTGAGCTGTCAGGAGCGCCATCAAATCTCAACCGTTGTAGCGGTGCATGGTCATCCTGAACCGCTCGCCTTGCTCACTTCAGAATAGTAAGTGCAATGGCAAGCTTGGGCCATTTCCACACCGGAGAGTCCATCACGCACAGCTTGCACGCATGAGACAGGGAAGCTTGCAGCGCATGCTTCAAGCTGTGAGATGCAGGAAGATGGCTCAGGAGACATGAGAAAGAAGGGCTACTCACTGCTGCTCTGAGCTTGGCATTGTCAGTAGGGATGGCTGTGTTGGGGTCAAGCAGGTGCCTGGCAATCATCTGCTGCAGCGGCTGGATCGCAGCCTTCTCATCCGAGTCCGCTGGGGGGCCTTCTGGTGCTGCTTCTGCTGCCTGTTACAGTACACACGGGTATCATAAAGGATCCCAGCATCGTCTTAGAACTATAAGGACGTAGAGATAGCTCATGTCATCTACAGGAGGCCAGTTTGGCCATAGGACCATGCCTGGTCGTCTGGAGGTGGGGCGTCTTCCGTCTTTGCGCCGTTTGCAAAGAAGTCGCGTCGTGCTGCAGCACGATGGGACAGACGCTCTTTCAATCGGCCAATGCGCTGTCTGGCAGTGATGACCTCTGCTGCATATGGGTTGTCCATCATCATGGGGCCCTGCATGACTGTGTTCTGTCTTGATGGTATGCTGCTCATGGGCCTTTCAGGGGTGTTCTGCTGTATTGTGAGTCCATGCTGCATATATTCTCATGCTGGCCGCTCAAGTGCCACTGCTTCCTGCTCCTAGCAGCACCTTACTGCATGCCCACAAGGCGACTCCCGTTTTTCCTACACCCTCTTCTGTAGGCAAAAGGGACTTCTTTTGAACAAATGAAAGTCTGACGTATAGCTCTCCAAGCACCGCGCAAGAGAGGAGGACTTGCTCGTCTAAGATCACCACATCGGGAGTATGCAGCTGAAGCTTGGCCAACTATTGGATTCTGGGCTTATAAAATTGAGCTGGTCCAAACTTTTATGAACAAGTGAAGACGGATAGCAAAGGGATAGCATCATGAGAAGGTGCTGATCGCAGCTTGGCAGCTGGTGCCACTTTGGAGGAAGCTGGCCTCTTACAAGTAATTGCTGACATGCGAGCCATTGAGAATATTGACTTCTATTTGCAGACACCTTCCCTGCCTCCACCATGCTGCATGGTCTGCTGCACAGCTACATACTCTCGACGTCCGTACTGACTCAACCCTGTTGTGCCTGATTACCAGTAGATCCCTTTCAAAAGCTGTCTGCAGCTGCAAAAACAAATTCGAACAGTACCCTCTTGTCCAGAGTTGGCATGAGTGCCAGCCTCTGGGTGCAGAGAATTGTCCGCCTCTGTCCAAAAGCAAGCTATGCATGTCTTGGCTCACACTTCGGCCACGCACCTGACACTCTGAGCACCAGCATAGCTTGAAATTCAGAAGGATGAATATGCTTGGAACAGTATCCTGTGCACCCAAATAGATGTCTCTCCTGCAGAGTTTCAGGCTTGGGCATGCGCTGTAATATTGGGTATGCTTCCAAGGAATTTCAGTAAGCGGCGCCAACATGGATCTCCTGTCTGATAAGAGGTCAGGCCTCTGACGCTGGTGCTCTGAATAGTCTTCTTCCACCAGCCAGGGGCGAGCCGCCGGGGCTCGGCGATGCGCCCACCCCCACGTTGACAGACACTGGCTGAGCTGAGGCCACAGGCGGGGTGATTGCGGCGGGTGGGGTGGTCCCCAGCGCTGGCGGGGTGATAGCGCCAGGGGGCGCTCCCGCCGCAGCCTCAGATGCAGCTGTGGGGAATGGGCTGAGCGGCGGCGGGGGAGGGCTGAAGGGGCACTTCTGCCTGTTGAGGCTTGTGATCGCTGCAGGGCACATGCACCACCTGTCAGCGATCACAGCTGTCATGGGAGCATGAGCAGCGCTGGATTAGCGCCCGTCACCTGGGGCCTGCCCAATCCTGGCTTGCTACCCTCATCCCTTGCTGCCTAGAGGCAGGCTGGTGCCAAAAGCAAAGCGCATGGCATCAGATCCGCTGCACTGGCCAATATGGCACAAGCTGAGAACCCCCTACTCGAAGGACATGCGGAAACATTCAAGGATGCAGCGGACCTTGCTTGGCGAAGGCTGGAACAGTGTTGAGGACATTGATGGTGGCTATCAGCCCATTGTCGCAAATGCAGCCCTGCACATCACCAAGCCCTGAACTGTGCATTCTAGGAGCTGACAGCGACCAAGGCAAGAATCCAGCTGGCCAGCGGTGTGAGGTATAAAGGCATCTAAGGCATCAGGACTCACCCCATTGAGGACGCTGGCAACAGCATTGTAGCACCTGCGCATCCAGACACCAAGGCTTTCAGCGGTCATGACATGCCTGCCCAGCGCAAGGCCTGGGATCATTCTGTGCGCTGACAGTGTATGCAGCAGACAAATTGTATGAGCACCATATGGAATGGCCCTGATGACATGCAACTTCCGCAAGGCACAGAAGAGGACAGGTCCGCACGTGAGGTCTGCTTGCTTGTCCTGGAGGGCGAGCTGCAGGATCTGGAAGATGGTGAACTTGCTGAGCTGGCCACCATTGGCATTTATAGCGTTGAGGAAGGGCTGGCAACCATTCAAGAGTCCAAGGGCTCTCTGCAGACAGTCAGCTGCACAGGAAGCAGGAGACATTGGACTTCATGGAAGCATCTAGCATGCCCTGGGTGATGACAGATGACCTCTGCTGTGCAATGCAACATGAGCACAAGAGCGACAACATCGAATCTGTATCGTGCCGTCTGAAGTTTGCTCTTCTACTGCTAAGCATCAGACACCCAAGTCCTCAGTCTGACAGTGCCTCAGCCTTGCAGGAATGCAAGCGGGCGTTGAGGTATCTGTGTGGTACAAGGACGAAGCCTTACGTGCTGGTGGAGTCGTGAACGGGAACTTGTTGATGTACGCCGTCCCTATCTGTGTTGGAGCAGCATAGGTCCTGACGCCAACGACAGGGAAGGGCTGGAAGAACCTGGTCAGTATACCAAAGAGAAAAGCGTCCGCCGGCTGAGTCGTTGCCGTAAGGACAAGCACGAATGCAGCTATAACAGCGGGCTGCTTCATCGGGAAAATTTTGCTCTAGCTCTCGGGCGCTGGCAACTTCTCCACAAAAGGGATGACCTACCTCGGTTGAGCTGGACAGACTGTTGCTTGTAGTGCTTTTCGCCAAGCCGCTCTTCAGATACCATACGACAGATACCCAAATTTCAAGCCGGGATCAGGTTACTTGGATGGGACAAGGTGATCCAAGGTTAGCGTAGCGTGACGACAACGACAGCTGTCTCTCTTGCAGGCCCAGCCCCAGGCCAAAGATATCATCTATAATCTGAGGGACTATTCAATAGAAGTGGTATGTTGTGCACTGACAGCGCGGACATCTGCAGAAGCAGCTCGCCCTACGCTGTTCTCCGTAGCCCAGCTGCCCAGCCCATGGGCAGGCTTCATGTCCTGACCCTCATGGCCATTCTCACACCTCAAGCTCAGCCTGCAGACTTCCATACAGTCCACATCCTTTACTAAGCTCACACTGTGCACGGCCAGCAACAGAAAAGGGCGCTCGGGCCAGCGATAGAAATTAGACACTCTGGATGAGTTGGGATGTCTTAAAGCAGTCCGGTCTTCAGGGGTAGGACCGGCGCTCACCAGCAACCGGTTTGGAGCCTTACTCCATGGATGCCCATGAGCACTATGAGCGCTTCGACGTGGATAATGACTATGAGGGAGGCAAGTGGATCGGCACTGAGTTCTTCTACACCAATAAGAAAAGAAAGCGGCAGCAGACCAAAGATGAGGCGCTCTACGGATATGACAGCGACCTCAGCGATTCCGAGCGGCCGCGAAGGGGCAAAGGAGAGAAGAAGGAAGCTGACTACTCGCAGCCTGTGGGCTTTGTGTCCAGCGGGGTTGTGAAGAGCACAGACGAGAAGCCCGAAGATGTCGAGCAAGCGGAGCACTCTGCAAGTGGCCTCGGTTCGAATGCAGGCATGTCGCAGAACGGCAAAGGTCTAGGCTTAGGTGCTGGTGTTGGAGCAGCTGGAGGCTTAGGCTTTAAGGCTGCTCTCGACCCCAACGCAATGGGCATGGATGACGATGAAGACGATGATGTGGTCATGCCCACGTCTTTTGGCAAGAGGTGAGGCTTACCAGTTCCAATCAGTGCTCTCTGTCCTATAGCTTCTTCTTGCTAAGAATTGGGCATGAGAGCACCCGTCATGACTTACCTACAGGAAATCTCTCATGATCAGGTCCATGCAGCACCTTGTAGATGCCGTGCTTTGAATTGACTGTTGGTGCTGCGGCTTGTGCAGTGTGAAGCAGGAGGCAGACAGAAGGAGGAAGGAGCAAAAGGTAAAGCAGAAGGCGCAGAAGAAGGCCTCAGCCGTCCCAAAGCCTGGAGAGGACCTGGGTGCCTTTGAGAAGCACACCAAGGGCATCGGAGCCAAGCTCATGGCGAGCATGGGCTACACCCCAGGTACTTCACTGCAGCCGCTGTGATTATCCTCTCAGCAAAGAACTGGCATGGAGATCCAGCAGGAGTGATGCTCTGGCTGCTCCTACAAACAAGCTCAGTGTGGGCATGGAAGTGCTATCTACATGTGTATACCTTCACGATGTGAACGGGCTGCCTGGTGGCTGCAGGTCAGGGTCTGGGGCGGAACAGGCAGGGCATCAACAAGCCGATTGAGGCAAAACTTAGGCCCCAGAGGATGGGCATGGGCTTCAATGACTACGAGGAGCACAAGCTGCTCAAGCCTGAAGACCAGGTCAAGGAGGAGAAGCCTCCTGAGCAGGTGGCATTCTGACCTTTCCCATACACCTGTTACTTCATCCCAGGACACTTGCAGAGTCGCTGCAAGTGTTGAACAAGACACGCACATGCTGCAGAAGCCTTCATACTGTGGCATGCACCTCAGACTGCATGGCAGTCAGTGTGTCAGTCTTGTCGGGCATGTCCTGGTCAACCACAGGCACAGTGTGCTGTAGAGCAGTGCGCAGATGTGCATCTAGCTTCTCATGTTCCAAAACTGCATGCCCAACAGACAGGCTTCTCTCGCCAAGACCTACCGGCCCTGGTCAACATGTCTTGAGTGGTTCAGCCCTGTCTGTGCAGGTGAAGGAGACGGCAGTGGATGTGCGGCTGTGGAAGAAGAGGCATGCGCAGGCGCGGGTGCGCCGCGAGTACAGGACCGCAGACGAGGTGCTGGCAGAGGCGGCCGAGAGGCCTCAGGCAGCCCCCAAGCAGACCATCATCGACATGCGCGGGCCCCAGGTGCAGTGACAGCCTGAGCAGCTCTTGATTGACTGCTGCAGAGTGTTTTTGGAGCATTCAGGACTCCTGACAGGCAGCGCATACATGACACCTTGCTGGACACTCCCTAACGAGAGATAGACTACATCGTGGATCCTCCCCTCAAAGCTTTTTTGTGCTGCTGGTCCATCTATACCAAGTCATGAGACATGTCAATCCCATGTGCAGGTGACTGAAGCATGGTCCCTTTATGCTAAGACTGAGAGGGTGAATGCTGTGCAGACGCGGCTGGTGACTAATCTGGAGCACCTAAACATGGCGGAGGAGGGGACTGAGGGGGACCCGGGGCCCGTGCCGGAGCTGCAGCACAATCTACGGCTGCTGGTAGACCTGGCCGAGGCGGACATCCACCGCATAGACGGTAAGCTGCGGCAGGAGAAGGTGCGTGTGCAGCGCTCCTGATGTGTGCCTCATGGGCTCATGCAGGCCAGCCATCAGCAGGCCTCTGCACCTCCTCATCATGTGCTGGCCTCCCTGTCAGTGGCTTCATGCATGCGCATGCTGGAGAAGCTGCCTGGCCTGAAGCCAGCTATTGCTCTAGCAGTCGTGATGCACTGGAGGACTTTCCCTAGTGCCCTTGTAGCCCCGCAGGCACGCCTGTGCATATTTTGCAGCATACATGAGTCATGTGGTGTTAGCACAATGATGACAGCAGAGCTGGCAGTGATGCGTGCATGCACTGATTGCAGGACACGGCAGTCATCCTGGGGCGGGAGCAGGCGCGGCTGCAGGAGGAGCTGGAGCTGGTCAGGCGCCAGGTGGCCCAGCTGGCACAGGTCATGCAGGTGACTTACTCATCCCATAGGCATTCCCACGGCAGCTCAGCCCAGAGTAGCACCCTCACATGCACCTCATAGAAGCACAACACAGGATAGTCCAGGTGTTTGTTGTTTGGTGCATCCTTTTGCGCAATTGATGCTTCAGAGGGAAGTCAAGAGGAGATGCAAGGCCTCAACGGTGTGGTGCAATGCTGCAGGAGGTGGCCAAGTGCCAGGCAACAGACGCTCGCTTGACGCTGAGCGACGTCTGCAGCACATACGCCCGCCTGAAAAAGCAGTGCCGGGAAGAGTATGTCATGTACAACTTGGCAGCTGCAGCCCTGGCACAGGTGAGCCTCGTGCACTCCAGTTCTTATACACCACATCACAGCTAGTGACCTTCTCAAGCCTGCTGAGCACCCTGTGCACTGTGAAGCATCCTTGGCAATTGTGCCTCGTGAGGATCTCAATTATGTATGGTGATGCTATGACGTGTGATGCCTTTGGTGCTTTGTGCAGGTGCTGCCCAGATTCGGGATGCTGCTTGCGGACTGGCAGCCCCTGCAGCAGCCTCAAAACCCGGCGGTGCTGGCCGACTTCGCTGCCTGGCGCCCGCTGCTTGAGTCTGATGCGCAGCGGGACAACATCTTCCAGGTACAGCTCACCAAGCCTAACATTGCTGCACCTCTCCTGCCGTTGTTGCACTGCATGACGCTACACATGGCGTTTCCTGCTCAGTCCTGCAAGTCTCCAGCTGGACAGTCTGTTCGTCCACTCATTCCAGTGTGCCTCGCCTCTATCTGAGTCCTGCAGGACTTGTCACCGTGTATGTCAGACGACCCCAACACAGCGCCTTAGCCCTCACCCCCTGTCAGTACCTTACTCCTACCCCGACTTCGCAGGACTTGTCTCCGAGCGCGTCGGATGACCCCTACACCCGGCTGCTGGCCTCGACAGTGCTGCCCAAGCTGTCCACGGCCATCACCAACGCCTGGGAGCCGCGAGAGCCCGAGCCGCTGCTGCAGTTCCTGGAGCAGTGGGCGGATCTGCTGCCCTCCTCTGTGCAGCGCCACATCCTGGACACCCTCGTGCTGCCCAAGGTGAGGAAGTCCAGCTTGTGTGTGTGGTCTCAGGGCTCTATCCTGCCTTGAACGCTGCATCCTTGCCCAAGGGGCCCTTGCGCAAGGCAGGAGATTTCAAGGCAGGACAGAGCGATGTACTCTATGTAGCATGTCGTAGCCCTCGGCCCATGATCAGAGCTCCTGTCAGATGCACACAAACTTCTCCATGTTGTCAGGCCGCCCTGACCGAGGATTGGCAAGAACGGTGCCATTCCATCAGCAGCTCGAGCAGATATGTCCTACAATGTTTACGCACATAAATGTATGTGTGTCTGCACATCTGCAAGGTGTGTCTGAGGCGAGCCTTGATGATGGTAGCCACCCTGCGGATCTTTAGGTTGAGCTGCCTGATGACTTACCTGCATCTCTGTGTTGCATGCAGTGCAAGCCTCAGGGCCTGCACACGTGGCTGCACTTGTGATCGGATCTGCTGGGACACTGGCTGGAGGATCTCAAACCGAAGATGTCTCCTCAGAGTAACAAGGGATGAGCTGAGGGTGGAACTGTATGCAGATCAACCGGGCGGTGCAGGCCTGGGAGCCCAGAGAGGAGGTCATTCCCCTGCACACCTGGCTGCACCCCTGGCTGGAGCTGCTGGGGCGCCAGCTGGAGGACCTCTACCCCACCATCCGCTTCAAGCTGGCGACAGCTCTGCAGGCGTGGCACCCCTCAGATGGCTCAGCCCTCACGCTGCTCTTCCCCTGGCACACGGTATAAACCCTGACTCCTCTCCATGTACAATCAGAATGCGCAGCCTGACAGAGCTTGGCGCTAGAAGTGGTCAAAGCTGATAACTGCAATGCTGTCAGCGAGGCTAATGCCTCTGATGCACTCTGAGGTGGCTGGCCATCATACTTCGGCATCTCAATGCGTGGACGCTATTCACATATTCTATCCACGCATTCGGATGCCGGGACTGATGTCAGGCATCTCAGGTGCATAGACACTATCTATTCCCTGTGCACGTTTGAGCTCGATTATCGAGACTTGAACTTCCCACAAATGTGCTGTGCAGGTATTTGAGCCAAAGGAGTGGGCCTCCCTCACAGGCAGATCCATCTTGCCAAAGCTGGCATACTGCCTGGACCACGAGTTCACAGTCAACCCTGTCGATCAGAAGCTGGAACCCTGGGAGTGGGCCATGTCCTGGTCTGCTGTACTTCCCAGGTAAATTTGCAGCGACATGCTTGCCATGCTGCTTTCAGCAGAGCTCACTAAAGCAGTATTTTTGCGGCTTTGCTCGGGCAAGTCTCTGCATCTTGTGAGAGGGGAATGCTCTGAGCCGTCAATTTTGGTGGTGCGCAGGCAGCAGCTCATCAGCCTGTTGGAGGACCACTTCTTCCCCAAGTGGCGGGCAGTGCTGCAGCACTGGCTGATGCACGAGCCGGACTACGAGGAGGTCACCGCCTGGTACCTGGGCTGGAAGGTGAGCTGCCTGTTCTCTCAATATACACAGACAACTGCTCCGTCAGTACGTGCCATGCAACCTGCCACTCCCGCAGGCAAGTTTGACGCTCTGCCATTTTGCCACTAACGGCAACGCAGAGTGTTGCCTGGCTCAGCGCTGTCCTTTCACATGAGAGCAAGCAACGAAGGTCCTGCACCCATTGTTGGAGTCCCTGCAAGGAGTGATCACTCAGCATGAGTGCTGGCGCAATCCGCTGCATGATCAGGGTGTTATGAGTGGAGTACCTGACTAGGCATGTACCGCTTGCAGGGGATGCTGCCGCCCGAGGCGCAGGACCACGAGCGCGTGCGCGCGCAGCTGACCTGGGCGCTGAACGCCATGAACAACTCCATGCTGGACGTGCCCCTGCAGTACGCGCAGCCCCAGCTGCAGCCCGCCGTGGGCGCCGGCTATGCCTATGCAGGCGCTGCAGGTGTGTGGCTTTCCCTTTCCCTTGCCATCATGCATGCTCTGGCAGCCTGCTGCCTGCATGCGGCTCTGAGCTGTAATGAAGCACCAGAGGGAAGGGCCAATGCCACAGCATAGCAGTGGTTGGGCACCCAGTCAAGAGCGGTGGCTAAGCACATAGGCAGGTCCGTCTTCACATGCCTGAGATGCCGTCTGCTGTGTCGCAGGCCCGGCACAAGCAGCAGCGAGTGTCAGAGAGCCTGCAGCAGCTTCGAGCGCTGCAGAGCCGTCCCTGCGCAACCTGGTGGAGTCCTATGCCCAGGAGGCTGGCATGGAGTTTCTGCCCAAGGCGCGCCAGCACGAGGGCCTGCAGGTGATTGTTGTGCCCTCGGCATGCGTCTTGAGGGGCATGCTTCGTGTGACAAGTACACTTGTCCTGCAGAAATGCTGTGAAGCTGGTGCAGGCGTGCAGGATGTCCATGTGTCCCTATGCATGATGTGAGTGCTGTGCAGCTGGTGCACATAGCTTGGTGTCAATCTGGCCTGCATGAAGGCAAGGCACAGGGGTGCTGATGGGGGGTGCACATGGCAGGTGTATGGCTTTGGCGGGGTGAGCTGCGTGGTGGACAATGCGGCTGGAGTTCTGAGAGCGCACATAGGAGGTCAATGGGTTCTGGCATCCCTGGAGCAATTGCTGGCCGAGGCTAGAAGGCGGCAGAGGCTTTCTTGACATGAGGAGCTCATATACCGTGGCTTTCTCTACCAGCATATATGATGGACGAGCAGCTGTCGACTGTTTGCAATGGCTTACCAGATATCAGCAGGCTACTATGGCCCTTTTCAGACTGTCTTTCAACAAGGCAAAGTCTCCTGACGGGGTACCCCGTCAGTGCACCGGTGTATTGCCTCTCTGCCACGGCACCAATACAGGGAAGATTCCGTGAGGCTGACATAATATGAGCAATGCCACACCCCTTGATCAGTGTCCCGCTGAAGGCATGTAAAGTAATATGATAGTCACACCAGAAATCTCAATCTGAAGGTTACCCAAAGTGAAGTCACTGCCAGTGCCGGTATACCCACTTTCAGCAGTATCATACGCATTACACCTCCTTCAAATGGAGGTTACTTTGGCATTGAGCCCTGCGCAGCATGCTCACTAGAGACTGTCTTTATCACTGCCACTCACACACTCGTCCTAGCACAAGCCCCACTAGTGTACTCACAGTTCAGGGCAGGGCAATCTGCCGCCAAGGACAAGACACCAATCTAAGACATGTTCATCAGGCACAGCACAAGCTGCTAGAAGCCTCTCGCGCACTCCGTAGCGTTTCATGCACGTCGTAGTCTGAAGGGTGTGAAAGAATAGCAGTGATGCAGGGTCACTTGACCAGCAGAACTTTCGTTGCGTTTGTAGTCAATCCTCTCTGGGGCATCAGTGCCATGCGTCTGCCAATTGTATCATGGAATGTGCACATCAGACAGCCAGTACAGCTGCTCCTCTTCTGTCCCGAGATGCTGCACATTTCCCGGGATGCTGCCAATCATAGGGCCAGGACAGGTTTGACGTATGGACATGGACATATTGCACATGGACGTTGTATCTTCGCCTCTTGTTCCGCTCCACTGTGGCTGGTCTGAAAGATCCGGTAGCCTTGTGTCGCCCAGCTCTGTCCTCTCAGGTCTTTTGCAAACTGATGAAGGCGATGAAGTATCAAATTAGCAAAAGCAGTCCCCATGCAAAATCTGCATGACAGAGCTGCCTTAGGAATGGAGGACACACAGCTCCTCCTGATATCTTGTGACTTGGGGGATCCCACAGCACAGCAGGATTACAGCTTGTAGAGATGCTTCGCCGGCGCTGAGCTAGAGCTTACCTCAGCAATATCTAGTACATTTGGTTTTCTCATCTGTCACACTGGCACACTGTTCAGCACAGCGCTTCCTGGAGACAGGGTCAACCCAGTCAGTGTCAGGAGGACTGTCTAGGCGCGCCCCTTCAAGGCGTACTGCCACCATAGCATGGGCTGAAGCACGCAAGTGTATTGTAGCAACGTTTGAATTCACTTTTGAGGCACGCTGCGGCCTGAGAAGTCCAAGACAGCGCAAAGCACGCACAGCATCACAGAAGGGCGGAGTGCTCAACGACCGCCGAAGCTCTCAACACGTCCGGCGAACACAGCATGCAGTGACAAGCAATGAGGCATTCCAAGTTGTCCAGGAGGGGCGAGTCACCTGGAGGGATCGGGGCACTGGACATTGTTAACAAATGCCCGTTTGCTGAGCCTGCAGACGCTGGTATACGGGTCCAGCTGAACGCGCTCTGCACAATTGGCGTCGCAAATGTGCGTTATGCCACTGCTGGCGCAGGAGTACACATTGCCGACGACATGCTCGAACCGGCAGAAGCGAGTGCACTTGTGCGTGTGCTGCTGGCCCGGCTGGAGGGCATGGTATCGAGCAGGCTGCTGGAGAAGACCAATGTTGTGCGGAATTTCAAACATCTTGCAAGTCTTCTGCTTTGGGGGTCGAAGCCTGTGTTCTGAGAAGCCTTTGCGGCTGAATCCTCACTGATCGCCAAACTCAAGTAGGGATGAACGCCCCGCAGACCCTGGCATGCGCGCTTCTTGCGCTCTAGATCACTCTCTGGTGTTCTCTGTTCCTCTGTCTCCTTTCTCTATGGCTCTCCCTCTTCCTGAGAGCGCTCTTTTCCCTGCATTGACACTTCACACCCCTCTAGGGCTTGCCAAACCCTGTTGGACATTAAGGCAAATGAGAGCATGGTCCTTCAGAATTGACAATACCAACGCCTCTCCTTACGTTTGGATGCAACATAATGTGTGAAGGAAGGCCTGTATAGACATCATGGCACCTGAGCCTCCGGAAGGAAAGGAGGAGAAGGTCAGAGCTCTAGATGAAGACGACATTGCTCTGCTGAAAAGCTACGGGCAGGGACCATACTCTGCACGCATCAAGGACATTGAGAAGGATGTTAAAGATACAGTAAAGAAGGTGAACGATGTTAGTGGCATCAAGGAGTCAGACACCGGCTTGGCTGCACCCAGTAGGTGGGACCTCGTGTCCGACAAGCAGGCCATGCAGGAGGAGCAACCGCTTCAGGTAAGCAAATCCAAATGTGCTTGCTCGACTATTTGATTTTGTCAGGAACGGATGCCGGCCTGTAAGCCGGGTACAGACACAGAATGTCCTGGAACAGCTCAAGAAGACCATATTGGCTTGGCCGTCTGTCTGCTGTCACTGGGCTTGCAGGAAACTTCTTTGTGTTCATGAGTTCCCTCTGACTGGATTTGTACAACCACAGGTGGCCAGGTGCACCAAGATCATCAAGCCTGGCACTGAGGAAGCCAAGTATGTCATCAATGTAAAGCAGATAGCAAAGGTAGGCCCATCATGCTGATCTCACGGTCCTCCAAGGGCAAAAAGAACGGTCGTAGATGCTGCCAATCTAATCTCCCATCCTTTGTCGTGGAAAGGTTATCACGGCCAGGCACAACAAGTGATGTCATGGAAAAGCTTTCACGACAAGGCATGGGTAACTAGGCTGGTCAGCTATCATCACAGCCGTTGTTGCACTTGGGGTTGTATTTTGCGCTGTTCTTAGGTGGTCCCATCATAGAGTGTCATTTTGACGTCTTCACAAGCTCATGTGCTTTGTTGCAGCATAGTGCACACCTTTGGAAGTGATACTACTCGTAGACACCTGCACTCCTTCTGCTTGTCAGACTTTGACAAGCCTGGGCATTGTCACGGCAATCACTATGCTTGGCTTAGCATTGTGTGGTGCGCGCAGTTTGTCGTGGGCCTAGGCGATCGGGTTGCGCCCACTGACATTGAGGAGGGCATGCGAGTAGGGTGAGACTCTCCTGAAGCATGCACCTGTGTATGCTGTATGTACTTGGCATACATGTCCCTGCTTTCCTCACAGGCGCCATGCTAATCTGCTCAGCTCTGGCTTTGGCTGGTCACAGTGGATTCAGAGTTGTGGGACAGCGGGAGAATCTATGTCTGGGTTCAAGCATGTTCACCCTGTGTGGAAGCACGATTGCTCAGTCTGCTCAGGGTCAGACCATTCCTGAGGCTTAGCCACTCAATATCTGTTCATGCTGTTCTGCCATGGACTGACAGCACATGGCCCGACTCCTGGGCTGACAGCATGGTACTGTCACAGGGTGGACAGGAATGATGACCAGATGCAGATTCCGCTGCTGCCCCCAGATCAATCCCACAGTAAATATGATGACTGGGGAGGATTCCGGAGCATGGGTGAATGCGAATTGCTTCCTTTTGCAGGGTGGACCGCAACAAGTACCAGATTCAGATCCCGCTGCCGCCCAAGATCGACCCCACAGTGACGATGATGACGGTGGAGGAGAAGCCGGACGTGACGTACTCGGACATCGGGGGCTGCAAGGAGCAGATCGAGAAGATGCGCGAGGTGGTCGAGCTGCCCATGCTGCACCCCGAGAAGTTCGTGCAGCTGGGCATCGACCCGCCCAAGGGCGTGCTCTGCTATGGCCCTCCAGGTGCGTCCTGGGAGCTAGCTGAGCTCTGTTGCTGCTTTTGCCACGCCT
The DNA here is from genome assembly GCA_963930925.1 of Coccomyxa viridis. Lineage (NCBI taxonomy): Eukaryota > Viridiplantae > Chlorophyta > Trebouxiophyceae > Coccomyxaceae > Coccomyxa > Coccomyxa viridis. The sequence continues at coordinate 2,102,511 of CAWVOJ010000015.1, read as the reverse complement.
GAGCTCACGCAGGTGGGTGGCTGCCCATGCTGCACCCTGCAAACTTTTGTGCGCCTGGGCATTGACCCTCCCCAGAAGCGTCTTGGTTACTGACCACCAGGCGCATTTTGCGAACGGACTGCACCCAGGTGTGCTGGCGCAGCAATGCTGCGCGGTGATGCCAGCTCAGCTGGGTGCAGTTCGTCTGGGGAAGTCCTTTGCTATTGACAGACAGGCTGCAGTCAAAGGGTTCAGAGGAACATACAAGACCTGAGCTACAAGGTTGTCGGATCCAGTGGTGCCTGTGCAGGCACTGGGAAGACACTGCTGGCGCGAGCTGTGGCAAACAGGACGGACGCTTGCTTCATCCGGGTCATTGGCAGCGAGCTGGTACAGAAGTATGTGGGCGAGGGAGCCCGCATGGTCAGGGAGCTCTTCCAGGTGTGAGCCTTCCTCCAATCAATCGTAGCATCATCATCAAAAAGCCTGTGAGGGCAGTTGCAGTGCTGGGGCAGCCATGCAGGGGTCGCAGCTTATGCTCCCAGCGGACCTATCAGCTTGGCAATGGTCAAAACGCCTGAAGGGTGCTTACAGAGATTGTTCAGGATAAGCAGGACCTGTTTGCCAATCTGCCGGGGCTTCCTGAGCAGCTTTCTGCTGGTGTGCAGATGGCCCGGTCAAAGAAGGCTTGCCTGGTGTTCTTTGATGAAATTGATGCTATTGGGGGCGCGCGCTTTGACGATGGAGCAGGTGAGGCTCTGCAGATCCCCCTCTCCAAGCACTTTACAAAGCCTTGCACTTATAGCTGCTACATGGTTGAGTCTGACTGCTTCAGAAACAGCGCATATTATGTTCGTAGGTGAGGATGCTTTGCACTAGAGACTGTGTCATCTCTCCTCTTGACAGCAGGAGCGCTGTCCTGCAGGTGGCGACAATGAGGTGCAGCGGACCATGCTTGAGATCGTAAATCAGCTAGACGGCTTTGACTCCCGCGGCAACATCAAGGTGCAGCTTCTGCTCTTTCCCAGGCTGTCTTTGATCATAAGGAGTGCCATATCACTCTGCCAACCGCAATTCCAGCAGAGCGGCTGAGTGATCTCAGCCACTGTGCTGGGATGTCAATTGGCAGAGTGTTGGCCACCTTACATGTGTCAGCTGCTCTTGCAATGCGTGATAAGACATTGGGACTCCTGCATGTAGTGCCTACAAGGCCCCCCGAAGTGTTGGAAGTTGGCTGCCATTGGTGGTCTGTGTTGCAGAGGGGAGGGGCCAACAAGCATGGCATGTATAGTCATGACTGCGTGAAGGTATATGCTAAACTTGCATAAGTAGTGAAGACTGGGGTGTGCAGGTGCTGATGGCCACCAACAGACCAGACACGCTGGACCCGGCGCTGCTGCGGCCAGGGCGCCTGGACAGGAAGGTGGAGTTCGGGCTGCCCGATCTGGAGTCGCGCACGCAGATCTTCCAGATCCACACGCGCACCATGAACTGCGAGCGCGACATCCGCTTCGAGCTTCTGTCCAGGCAAGGAGGCTCTGCCTGCATCGCCTGCAAAGTCCAACTGCAGATTGTCTCAGCTTTGGTCAGCATGGCGATGTCATGCCTCAAGCCTACAATGCTGGCCATGGCTGTGCAGAGTGCTGCGCTTGCATGGTGGCTGCTGCAGCAGATGAATCTGAGTCGAGAGTCAGGCCCCAGCAAGGCGCAGGGATGCCCTGCAGAGGTCTGGGGGAGTCTGCTCAGGAGTGTGCATTTCTGTTGTGTGCAGGCTGTGTCCCAACTCGACAGGCGCAGACATCAGAAGTGTCTGCACAGAGGCTGGCATGTACGCCATCCGAGCGCGCCGGAAAACAGTCACAGAGAAGGACTTCCTGGATGCTGTCAACAAGGTAAATGCGCTTCTGAGACAGTATAATCACACACGACAGTCTTTTCTATATCTGAAATTGGACCCAGGTGGAACGTGTCGGCTAGCTTGCTCGACAGGATGTTGATGTGCCAGCTCAACAGCTTCTGTAAAGGGGAGGCTTGAGGTGGCGCTTTTGGGGCATGCAGGTCATCAAGGGATACCAGAAGTTTAGCGCAACGCCCAAATACATGGTGTACAACTAGATGATGGAGCAGCGCAGACTGATGAAGGGTGCTTGCCAGCCAGGGCATCTTGGACTTACACAGATATTGTATCGGAGTCACAGAGGCATTCGCTTCCTAGGCAGAGGCAGCGCTGGTTGACATGCACGCCTGTATGATGCCACTGTCTCAGACTATGGGCTGTGAGATCTCGTTGAGCGCCAATTGAGCGCTCATTGGCACTAGTCTGATGTCTTGACACAGATCAGGCTGCTTCAGCTTTATGTAATATTGAAGGAACTTAAAGCCAGAACAGACTGGATTGGTGAGGAAGCTATTGCTGGCATGTACAAGGACACCTAGATAATGATCAAAATTGCCAAGTGCAATCACAAGGCTCTGCTTACAATCTTTGTCTCTCGCCCCTGGGAGCTCCCAGCCCTTTAAAGCCCATCAAATCTATCCCAGCATGTATCAGAGGTGCAACATTCCAGGTCATCAAAAAACACCCTATTGTGCTCTTGCGCTCTTCCCTGGAATGCTCCTATGATACTCCAAGCACGCAGTCGGGCCGCCTGCCTGTGCTCTACTTTGACTTCTCCTTCACTTGTACTCCGTCAGCAGCTGCAATGATGACCACGTCCACCATATCCAAGAAGAGCCCATGGTCCACCACACCTGCACCCAGCATCGCCAAACCATCATGCAAGGCAACAACCAATCTTCCTGGTGAGCCTCCTGGCAGGCACTGCAAGCAATGAGGTGTCATTCAGATTGCCCCCTGCGGGACACCTCATACACGGATGGTTGCAACATGTCAGATCCAGGTCCTGCCATGAGTGTCAAAGGGCGATGGAGATCATACATGTGCATGCCAATCTGATATCCGCTGGATCATGGCGCACAGCACATCTGTAAAGGCGCTTTGAAAGCTTGACATCATGAGGCCCCACCTGTAAGCTCTGACATGGCTGCAGCGGCCGCCTTGGCGTCCTTGATGGGCGTCTGGAAGTACAGGTCCACAATGTAGTTGGAGTTGTCGGTCACGTAGGGCTTGTCCCCGGCCATGCGCAGCTTCGCCTCGCAGCCGGCCAGCTCCGGCAGGCTCTGCAGCCGCTCCAGGTTGTACTTCCAGCAGAACTGCACGATCTCCACAGGCATGGCATCTGCACAACCACACATCGCTGGTCAGAGCCCTGCACCAGGTCCCCGGCAATCCAGATTCTGCCTGGCAGGCTCTGCAGCCTGTCCAGGGTGTAATCCATCTGCATGGCCATGCCCTGCTGATGAGAGCCTTGCAAGTGATCCCCAGCCCTCTAGGCTGCTGCCTTAGACTCTGTTGCCACGGTTTCAGCTCCTAAGCTCTGCTGCTTCACAAGCACTGCTTGCAACAGCTGACAGGACAAGGGCAGCCCATCATGGCAAGCAAGACCTTACTGACATGGGACGTTTACCTTTGCTGCCTCCCAGGCCCTCCACGAGCTTTGACTCGTCCACGATGCACACAAACTTCTTAGATGCCAGTTCCACCATCTGCAGAGCAATGTATACTTCTCTATGTCTAGTAGCAGCCTAGCAGGCACCTAAAGCATATGATGTGCACCTTCGCGACATCCACATGCTGCTCTTTTGTCAGGGGTCCTGGCCATCCAAGGGCTGATGCCAGCAGACGTCATGAGATGCACGTATGCTTTCATGACAGGCGCGTGCTCACCTTTTCCCTAAGCAGGGCACCGCCACGCCCCTTGACAACGTTAAGGTCTGGATCCACCTCGTCAGCGCCGTCAATTGCCAGGTCTAGGTCCGACACCTCGTCAAGGGTGGCAAGTGGAATGCCCAGACCTGCATAGTGCGGTGCTGGAAGTGAGTGTGGGCCTAAAGTTGCATCTCAGATGCATATTCATGTCATTCAAAGGCTCTGATACAGTCAGGAGGTCCTGTCCAGGTCGCATCACTCGTCAGATCGCCATAGGTCCCACAGAGGCTGGCTCACCTTGTGCTTGCTCATACGTGCGAATCGACGTAGGAACACCAACAATATCCTTCAGCGTTCCTTCCTTCAGCAGCTGTCCTATTCTCTCCACGGCAAATGCTGCTGTCGATCCAGTTCCGAGACCAAGCTTCATGCCACTCTCTACATACTCTGCAGCCTTCCATCCTGCCTGCCTCTTAAGCTCGTCCTGACTAGCCATTGATCGCACAATGAAGCCTGGCTGCTGGCGTGCAGCTCCTGGCCGGCCTACAAACAGCTTTTGGCACGGCCGAAGAGATGATCTGGCCTGGAAAGCAAGAGAAGAGAAAGTGGGTGCGCCAACAACTGTCATGACGGGCAACAAGGCAACTTAGTGTAGCCCTTCTTAGCACGCAAACATGCTAAAGGGGGCTGTCTGCAGAATACTGCAAGCCCTGCATTGCCCATGGCTAACATGTCTTATCACGCCTACATCCTGCGGTGTTCCATGTACCGATTGGAATTTGAAAGGGCCCCTGACAGCCCCTTTAGCACACATATGCGGTGCCGGATGCACCCCAGGAGCCATCGACGAGATGTGCTGTGGACGAGAAAAGATGTATGGCAGGAACTTCCGCCACTCCTGACACTATCATCTGAAATGGAGCAGAGGGGGTCTAGTGTCCAGATTAAAATCCCAAACTGCAGTCTGAATAGCATGGATTTTGATCAAGAATATGAGCATCAGACATCTGGTGGCAACACAGCGTCATATGAACAGCATAAGGGATGCTGTCTCCAAAGTGCACAGTGTCCTTGCATGCTGTAGGACCATATATGGGATGGCAGGCACTGCCTGGCAGGTGTGCCATTGACTACGGGCGTGAGCAAAAAGCATTACAGCGCAGTGTCTCCAGCCCTATGCCAGGCTGCAGCTGACCTCGAAAGACAAATATAATACTTGGGACGGGGGCTGAGACATGTAAAACAAAGCGCAACTCTGTCTGACATGCATCAATGGCAATGCTTGCAACAAGTTCTGCAGAAGACTGTCTTGAACAATGTAATATCCTTGGGCGACACATATAGGATGGGACTCGTACATAGCTTTGACAGGCTCATCCCAACAAAAGGGACTTAGATCATCTTGCGGCCTCCAGTGGTGACAGCTCCCATGCTCATGGAAGGCGCCATTGGCATGCCTGCAGGCCAGATAGTCACTCAAGAGCATGATCCCAGACTGTAACCCCTACTGTGTGAGCTTCAGCACCCACATAAAGATTACTTACTCCTGTGGTGGCGCTGCAGAGTGCAATGCTTCAAAATATCTCTAGCAGTGGTGGGCTTTGTATTGGCCACACCACACTGCAAGAGGAACTAATCTGCCAGCAGTGATTAGAGGACTACCCTAGAGGACGTGCGGCTTCGCATCTGCTGCTATAAGCAGGTGCAGATTGCTAGCATGCAGGGGCACCTGTAACTGGGACATTCACAGGAGCAAGAGAGACAACAACCGCAGAGTAAGGTGAGACTCACTGGACATCTTCATGGACAGCTCCTGCTTGAGGTTGACTGAGCCGAAGAGGGCCTTGTACTGGGTGCAGTAGAGGGCGATGATGGGGGTGTTTGCCCAGCTGACGTTGGATGACACTGGCACAATCTGCAGGGCATCCATTCACCCTCAAGCAGTACACAAAGTGTGGCACTCTGCCTCCTCACACGACCAAATGCAGCTCACGATGCAGAACACACCTGACAGGCTCTCAAAGCACAAGCCAAACCTCATGCCAATAGTGTTCGGCGGACCACATGGCAGAGACAAGTGCCTCCACTAATTCTCATATCTCTCGTCGCAGCTCAAGACATGCACTGCAGGGTTCCCAAGCCATGGCAAGTGTGCATCCGGACGTACCACGTCAGCCATAGTGTAGTTCATGGTGACCCTGTCAGGGTTGAGGAGCATGTACTTCCTGCAGAGCGGCAGCCTTTGTCACACGCTGGCAATAGGAAGTGGAGTTCTGCTGTGGGACACGACTGACTACTGTGAAGGCCTTCTAATGTGCATGTACAGGTATGAGTGCCCAGATGCCAGGTGACCGCGCAATGACTAAGACAGGGAATTAGCGGTCATGGTGCAGGGCTCACTCAAGGTCTGCTGGCGAGGTGCTTGCAGCCGTCACCCAGTGCACGCTGGGAGCCATTCCAGTGTATGTCCAGTTCGTCACCTCGAACGCGTTGTCGCTGACGATGGTGAGCATGCCGACCGTCTGCAAGCATGGTGAAGAGCAGAAAGTGAGGACATCAAACGCTTGAGATCCACTGTTGTATTGTGCAACAGAGACACAGACGCGCTCAGGCTCGAGAGCTTCAATATTGCCCATGTAACCCTTCGACACCAGAATGCGCAGTCCTACGTTTGGCAGGGGCCTCGACATTCCTGCGTGATCAACACTTTCCTTGCATGACCTTTCCCCATGAAGCGTGAATGCGCGTCTAAGCAACCCACCTGGTCTTTCATCAGGTGCGCCACATCGGAAAGATTTCCGCTAAGCCCGACGTATGGGGATGTCTTCACGCTAGTCCCGTACACCCACGCGGCATTGCAACTTGAGGTCAGCGCGATGCACATTGCTGCGAGGAGGCACATCTGCACAGCAGGTGACTTTACACATTGCATCAAGACCGGGCACATGCCTGTTTCATGATGCTGGTTGCGTTCACATTGCACGCGTGGTGCCACTCATACATAGGAGAGTCAGTTTCACTCAGGAAGACATTTGCGCTCATCGGTTTTGGTACAAAGGCCAAGGGGGTTACCCTTGTTGCGGAGGTCGCCATCGTGTGAGCTGGGGCTTTGAGAAGCTTGGTGGCGGAAGGGGGTAAGGGGGCTTGATTGCGAGTGCTTTGTAAAGTGATGTGTCGAGTTAGGTGTCTTTATAGTGCTCGCATCTCGCATCTCTTCGGTTGGTCTCCGTCCATGCATCTCGAGAGCCATGGCACGTGCAGTTTCGTCACGAGAGGAAGCTGGAGTCTCGAGATGGCATCGCCGAGCGTAGTGCTGCGATGCACGGCTGGCAATCTCATAGCCGTCCGGGATACTTGCATATCCATGCTGTGCATGTGCTTCAGTCGCCTGGGTTGAAGACGTCCTGTAGGGCTTTCATAAATGACTGACTTCTAGCTGTAAAACTGATGTGCTTGTAGCTTCTGTGTCCTCGTCTGATGCAAAATGCTCATCATCCCTTTGAGCAGGAACTGGGATCCGCTCCAGAGCCTGCGTCACTAGAAGTCGACCTGGCATTCTTGGAGGAGTTCCTGGGGGAGGATCTTGACATCGATGAGCCCCTTTTATCTCCAGATGGTCCTTTGGACCTGTCTGCTGCAGACTTCAGGTAGGGCCATCGAAGGTACATCTGGGCTTGCTGTTGCCACAGTGTGTTGGCTTTGCAGCAGCCAGCTGAGGTGTGGTATGCTGTCTCAGCTGACAGTCCTTCACCGCAGTCACGTGGCAGATGCCCTGCCGGCTCTCTCCCCCTTCCAGCGGAGCTTTCAACAGCTGGCGCCCCCTGAGCCTGAGCACCGAGGGGCTCAGTACAGACCTGTCACGCCACTGCAAACAGCAGTGAGGGCCATCCTGAACCTGACTCAGTTCCTGCATGTGGGACCGCTGTAGGCCACCACATCAGTCTGCCATCATGGGCTGCGATGGGCTTTTCAGCTGAAAGTGCCATGCTGCAAGGATTGCACATCATCAAGCCTACAATTTTCTAGGAGAAGCTGTCAAGATTAGCAGATCTTGACGACTGGGGAGCGTCAAGGAGACACGTAGCTGGCTCTGCAGGCCAGCGAGGGAACGCGTGATACACGGCCTCGAGGCGCACACAGCAGCAAGCAGTACAGATCGGGGCGCCAGCAGGAGCTCAACAAGGCTGCGCAAGTGCGCTACAGGTGGCGCCCTTCTCAAGCTTTTGCACAGCCCGCGTGCAAAGCTAAGCTGCGCCCTATTATGCCCATGTTCAGATAGGCGCAGATGATCATAAGGTTATCAAGAGGAGCCACCATTAGACCGCGCATTCTTCATTAAATGTGACACGATGAGTGCCACCACAGCATTTGAGATGTTCAGCGTCTGAACAGGCAGAGGAAGAAGTCCAGGGCGGAGGAGCTCAGAACAACAGTGGCAGCCTTGACAGAGAGAATCCAGGTCAGCTCCATATCACTTTCTGCCCCACTGTTTCGGCAAGCCAGGGCCAGGGCAGGCGCAACGCTCTGAACAATCCAAGAAGCACGATATCTGCCTTCTGTATATACCCGATTTACTAATACAGCTTCTGAGGCAGATCCCTATCAACACAATCTGAGACTCAGCACAGGGCAATTGCTTCTTCCGGGGCCTTGTGACTGCAGGGTTCTCATCAAGAGTGACTGTCTGACTAAGAGCGACTCTGCCATGTGACATGGTGATGCAGGAGCTGGGTGTGCAGAAGCAGGAGCACGCAGAGCTTCATGCGCGCCATGAGCAGCTGCAGCATGCCCTGCGTCTGCACGAGCAGGTGACTGAGACTTCACGTTGCAGAAGGCCATGCAGCAGCGTGGTAGTGACTTGTGTGTTGGGGTTTGCAATATCCTGTCGATTGCGGGACGCGGTGGTGGCTAGAGCTCTACCCTATGCTTTGATCTGACAAATGCTTGATCGTGTTGCTCATGCGTCAGGAGATGCCAGCCGTCCTTTCAAGCTGCCCAGGGCGATGGGCAACTTGAAGTGGTGTCCCTCTCACTACAGGGGTCTCCTTCACTGGCAAGAGGACCGTCTCTGGAGGCGGGCAGCGAGTCCGCCCAAGCACCAGGCAATGTGGCGCCCGAGGATGAGGATCCTCAGGATGCAGAAGGCGTCCCAGAGGGCTCCCTGGAGCACAGACAGGAGCGCCTGCATGACGTGGTATGCCCCACAAGGCCGAGTCACAATGCATGGTAGGCAGTGCAGGAGATCCTCCTTTTGCGCCTGTCCTTGTTGGATCCCAGCCACCTGCTGTTGCTGCTAAAGAGTGTGGGTGGAGGAGGTATGCGCCAGGCTTAGATAGGATGTTTGGATATGCGAGCAGCATAAGATGTCCGCACAGCTCAAGCTGCACCGGAACGCACAAGTTCCCCAGGACCACTGACATTGAGGTGCAGACATCCTGCTGATGGGTACAATGCATTCCAGGTGCAGCTATTGAAGCAGGGCATTGACAGCGGCTGGGGGAGCGCAGAGCCTTTTCAGGCTGCAGGGCAGCATGTGGCATACGACAGGCTTCTGCAAGAAGCCATTGACTTGTTCGTGACATCCGGAGGCCCCACAGGTGCATTGCCCCAAGATAGAATCTAGTTTCATTTGGCCAGACTGGTATGTGTGCATGGTGATACAGGCTTACAGCAAGATCAGAGAGCATTTTGATGGGTCTGGCTTGCAAATCACGCAGCAGCATAGTCCTTTGCCTGTGGCAGGCCTTCAGTGTAATAGAGATGACTTCTGTGAAGGTCTGGAGAGTACTGTAGCTGCAAGAAGTGAGGGCCCTGCAGCAGCCTCCTCCCTGGACAGGTCCTGGCTGAGCGCAGAGACGTCCCTGCGCCTCTTCCCAGCGCAGCTGCAGTCTCTCCTCCAGCTCAGGTATGAGCGTCCTGCTGACACACCTCTTGTCTCAGGCTGTTTTCTGCACAGCTCAGACCTCCCTGCACCCCTCCCTGAGCACTTGCACGTCAGCTCCTCTTACAGTCTCAAGGGCAAGACCCCAATGCCGCTAGTTTGCGGCATGTGCATTGCCTGAAGAAGGACCCCCGTCCTCGGCAGGCTTTGAGAAGCGCTCTGTTTGCACGGTCTCCTTCGTGAGCGCCGGTTTCTGGAGAGGACATGTGATTTGCAGGACGGAGCAGATGCTGAAGGAGGAAGCCTTGGGCGAGAAGAAAAGCGCTGTCCGGAGAAAAGCAGTGGCCATGCTACAGCAAGCACAGGCAAGTCTGCACAGCCTCACCTGAGTAGCGAAGTCCCACTGATGACCAATAGGATGCAAAGTCAGATGGCTGACAGACGACACTTCTGGCCGTGCGGCAGCAGCCCTTGGCCTACTACTGTTGCATCCTTTGCACTCGAGGTCATAGTAGGAATCAGAGATGCTTGAAGCTTTGCTACATCCACTGCAAGCACACTGCCCCTGATGCCGCGAACCACAACAGAATTCAGCCACATGTCATGGGTCCTCTGCCTGGGCTTTACAAATTGGAGCCCTGCCTGCAGGCAAGCATTGCCGCCTCTGCACACTCTGACTTCTTCACCCGGGCCCATTCGCGCAGCACCCTCTCCAGCATTGTAAGGGAGCTGCGGACCGTCCTGAGGTAGCTGTGCTGCTCTCTGGCTCAACAGCCCCTGCACATACACGGCTCGTCTCCTCTGAAGCTTCAGACCAGCCTTCTGATGTGGTCTTGCACGCTCAATGCAATTACACACGTGCAGCATCTGTGGCATCTGCCAAAGTCAACAGCAGACATTCCAATACGATGGCAGGTGGGCTGATTTAAACCCAGGGCAGCGATGCCTTGTGGCTTGCATGAGGCTCTGCGCTATGCTGGAGCATCCCAAAAGCAAATCTGTGCTCATGTGCAGGGAAGAGACAAAGTCCAGAGAGGACGCTGCCCGGGCACTCCTGCAGCACATCTTGGTGCCAGCACAGGCAGCTGCATTGCTTGTTGCCATACACCCAGCTGCGTGTGATGTGGCTATGCTCTGGCAGCTGCTGCTCAGGGCGCCGTGTCAATGAGTGACCGACAATGCAAAGGGCACTCTTGTCTTAGAAGAATCACGCTGATACTGGGTAAAATATGCAACTGAACAAGTCCACATGTAGAAGATAGTGAGCAGGGCTGTCCTGAGGAGGCACAAATCCTTCAAGGTTCAAGGAAGAATCCATGAAAATTGTCTCAGTACTCGAAAACCTGATACAGTTCTGGGCAAGCGTAAGTCATACCAGGTACACTGGGAATCAAGCCGGGAAAAGCTACAGCTATGCAGTCTTCACAACTTCACACTTCAAGTATACCTGAGCGCATCTCTGTGCTCTCATTCCTTCCCATGTGCCTTCAAGAGACACATTTAAAGGATGTGTATATACTGCCTGAAAGCTCTATGCAGGTTCCTTGATCACACCATTGAAAACACGTCACCGCATCCATCAGCTCCTTTGCCTCACACTCTGTGAAGCTCTATGCGCACAGCATGCGAGGACCTCATATGATGCGCGTCATTCCTTGTCGCACTGCGCTGCCTCAAGCATTGTCGAGCCTCTTTAGGGAGGCTATGCAGCAGCAGTGGTAGGGGTTTACCGCATCCATCACTTCCCTCGCATCTCAATCTGTGAAGACAAGTGTGCGCAACATGCCAAAAATTTGTGTGGTGCACGTCATTCATTGTCGCCTTGCATTGCCTCAAACACTGTTGAGCCCCTTCAGGCACTGTCGAGCCCCTTCAGGAAGGCGATGCAGCAGCAGTGGTAGGGGTAGGAGTGGCAGAGCAGCCAGGCGCCCTGCGTGTGGGACAGCAGCATGCGGAACACCAGGTAGTGCTGCTCTGAGACTGCGCGCTGCTCCGCGGCCAGGTTGGCCTTCAGGGCCTTGAGCTGGTCGGGCAGCCCGGGCTGCCCGTCAGTGAGACAGGCCTTCACCGCCCCGTTCAGCCTCTCCCTCTCCATGTAGATCCTGCAGAGCACATGCGTATCTCATGCCGCCCCTATGCTGTACTACGTCATGGTGTGGTCCCTGGTAGAGTGTGGTCCCTGGTATCAGTCAAATACATCGACAGAGTTCCTGCCTTTTTCAGCCTCTTGACAGAAGCCTGCTGAATGTTCGGCAAGAAAGACGACTTGGGCTACCTGGCAGACTGATAGCCCCCGACTGCCCTTACACCCATTAGAGTCCACATGAGTAAAAAGTATCAGCGGGATCACGCAAAAATTCCATGCTGACTGGCAGTATACCTGGCGCCTCAAACCAGGGTCACACAGCATCTGATGTGTGTGCAGCTAGGGGATCCGTGCAAACAACACCTGTCAAGGAGGTCCAGGACGTGCTGTCTGTACAGGAGGCCCTTCGAGACCTGCTCTGCGGACATGTTGAGCTTGCCGGCTGCCGTCAAACTTGGATGGTTCCCGCCGCCATCTGGTGATGCATATGCTTGCCTGCAGCATGCACACATGAGATTTTATGGTCAATTCTCCTCCACGGCTGCCGACTGCCACATGCTGTGTGAGAACCATGCACAGAGAGGGTGTTGGTGCTAGTGCAAACTTGGCTGCCATACTGCCACATGCTCCATCAATGCAAGGTGAGCTGTGCAGCTGGGCAGTCAATTGATAAGCACCAACACCCTCTTCCAAATATCTGCTGCTCCTATCACGATGCACGCAGTCCTCCTTCAGACAGATCGTGAAGAGGACCAAAGAACGCCATGCCTAGCAGTGGATCATGCATGCGCAAGGCCGTGGCAGGACTTCATGGGCATGATGTTGTGACGCAAGCTGGCGCATGCATAGATGCCGGTCAGGCCCGCACCGGGTCTCGATGGCATCCATGAGGTGCTGCAGCTTGAGGCCGCCCAGGTTCAGCGCCTGCATGCATGACGCCATGGCTTCCCCCGTCCTGCGCACGATCTCCTGCAGCACCTCTGGTGGCGTCCCAGCGTCTGAGGGGCTGGGATTTACCGCAGACCGCTCCAGATACTGCCTGAGCTCCTCAACCTGAACGCGGCACAGCAGCAGTGAAGAGGGGATATTGACAGGTGACCAGCTTGTACCCATGCTGCCAATGCATGCGATGCACTGCTGCAAACATGAGTGCTCACATCTGGGGTGCCTGCTCTTTAGATTTCAAACCCTGAGTGGCCATGTGCAACATTCCACCATGCATGGGGTAGTAAAACGGGGCAGTCATGAGCTTGCATCAGGGTTCATGATAATATACCGCAGCAGGTCAGAGCATTCCTTCAGGCAGTGACTCACAAGAAATGCAAGGTGCACTGGGGTGAGGCACACCTGGCCCAGGAACTTGTCGTTGAAGCTCTGCCAGTCCGAGTTCTGGCCGCTCCCTGAGGATGTGCCGTTCTGCCTGCCGCTGCCCTGCATGCCATGCCGCGCGCCTTCAGACGCTCTGGTCGTGCTTCCCCAGTCAGATGTGTCATTACGATGCTGCTGGTGGTGCCAAGGAGGCTGCCATGGATCCATAAGCACCAACACCTCCTACACTATACCTGACAAGCCAAAAGTAATAGCAATGCACTTGCGAGTATGCTGTCAGAGCACTTCATGCCAAAGCACCTCATGACACCTTACTTGCCATATACACCGCCAGCACTTCCTGCTCGTCCAATACTCAGTCTGACACTTCTTGCATCCCTCGAACATGGCAGGCCTGGTCTGGCTGCGAAGCTGAGAGCGCGTGCTTGCAGCTGTGCCCAGCATAGAGTAGGGCAGCTGGAACTCACCGAAAGGGATGCACTGCCTGAGAGGTGCTTCACGATGGCTTCATTGGAGGCTGCCAGCCTGGAGTTCTCCTGCCCCAGGCCCTCCAGGGCTTGCACCTGCATCATCAAAGATTTAATGAGGCCAAGATGCTCGCTATAGTATATTTTTGATCCAGCAGGGCGATTCAGCCTTGAGCGCATCAGTGGTATGAAGCAGGGGCCCATTCCTGTGGGATTGATCCCTGACGATCATGGTGTGGGCGTAGTGCTCAATGCAACACCCAGATATTTACAGACACGCTTCTGATACCAACAAGGAAGGCAAAGGAGGAAATGGTACTAACGCAACACCAGCTCCAAGGCGTCGCAACTGCGGTGAGGATAGCGCCTCCAATCCGATCTGCACTCTGCCATTGACGCAAACCCAATTGGACAGAGCTCGCCTAACTCAGCTGTGACGTTTCTGAAGGTAGTGTTGTGCTAGTACCTGATTTTGCTGCCTTTTGATCCGAGATTACAGTATCAGGGAGGTGCTTGGGGGATACCTGAGCCGCCAGCACATCAGCCTGGGCTTGCAGCTCTGTGACCTCGCCCTTCCTCCTTTCCCTGCAGGTTCCCCAACAGCCCACAAGTCATGTCTAGCACCACCAAAGACTGAGCCTTGCAGTAGTGGCGCCCGGCAAGCTCTTCAGGGCCATGCATCCAGGACGATCAGCACACCAGTGTGTGCCGCATTGCTTGGCAGAGGGTAGAGGAGCACTGTGCAGGTTTGAGCATGAGGGGCTGACAGGGGGGTTGCGCTGACCTGTATCGCTTCTGAGCAGCCTTGTTGGCCTCCTGCTGGGCAAAGGTGCGGTTCTTCCACCTCTTCACTTTCTCCTTGGTCCGGCTGAAAAAGCCTTGCGACCCTCTGCTGGGCCCTGCAGACCCTTCTGTGTAAAGAGATGCCCCATTTAGTGTGAAGTTAGAGCATGCGCAGCTTGCATAGACCTCACGTCTCTGCATACTGCATACGGAACAGGGGCGCTCTCAGCCGTGCACCGGGCCTTGAAAGAACTCAGCTCGTCAAAGGTGAGGTAAGAGAGCTTACCAGCTGCAGAGGCATTGCTCGAGTGGCTTCTGTCTGGGCCTGCAGTATCTGCCTGGGCTTCTCCAGGGGCAGCAGTGCCGGGGGCCCCTTGCAGCATGTTTTGGTAGCTGGGGAACCACAATTCACTTGGTGTCCATTCTGCAAACTCTGAGGTTGATGGGGGAGTGGAAGAGTGCGTGACATTCTCTGACAGTCCACAGACATCGTCGAAGAGATGATGATCCAACGGTGCAGTGCTCTGGGGCAAGCGGTCGCTAGACATCACAAATTGTTTGTCTATCACTGTCAGCGCTATAACTACTCCAGCACTACATGATCTGCTTGAAACCCGTTGAGACTCCTTCCGAGCCAAAAGGCGCTCTTGTCACTCATAACCTCAATACTGGACCCTATTAGACTCCTCTACTTGTTAACATGACGCTTTTCACCGTACTGTCCTCACATCGGTCATTCGCTGCCTCCTCCCATCTCAGCTGCGGTAGCTTCCGCAATGGCGGAAGGTATCTCGAGAGGCAGGAGAGCTCTCGCTGAAAGCATAAGAGAAGTCATTAGGAGTGCTGAAATTATAAGAGAGAACAGCAATGGTAGTTGAGAGACATAATATACCATAGACACTGCCGCGGGACACTCCTCCACTGCAACGAGGTTCGCGAACAGGCCTGTGTAAGCAACACCATGGACGGCGACAAGCCTTCAACACCAAGCATCAAGAAGCTGAGTATCATGCGAGAACAAGAGCCTTCTTATCTACCAATGGACCCAGAACCAGCAATGCCCGTGAAGGCTCCTATCGACGTCCTCAAGACCTGCGTTATCTTCGTGTTCCCGGCTTTCGGAGGTCTCTTGTTTGGTGAGCGCGGACCTTACTCTGCGTTCATTGAGTCTTCCTAGGGACAACAGTGTAGTGTGCTGACACAACGGCAAGGCGACGGCACGATCACCACTTAGGGTTCAGTCGTATCAGGTCGAACTCGGCTGCTTATACCTGCAGGCTACGATATCGGAGCTACATCGGCTGCTGTGCCTATACTGGAGACTCCCTCAGTGAATGGGGTGAGCTGGTGAGCTGCACCTCTATCTGGCAATGTTCTTGTATAGACTGGGCTGAGGGCAGGGTCTTGATCTGCTCTTCTGCACCTTGCACAGCTCTGCCTGAGCAGCCCTGTCCGAGCATCATGCCTTCCTCTCACTTCGAGATACCCGATGACCATTACTATACAGCTGGTGAGGTAGGAGGATTGATATTGACAGCTAAGCTTTCAGAGCTTAGTGAGATGCGGGTGCAGGGGGCAGCTGAACACTCTTCAGAACGGGATGGTGACCAGCGCGTCCCTGCTGGGAGCTGTCATCGGATCTGCCATCGCCATATTTCTCAGAGACAAGATTGGGCGCAAGTTCGAGCTCCTCCTTGCCGCAGGTTGCTACGGTGAGCACTACAGAAATCCTCCGCCTGATCGGGACAACAGAAACTAAGCACGGCTTGCCAATCGGCCTGGTGACTGACTGCCTGAGCCTACTTGCAAGCTGAAGATGCTGCGCAAGCTTGTCCTGCTCGCATGTGTCTTGGAAGCCTGTATTGACTGCTCTACGTCAGGACCAAAATGCTGCTCTGGGTGTTTATCCCGACTGTCACAGTGACAACTCCTGTGATGACAAGCTGTGTTCTGGCGCGCAGCTGTGGGTGCCATCTTGTCGGCAGCTGCGCCAGTATTTCCAGTCCTCATCCTGGGCAAGATGCTGTATGGCCTGGGCATCGGGTTTGCCCTTCATGCAGCACCCGCCTACCTTGCTGAGGTCGGGCATCCCCGGATACGAGGGCTCCTGATCAGGCAAGCACTGTCTAGATGCTAGATATATCATCAGCAACCAAGCGATATGCAATATTGCCAACTCTCAGCATTCTCGTGCCTGAGCATTTATTGGTCTGTTCAATGCTGCAAGGATGCCCAGCCTAGCATCCCCTATCACATGTACATTCTGACGCTTCCCTAATTGCACATGCGATCTCTCTCAAGCTGCTATGCTCATGTGCAGCATGAAGGAGGTTTTCATTGGGATCGGCATCGAGCTTGGCTACCTCATCGGCCTGCCCTGTGTGACGGTGCTTGGTGGCTGGCGAATCGTCTTCGGCATGGCATTGCTGTTTGCCCTGATCATGAAGACCGGCATGGTGAACCTCCCATGCTGAATGTTTTCACCTGAGCATACATTGCTGGCGTATGTGCTCTCATGCCTGCCAGCCAGCTAAGAGGCATTTATTCTCGCCATGCTTCCCCAGTATGCGGCAGCACAAGCATTCAATCCTTCCGAAAACAGCTGCGTCTGGCATGAACTGATCCATTTCGGCAAGCCTGGCATGAGCACATGTACAGCCTGAATCATGGTTCCTGACAATGTCATGCAAGTGCAGGTATGGCTGCCTGAGTCACCCAGGTGGCTGCTGCTGGCTGGGAGGCACGAGGATGCTCGGGAGGCTCTTGTATGGACCCGCGGCAAGCCTGCCAAGGAGGATGAGATGGCCCTGACAGAGGAGTTTGACGACATCAAGAAATCATCTGCAGAGACCATGCCGCATCAAGGTGACCACTGGAGATCTCAAATTTCGAATGTCTTTGCTTGTGATGGATAGTGTGAGTGCATGCATGCTCTGTGGTGGGCTTGAAGAGACAGTAATATGAGCGTGGATTGCATGCTCTGCATGCTTTGTCTGCATGTTGTACGGCTTCACATATAAGGTTTGCTGCTTCAATTAGAGGCGCCCCTGCGTGTGTCACCTACTCTCCAGGTTGCGCTCTCCGGCTGAATGTCATCTCCGGTGCTTGCAGGATGGTTCCACCTTTTCAATGGTCAATACACAAGACCAATGCTGATTGGCCTCTCCCTCATGTTCTTCCAGCAGGTGACCTCGGCGTCCTATGCCTTCTGTGCGCATTCTGTCAGGGCAGACTGTCTTAGTCAGCCGTGCAGTCCTGGCTGTATATCATGGGACAGCGTTTTTGCCATGTCTGTCGCGCGTACTCATGCAAGTGCTATATGCTTGGCACGAGTGATGCCAACCATGCCCAGCCCATCATCTCCAGATCTGAGACAGCGCTCAGAGCCGCAGAGGCCTGAGGTTGGGTGTATGCTGGCGTGAAGGTAACAGGGCAGCCTTCAGTGCTGTACTATGCCACTAGCATGTTTCAGAGGGCAGGCCTCGCCATGGGGCAGGAGGCTACGGGCATTGCGGGCATTCTGGGCGCATTCAAGCTGGCATGCACCTGTGCGTCACAACCCCTCCTCCTTGACGTGCTGATCATGAGCGAGGTAGAGTGAACATGGGTACAGCTCAATCGTAGATGATGGTAAGACTCAAGGTCTTGGGATTCCGCTTGATCACGGGCACTCTTCCATGGGCCTGACCAGACAAGGTGTATGGGCAGAGTAGGAGAGAAGCAGTCATAGAGTCGTCATGCAAGGCTATTCTCATGTCGCACCGTGTTAGGACTGGGCTCCTTGCGGCTGAGCCCCCTGTGAATTGCATTTCACTGCTGTGCAGGCGTAGCGGTGCTGACTGTGGACAAGTTTGGCAGGCGGCCGCTGCTGCTGATTGGGGTCGGGGGCATGTTTGCCAGCTCGCTGCTCATCGGCATAGCCTGCCAGGTCGCGTACAGCTCTGCGGCCGCAACTTACATCACCATCATCATGCTGTTTGTCTTTGTGGGATCCTATCAGGTGAGGCCATCCAAAGTGCAACCATGCTGTTCATGTATGTGGGGCCACACTAGGCAGGGCCACCAAAAGCAGCACCACACGCCATCATGCTGTTCGTCTTGGTGGCTTCTCACTTTGCAAGGCTATCATAGCTAGCAGCTCACACTCACACTCAAGGTCACGGCATACAGAAACCAGGGTGTACTTGATGGGCATCCTGCCTGTAAAATCACTGTCCTACTGCAACCTGCTGTGGTGCTTCGAAAGGGCAACAAAGCATGCTGCAGCAGAAGTGCCAGGCCAGTGCAAAATGCCCACTAAGAGAAGCTGTGCAGCAGGGTTTGCAGGGCTGATGCAGATGATGATGTGCAGATCAGCTTTGGACCCATATCCTGGGTCATGATTGGAGAGATCTTCCCTGTGAGCGTCAGAGGCCAGGCGATTGCCATCTGCACACTCACCAACTTTGCAACCAACTTTGTGGTGAGCTTCATCCATGTCAGATTGTCAGAAGCACTCCAGCCATATCGCCAGGGTAGACAATTCATCTGACAGTATCCTGCAAGCTGTATGCAGCCATCAAGCGCACTGCCGTCCCATCTGTGCTGTATGAGTTGAATGACTTGTCTTGACAGGAGTCTCCGCCAGGCAACATGAAGGACTGCATTGTAAGCTGTGCTGCGCATGTGCAGGTTGCATTCCTGCTGCCCACGTTCCAGAAGCTTGAGGGTCCTGGGGGGCTGTACCTAGGGTTTGCGGCAATGGCTGCGTTGGCATGGGTGGTCATCCACTTCGTGGTCATTGAGACAAAGATGCTCACGCTGGAGGAGATTGAGGCCCTCATGATTGGCCCCAAGCGGAGCAAAAGGGGCGCTACCATGACAAACGGCCATATGACTGGGGCTGACAGCGATGTTCAGCTCCCCAAGCGAAGCCTTAACAATATCTGAGCAGGCAAAGGCGTTGCGGGCGCATCAAGAGAAAGCTGTCACACTTAGCAGCAGAATTGTAAAACATGGCCAGGCGTAGGATAGATCTTTGTGCAAGCTTGTAGCTGCCACGATGCACCTGTGATTGTACCAAAGTGACAGAAAAAGCCACATAGCAGAGACCTATTGTGACCTGGCTTCACCAATTAGCTGGCCCGGCGTCCAGGACATTCTAGTCTACATGGATTGCCTGTATTAGGTACACGCTTATATGTATGTCCGCTCTTTGATGGTACAGCACGTTTTCATTTCTGTAAACCTTATTTTACGGCATGAGATGACAAAGGCACTTTGCACGATGCTTTCGGACAGAGCATCTATAGCAAAAATATTCGTCTGTAAAATTCACACTGTTCATGCGGCCATGTGTGCACAGTGTTGCGCTGCTGTGGTATCCCAAGGGCGTCCTAGCGTTGCAATTCGAGGACGCCCTTTGGCAAGGACTTTCGACAGCAACATGGCTTGACGATGCTCCACTTTTACAAGAATACATCCAGCAGGCGATAGCCGCACGAGTCATACGAAGTTCCGGACGAGACTAAAAATGTGACCTGAGATGAGTCATCAGTACTAACCGCTGACAGATCAAGCCGCCAAGTTGTCTGAGGGAATCCTCTCCTGTCTGAGGCTGCACATCCTGAGCCAGAGCGGCAAGAGCAGTCACCATGGCGATCGCTGTTGGCCTCAACAAGGGCCATCAAGTAACAAAGAAGGAGAAGGTTGCCAGACCAGCACAACGGAAGGGAGTAAGTACCTTGCGTCCTTGCTCCTGACCAGTCCTCTCGATCGACTGTTTAATGAGCATGATGAACAGGCTGGTACATTGATGTACAGTGTGCACAAGGGCTCATCCTGGGCTTCCACGATAGGATGCAATCTGCAGCCTGCTTTCTGGGCAAGGGCTTACCTGAGGCTAATTGTCCCCTGCAGAGGCTCAGCAAGCGCGTCAAGTTTGTCAGGGAGATCGTTAGGGAAGTGGCCGGACTTGCGCCCTATGAGAAGCGTGTGTCTGAGCTCTTAAAGGTTGGCAAGGACAAGAGGGCGCTCAAGCTTTGCAAGAAGAAGGTGAACCTCGTCTCCTGGCCTGCTGTCATCTCTTATGGACGCCCGTGTGAGGAGGTGTCTTAGTGTTTGCTATGCATCCCAACGATGCTGTCCTGACTTGAGCTTTCTAAGTGATGATGGTGTATAATGGGAATGCTGCGTGCAGCTCAGCTTTGGGAATTTCCTTGCACCCTGTATCTTCCCTGTTTCACTTTACTTGCCTGTGTAGCTTGCCCTGTCAGTATGGAGTCATCAGCAGGACATTGATACTTCTGCTGCATGTACTAACCCTGAGGCTTGGCCCTGACAACTGCAATGCCTGCTGCAGCTGGGCACACACTTGCGCGCCAAGCGGAAGCGTGAGGAGATGTCAGTGCTGCTGCGCAAGGCCAAGAAGTGAGCAGGGCACATCTGGGCCTCTGCAGTGAGCACAGGCATGGCGTACACTGGAGCTGTCTTTGAGGGATTGAAGGGCCTGAGACAGCAGCAGATGAGGCAGGCCTAGCTAGTGCAGCAGTCCTTGCTTCAGCAGCTTCTCGTGCAAGATCACAGACAGTGGTTGGGGCACTGCTCCTAATCAAGCCAATTACAGAGCAGGCATGCGCGATAGCTTTACACTGGCAGGCCCATGCGGGCTTTGGGCATGCAGTGCCTGGAGGTCTGTCAGCCAGAGATTGTGAGGGCAGCAGTGGATTGAAATGTGCTGTTGGACATCATGTGATATGCCAGGCAGCCTGTGCTGAGGCACTTCTGTAACACCACCTGTGAAAGTCTGATCTCTCCTCATGCATCTGGGCATAGATCTAGTACCATGCATGCATCAGCAAGCCTGTAGATGGCATGGTGCTTTACAGATTTCTATGGAGTGTTCTCAAGCCGCACAGCTCTCCCACAATAATGGCATGGGCTCTGTCAAAGCCAGCACTCCCCTTGATCATAGTGTATGTCAACATGCCCTACCAACTAACCTTCCTGCCTGCTCCCATGCGCAACAGGTCTCCATGGATCAATGTCACTGAAATACCCCAACCTTTGGGAGACGTCAAAGGGGACATTGCTGACATGGATAGCCGATCAGGGCTGCCACTATGCCATGAAGCCTCCTCTGCTCGTGACTGCATCCCCTCTTACAGCAGTGTTGATATCGCATCGTGAGAATGGTCGCTTTAGTATTAAAGCCAGAACCCCTAGAGTCAGCCCAGTAGGGCCTTGCTCAGCCCAAGAAGCTCCTTCATCTCTTCTTGGTCTTGAGCTGATTGGACAACCAGTCCAGCCCCTCGAACAGCCCCTCCCCCTTGATGGCTGACGTCTTGAAGATCGCCCAGTCTCTGTTCTTGATGCTGTGCAGATTCAAGCCCTCTGCCACAGCGGCGTCATTCAGCGCTCCAGGCAGATCCTGCACATGGCAAAAGATGTCAAATACTGTCTTCACGCCTGCAACTGTCAAGGCAGGCGGCTGCGGTCTCCAGCAATCTTGACAACACCACAAGAATCTTACAGGGCAGTGTTGTAGCAGCGCAGAGGATTTGCAAAGCTGACTGCCAGCTGCCACGGGGTAGGACCAGGCCATGTGTGGCCATATGGTGCCTTAGCCTGAGGGGATGAGACTGGTCACAGTGTATCATGAGTGCATGCCTGCTTGTTGGCGTAGACCAGGATCAGCGCGTCCCGGAGCTCCTCCTCGTCCAGGATTGCATGGAACTCCTCCGCTGAGGTCCCGATGCGCTCTGTGTCGCTGCTGTCCACCACGTATATGATGGCCTGCAGCACAGCAGCAGCCCCAGCGTAAGCTACTGGTCTGACAGGAGAGACGTTCACGCTCACCCTGAAGGCTGTGCATGCGTGCGATCCGCTGCATGTGCTCCAGGATACCGGGCTGAGACTGCCACATGCATGCAGGACCACAACTGCTGCATGTCCATCACAACGACCGGGCCTTTTGTACCAGATTGCAGGTGATCTGGGGTGCTCACATGAAGATTTTGGAAGGCTATCACATACACAATGCTAAGCACACCTGTGTGTTGGGGTAGTAGCACCGCCAGTATGGCCTGATGCTTGTCTGGCCACCCAGGTCCCAGACCTGGAACTTGATGTTCTTGTACGTCACTGTCTCCACGTTGAATCCAATAGCTGCAACGACATCACAACACGTAGGCAACACTCGTTCTCCTCGACAGAAGGCTAGTGGGCTTGATCCTGTTTCATGACTGGGACCTCCCACGGTTTTCATTCTAGAATACGCGAAAGGCTTGAGTCTGATGGGGCTTACTGGGAATGGTGGAGACAACTTCTCCAACCTGGAGCCGGTCTGCAGCAACGATCAACACGTTCAGAGGTACAGCTAGGCATGAGGGGAGGCAGGACATTTCTGCATGTTGACTATGGCTTGTGAGGATAGAGGCTCACATAGAATGGTGGTCTTTCCCGCATTGTCGAGACCCAGAACCAGTATTCTCGCTTCTCTGTCTCCGAATATAGACATCAAACGCGATATCCAGATGCCCATCCTGTCAAGTCTGCCCAGTCAATTTAAAACCCGGTTTTCTGCCTGTAGGAGCCAATCAGGTGCCCCATGATACCATCGTGACTATGCAGGGGGCTGTCCCCAGAGCCTGTATGGGTGTCTTGCTGAACCAGTTAACAGCACCCCTGAGGCCTTTGCAACCCGTGCTGGCCTAGTAGTGCTTTCGCGTCCGTGAGGGATTGGCAATGCTTTACTGTGAGCGTAGCCTCGCTGCTTCTGCTGGACCACCTGACCCATCATTGGCGCCATTCGGAATTCACTGGTGCATGATGCGGTACGCGGTCCGTGCGTAGCCAGACCGTAGGAAAGAGATGCAATTTCAGCCTGAAGCCATTCGCAACACTGATCCGTTTTGACGATCAGACACCTTTCACTGCTGATTGCGAACGCAGCGAAGAGCTCTGCGCCTTTGACAGCGATCAGCGGGAAAGCCTTAAGGCACCCCTCATAGACAGGACACAGAAGGCTTCGGCCATGGACAGGTAGAGCATCGTGTGCTGTCAGTGAGGGCAAGATGGCAGAAAAGGCAGTCTCCACAGTCAGGAGTTGGCTTAGCAAGCTGAACATCAAGGCACCATGGAAGGTATGACTAGGGCAGTGCTGACTTTTTGTGTATCCTGCTTGCTATGCCCATGTCGTCAGTGCAACTTTAGTGGATATTTCACAGAGTGATAACACCTCTGAGGTTTGACGACCTGCAGATGGTTGGTGTGGTGTCCTCACCTGAGTTCCAAACCCACCTGCCCAAGGCCACAGAGTATCGTGTGGTTGCTCCAGCGTGAGTCCACTCGCAAGCCATGTCCTGGTCCTTCCCGACTTCACTGCCGTCATGACACGACGTCAGGCCAGGTTGCATCAATGTTGTATCTCCATAATGCTGCTGGCACAAGCAAGCACCCTTCCCTCTGGCTGTCATCCAACAAATGAGAGATCTCTTGTGCGATGTTACTGCCTCCACGCAGATCCCAGAAGCTGCGTCCAAGCGTACCAGCCGCAGAGACAGACAGAATATACGACATCAGATACTGGAGTGAGTTCCTCTAGACCTATGGCGGGGCCATCACATTACAGAGGAGATGTCGTTGCAGGAAGTGAGAAGGCAAAGTTGTGCATCCTGCCACAATGGGCTTCCTTTGCTTTGCAGTAAGAGATGACAGGCGCTCAGGACAATTGGTGAATGGCACCAACAAGAAGCACATGGTCAGCTACACCGTGGACATGTCTGAAAACTCACCGGTGGGTTCCACTGTCCAGACCTGCGCCATTTTTGACCCTTGGGACAGCGCCCTGTTGCCGGCATGGCAAGTGCAGCGAGAGCTGGAAAGGACAACCCGGCTCAGTGTAGGATGTGCTCTGCAGATGAGCCCGGATGAGCCCCCGCCAACGCTGGGCGCGCCTCACAAGTGGAAGCGGAAGAATGTGTCGTTGCTGGACAATGACGCTGGCGGATACACAACATGAGCAGCAGCTCTAGCTAGCAGAGTGTCATCGCCAAAGCTTCAGACAACCTCAGAGGTGGAAGCAGGAGAGCACACATCGTGAGCAAGAGCTGCAACAAGAGCTATTGCGTGGTAAAGCAGCAGCAGCAGTAGCGCAGAATTTGGGCAATACCTTTGTTGCCTCTCTGCCGTGGGATGACTCTTCCCTTGCTTCAATTGCTGCACCATATTAGCGCGCATGTAGTAATGCAGAAAGACATTCAGCACCCTATACTGCTGGTCTAGAAAGTTGTCACTTTGCAGAGCCTTACGGTAGAGGGAAAGAGGAAAAGCTGCAACGCTCCACATGGCCATGCATAGGCGTCCTTCTGTTGGAGAATCATGCATCTAGCAAGAAAGGCAATGTGTGGACCCGGGCGTCATAGATCCTATTTGTCTGATAACGAAGGAACAAATGCTGTAAATTTGCTCCTGCTTCCCAGAGAGAGAGAGAAACTTTACATCTTTTCCAGCCACCTAGGGCTGATCAGATGCCTGACCCCCATAAGGGTCAGTGCCATAATATACTCCCAAGCATTCCTTGATAAACATCGCAACACCACGAATGTCATCTTGCCACATGAATTGAAGCATGGTAGTTGCATGCTCTCCAAACAAGCCTTGATATCCGTCACGAATATCCTGCAAGCCTGGGCACTCAAACACAACATGCTGTTCATCACCCGGGTTTTCACCAGCACACCCTATGCAGCCTGGGGATAGCTTGCCTACGACCAAGATCCCAGGGAAGGTTATGGCAACCCATCCTGAAGCTGAGCAAGGTTTGCACACACCCAGCGGACAGTGGCAGCCTGAATATCCCAGAATGTTCCAGCAATCCACATGTGACAGCACATGCCCGCATGCAGGCTCACTCCTCTACCCTTGTCTCTCGTTACGCTCACAACCTCACTGGCGTAAGGCACGCGATGTTAAAACATAAATAGAGTCTCGTGAAGGACTGTGCGCATCAAGTGCATGCTTCGCGTGTTCGCTGGGTCAAGGTCTCTATCAGGTGTTTCCAATTTGTTGCCTTCATACTGTGCATCGATCGCTCAATTTGCTAGCACCATGGGGCCTGATGAGAAGATGAAGACCTCTCTCTGCATCATTGGATCGGGACCAGCAGCACACACAGCAGCAGTGTATGCAGCGAGAGCAGAACTGCAGCCCATACTCTTCGAGGGCTGGCTCGCCAACGGCATTGCCGCAGGGGGCCAGCTAACGACAACCACAGATGTTGAGAACTTCCCTGGCTTCCCTGAAGGCAAGCTGGCCCATCGATGTTCTGTGTCATCACGCTACAGCGTTTACATACCAAGATTCAGGCTTAAAATGTGGGATACATGCGCAGGCATCATGGGCGGAGACCTCACAGACAAATTCAGGTAACGCATTTGCATGTCCTTGCGTGCTGCACTGTGGGATTTTTGTGACATCACAGCAAAGGTGATGATGACTTCCAGTCCTGATGACCTCTCTTCATGCTGCAGGGCTCAGAGTGAACGCTTTGGCACCCGCATCTTCTCAGAGAC
Source organism: Coccomyxa viridis (assembly GCA_963930925.1). Classification (NCBI taxonomy): domain Eukaryota; kingdom Viridiplantae; phylum Chlorophyta; class Trebouxiophyceae; family Coccomyxaceae; genus Coccomyxa; species Coccomyxa viridis. The sequence continues at coordinate 2,076,665 of CAWVOJ010000015.1, read as the reverse complement.
CGTCACCAAAGTCGACCTGTCGAGACGGCCGTTCAAGGTGTGGACTGACGAGAAAGCAGTGGAAGCAGAGACTGTCATCATATCAACAGGTAGGCGGATCCTTTCCACAACATTACAGAGCCCGAGAGACACTCTGCCTGACGCTCAACCTTATGTTTTGCTTCATGGTTGTTGGCACAGAGCCAGATATCGAGGAGCAGAACATAAGGTTGCGCATGCAAAATGAAAAGCATCCTGACAGGCTACAGTGAGCAAGGGGCAGTTGTTGTGGCCCCGCCCATGGTTGAGACATGTCTTGACTACATGGTGCAGGTGCCGTGGCGAAGCGCCTGGACTTCCCTGGAGCGGGCGAGGTCAACGGCTTCTGGAACAAGGGCATCAGCGCCTGTGCAGTGTGCGATGGCGCCGCTCCCATGTTCAGGTGATCCCACTCTTCCCTGCACAACACCCTGTCCGGTGAGACACTGCACAAATGCAGCTACCGTGTTCAGGTGGACCTCCTCGCCGATGCAGCTTGTAGCACAACCCCTGCAGTGTCATGCGCTGTCAGATTGGGCATCCCATCTCTGGTCACAACCCTTGTCAAGCAATCACTGTTGAAGATGTTCCCATTGCGCTTTGCACAAAGTACATGGTTGAAATGATGTATAGCAGGGGCGAAGGAGCTGGGGTGTAGAGGTGTGTAGGGAGACTTGGCGCTGATGGGAATTGAGGTTGCAGGAAGAAGCCGCTTGCGGTGATTGGTGGAGGGGACAGCGCCATGGAGGAGGCCACTTTCCTGACCAAGTATGGCAGCAAGGTGTACCTCATCCACAGGCGGGACGAGTTCAGGGCGTCCAAGATCATGCAGAGCCGCGTTATGGAGAACCCCAAGATTGAGGCAAGCCCCTCCTCCATGTCCTTGTACACCCATTCCATAATATCTTTCGAGACACAAAGCAGCACCCTTTTGGGCTTCCACAGCTTCCTGCCGAGGCATCCCTGGCGCTCATGGTTTGAGGGCATCTCTGTGTGCTCAGCTCAGAGCTTAGAAGCTTAGGTGCAATGTAGCTCCTGGCCTCAGTCCAGGGCGCTGTGATATCGATGGGCAAATGCTCCTGCTGCAGGTCTTGTGGAACAGCGTGGTAGAAAAGGCGCATGGCAATGAGAAGGGCCTGTTGGGCGGCCTGGCAGTGAAGAATGTGAAGACGGGCGAAGTGAAGGACGTGCCAGTCTCCGGGCTGTTCTTTGCCATTGGCCACGAGCCTGCCAGCACGTTCCTCAAGGGGCAGGTGAGAGCCTGTGCTCTGCATTGTTGGGAAGGTCTCTGCATGGTTTTAGGAATGGACTGACGCTCCAACTGGATACGAGAGGCTCCCACCTATTTTCACACATCATTATTTCGTGGTCAGAATAAAATTGTGATATTGTGAGGGTGCTGTTAATACAGGGAGCGTGCTGGCACAGCGTGAATGTGAGCAGTGCCAAAATCTCTTGGTGGTACAGAGCGGGTGCAACCAATGCCCCTTCACGTATGTTGGGAAGTTAGGATTGTACAGCGTCTGTGATGGCATGAGAGATCAGCCCACTCTGTACAGGTGCCGCAGTATCACTAAGCTCTTGGGATACTACTCTCTGCTTTGCAGGTGACCACGGACGAGGATGGATACATTAAGACCGTGCCGGGCACCACAGAGACCAGCGTGCCCGGAGTGTTTGCAGCAGGCGACGTCCAGGACAAGAAGTGGCGCCAGGCCATCACTGCCGCAGGGACAGGCGAGACCCTCATTCACACTCTGCTGTGCCCTGGTCTGAGAAACACAGAGCACGGCTGCAGCTCCAGGGCCTTGCCAGACTACCCATGCAAGCTGTCTTGTGTCCTAGGGAAATGTGGTTACCCCCCCCCCCCTTCTGTACCCATCCACCTATCCAGATGGTATACTGTATGGCCATCTAGGGCGCTCTAGCTACTGGTCTTATCTGGGCTTGGCTCAATCACCAATAGGGGTTCTCCAATGTGACTCGCAACACAGACTCAGTATATGGGTTGGCACGTGTCTATTACATCATGCATAGCTTGGGCAAGATGTGGCAGCAGCTGTGGGGCATGGGCAGCTGCTGAGACCTGCGCATGTGTGCAGGGTGCATGGCCGCGCTGCAGGCAGAGCACTTCCTGCAAGTGCATGGTGCAGCTGAAGCAGCCCCAGCAAAGATTACCGCAGAGGGAGGCACTGCCAAGCCCCTTGAGAATGGGATTACCGCGGAGGGAGGCGCTGCTAAGCCCCTTGAGAATGGGATCACCGCGGAGGGAGGCGCTGCTAAGCCTCTTGAGAATGGGATTACCCATCAGAACGGGGTCTCTGTCAATGGGAACAGCCCTCAGCTTGTGGCAGCCTTGTGAGGGGGCGCTGCTGAGCAAGTGAAGCACGCTCCTCTGCCTTGTTGAGACTGACACTCTCTATCACTCAGCTGCGCCTGGGTCTCTACTAGAGACTCTCTAGCACCCCATGCTCACCCTCAGGGTGATCAGTATGCTTTCATGCATGCATGTGCGTGCAAGGCTGGCCTTGTGGGTGCCTAGCACAGCTAGGGCTGAATCACTGGAACATCATGTCACAACAGTGCTAGCTTTTACAGGTCCAAATCTCCCAGCATAGACAGCTTGTGCTTTCTCAACCAGTCTCAAGAGCTGCAACAGCTCGCCAACACCTTGGTCAATCCTACAGACGCATGAGTGTACAGTAGCGCCTAGGGCAACATTCACGGGGGTTGTACAGATGCGTTACCTGTGGCTCTTGACACATGCCTGAATCGACCGCAGACTGACATACCTAGGAGTACCCCACAGGGAAACAAAATCTGCTGGCTTGGATCAGAAATCTACAAAGGTCATTCCAGTGGAGGCCGGTCAGGAGCTTTTGTCACGGTCAGCATGTTGTAAAACGTAAGTGACAATTTTGCAACTTTGTGAGCATCATTTCATTACTGCGTCGCAGTACACTGAGAACATCTGGGTCTCCACAAACTGCTTCATGAAGAGCCGGTCCCTGGCACTGAAGGACTCCACAAAGGACTCCTTGAGCAGCAGAGACACTCGCTCTGATGTCTGCACATCTGTGATGGTGTACTGATGCAGCTCAGCACACATCCGCCAAAGGTGCTCCTGCATTATCTGCACAATTGCAACCCAATTCTGAGAGGTCACAGGCGGCATCTCTGCACAGACTCTGCACTCAAGTCTGTGACATATTGGCGTAGGAAGCTGCAGTGCAGGGTGCCAGCCACATTCTTGAATACAGATTTGAAGGACTCTGTACACTATGCGGCTCCCACTCACTGGCTAGAGAGCGCACTTGTGAAACAGCAAGATGTAGGAGACGTCCCCCTTGTATCTTCACACAAAGCTTCGCCTTGGGAAGGCAGGGCAGTCATCATCGGCTCAGATCAGTGATCTCAACATTTATCTCTTTGCATGCGGACACATTTAGGATGAGCGGCATCTCCTCAAGGACTCACTCTGAGGAACTCCTCGGCTGCATGCCTCTGGTCGTCTGTGATCGAGTACAGCGGCCGCGAGCGCGCCTTGTCCCGCCCGATGCTGCCCAGGGAGTAGTAGCTGGGCATAAGCTGGACCTGCAGGGCTTCCCGGTTGGGTAGAAGGGGCAGCGCAGCCGATAGCTTCACGCGGTTCTTGTAGATGTTGACCCGCGTCAGGCTCTTGCAGCGCGCTGCCACCTCGGCCGTCTTGTACTGCACATGGGCACACCCACCTGTCAGCTTTCCGTCTGTGTGAATCTCAAAGTCCTTATGAGAGTCACCGCCTTGAGCAGGGAGCAGATGCCCCATCCATCATTTGCACAACACCAGCTCCGCCCTTAAGGCTTGCTACCAGATGTGCAGGAGGGCACAGTGGCTGTAGCTGACAGTATGAGAACGTGAAGTACCTTGACGCCCACAATGAAGGGGACAGGGGCTTCCAGGAGGTCCAGCATCTTGTCCTGGACGGGCAGGATGGGCAGCAGAAGGGACTGCCAGGCGAAGGGGCGCATGAGGGGTATCAGCGACAGCACCACCGCACTCAGGATCCCGATGTTGGGGCAGAACACCACCATCTGCCTCTCCAAGAGCGTCGCTGCAAACACCATTGCCCTCTCACAGAATGAGTTGGCCTCCTATGCACACCTATCTCACTCACGCAAAAAAAAGAAAATTACCCTGTCTGCTCAAGAACGCTCCTTGAACGGGAAGTTCTGCAGGATGTAAATTCTGCCAGAGCAGCCTGCAACATGCACTGTGCTGGTATGGGCCCCCCATGTTGGTGTTAATGCGTGTGAGGGGCTCCTGAGCTCAAGGAGGATTGCTGCAATATGTCCACAGCAAATCCTCGGTGAGCTGCCATCACTCCCTGGACAAGCATTGGCATTATGTAGGAGGCGCACCAGCCCAGTGCGGCAACGGCTCTAAATGAATGATGAAGGTTTCAGAAAAAGTTGCAAGCACACCTGTGAGGAATGTGATGATGTTATCAATGGACAGGGAGCGGCAGAGGCAGGCCACAGTCCAGCACTGCAGCGCCTCGGCTGCCTCCGCCTCGGCAGCCGCCAGCGGCGAGCGGTGCACAAAGCGCTCGGTCAGGTCGACGATGCGCGGCCGCGCGTAGTGCACTGGCTGCAGCTCCCTGTCCGGCAGGAATTCCACCTCCTCGCCTGGCTGCGGCACGGGAAGCAGGTAGAAGGCCTTCATGACCTGCATGATGCTAGCACATGTGAGACGCCAGTGCAATCTTTCATGCAATTGCTCTATACATTTAGTCATGCAGTGCCTTGCCAGAACGCTGACATTGAGCTGCGCCATGATGCACAATATGGCCTGCATCCCAGCTTGTCAATCCTCTAGCAGAGGCTAGCTCGTATGGGAGTGTCAGATACATGGGAGGCTTGCCTCGAGAGCTGAGGCGGTAGCGCTGGGCTCAGAGGAGTCTGAGCCCTGCTGGGCTGGCCGGAGCGACATGCTGCGCAGCTCACGCCTGCGCGGTTGAGCTGAAGACGCCGACGCAGCTTCCGCGCCACTGGAAGGTCTCCCCTCCAGGCCTCTGGAGTCCACACTTTGCAGCTGCGCTGGGGATCTGCTCGCTTGCTTTGCACCGCCGGGCTCGCCGCTATCCCTGAAGGGGCTGTCTGGCAACTGTTGCCCTTGCAACGATGGGCTAGCTGGAGACGCTGCTCTGCTGTCGGCTGACATCCGCTGCAACCTGCGCAAGCTCATGAAAGCCTCAGAGAACTCCGTTACACCACACTCCACCCAGGTCTCACAAGGCCGACATCAGGTGGGGATGTGGCAACTCAGGGATGCAGAGAGGGTTAGATAGATCACCTGGTCTCCCGAGGAGGGGTGTCGAGCTCAGTGTAGCCCAGCAGTGAGTCTCCGCTCTGGTTCCGATGGTGCTGCGGCGATGCCAGAGTTGCGTGCTGCTGCGAGTGCGCTGTGGCGTAGCTGGTCTGGGAGTCCTCGCTGGACTCAGGCCACTGCCCAGAGTTCAAAATGTTTACCTGCAAGCATCACCCCAATACTGATGAAGAGGTGCAGGCACTCTTGCTTACATGACCACAGGAGGCATAGAACGCAGCTGGCATTGTGTCATCAGATCCTAGGCTGTTTGTCACTAAAACAATTGACAGCAGATGTCTGTCCTATGGAGCTTCCACTACGTCGCTGACATGTGTGGCGAGCGCAGTAATTACCTCTGTGTCCTCAGTACTGCGGCCGGAGTACGTCTCGGAGCGCTCTGCCTCAGCAGCCTGCACAGCTGCGGCCATGCGCTCCTGCGCCAGGCGCAGCCGCCGCCCAGACTCCCTGCCCAGGTTGGGTGATGCTGTGGGCGTCTGGGCAGGGGAGGCCTCTCTCGGCAGTGACCTTTGTCGCTGGGAGTGTGGTGTCATGGACTGGCCACCTGCACAGCAAGAGCCCACCAGTAAGTTACGGCGTAGTGCTAAAGGCTTGAGCACCTCAAACAGTGATGCCATGAGACAACTGAGATTGGACAAGCTGAGACCACAATGATCAACATCACAAAGGCACATGCTGCAAAGAATGCAGCATCTCATCATGATCATCTCCATCGCCCTGACATAATGGCAGAATCCAACACTATCATCATGTCACTCTATGCGCCCCCTAGGATCATGCTTGCCAGGAGCAAAATTTGTACCAGTGAAGGATTGGGACTGGCCGCGCAGATGGTCCATATGCGCAGGCGCAGCGTCCCCTTCTGCGCCGCCTGGCGGCAGAGGGGGAATCTGCGAGGAGCTGACCCTGCGTGTGAGATCCCGGGTGGTACTCAGGCGTGTGGACTCCTGCTGCCGCTGCAGTTCCATCAGCGCCTGCACAAAGCATTCCAGCCTTCACAGAATTCTCAAGACAATGAAGCAGCTGCCGGTCTCCAGTCCTTGCTGAAAAGTTCTCGCTCAGCCTGCAGCAAGGTTCTGAGCACACAGGGAGCAGCCTTGGCGTGAGGAAGCCAATACCTAGACCGCAGGAATCCTCATACATCAAGCGTTTGGCGTTCTGACGACACACCTGCAGCTTGGCAAGGCCTGCGCTGTTGACAGGTGGCAGCCTGGTATACCGCTCCTCTCCTGCAGCTCCTGATCCATCTGCTGCCTCTGGAGCTGCCTGAGGGGCTCCATTGCTCACCTGCACATAAACAGACCCATTGTGATGGTTTCGCCGCTCACTGTGAGAAACAGGTGCAGCCAGTGTTTTCTGGACCCAAAAGTCTAAAGAGCATCCGGCAAAGATTGCTTTCCCTCCATCGTGTGCCCTGTCTAAAATCGATGTCGCAAACAGAGGAGCAGTTCACCAGAAGCGGAGTCTGACGCAAGGGAGTGTCAATGCCTGTAATGCCTTTTACAGATGAGACTCTCTTGCTACAACCTGCCACCTCAACTAAGGCCCTGAAGTGCTACAGCGACCAAGGCAGCAGGTAGTGGGAAGCATCAAGGTGAACTGTGTAAATACCTCGTCATGGGCTGAGGATGCAAGCTCAAGCCCACTTGGGTCCTGGCTGTCATGCTTCAGGAAGCCGTCCCTATCTCTGTCATAGGCTGAGTCGCAGGGGCTGATGTGGGGGCTGCTGACGCCATTCGCATATTTCGCCTGGGACCTCAGGTAATGCTCTGCCACCGGATCTGAAGAAAGCATCACAACCGGCTGGGAAGAGATCAGCCTTCCCACACACATGATGACAGCTACAGGCCTTCAAGTGACCATCCTCACATTTACTATCATGACAGCCAACCGAGCGGGCGAACCGAGGTGTTCAACAGTACAGGCATGCCAGTGCGCAGAACCCTGAGGACTGCAAGTACATCTCTGGGTTTTGCATCCCAACACGGCCTTATCAGCTTGGAAGATCTCAGTCCCACCTACTCAGATGGCGATTAGGGGTGTTGCACTCTGCCTGTCACATCTCCCTCCATCCCATAAGCACAAGCGGACAAGGAGACAAGCGGCAAGGCTCACCTCCTAAGGCTGGTGAGGTGGGTGCCGGCAGCCCTGCAGCAGGGCTGCTCTGGCTGTTGTCCCTTGGGCTGACCCGCGGGCTTCCCCCGGGCGTGCTGTAGCTGTTCTGGCGCTCCTGAAGCGCCACGCTGGCGCGCTCCAGCGCTAACGCCATCCTGTGTACCGCGCCCTGCGCACCGCCACCTTACTGTCAGTACACAAGCTCACTCAGATGTCGACCATGGCCTTCTTTTGGCAGCAATACGATGGTGATTACAACGGACGCGTATTCCAATTGGCAGAAGGGGCTGTAAGATGCTGAGTTCTCATACCTCGCCTGTGTGATGCATAGTGCAAGTACACAACTTCTGGCAAGGGGCACAGCCTTCATCAAATACAGGCTTTCTGTTACATTTCCGTTGTGGAGTGTGATGCAGCTGGGCGGCGCCTCTCTGTACCTTCTGCTGCGATGCCGCAAGGCGCGCAGGGCTCTGGTTGCGCACTGAGCTGTTGCTTGCTTGTAGGCTCTGCCCAGCAACTGCCGATGCTGCTGCTGCTGCCCTGACCCGGGCATGGCCTGGTGACTCAGCCCCTGCTGGAAGACTGCCTGCGAACGCACCCAACAACCTCAGACACCATTCTCGGCCACAACATTATTGGTCATTGTGCAAGCTGCAGGGGGTGACCAGCTGTGGCCTGAGCACATCCTCTTGGACAGATGGCAGAGCAGGGCAGTGTGCGTGTGCACACATACATGGCCTGCGGGAAGGTGTGCGCTGACCTGACATGCGCCGGTCTGCAAGCGCAATGCCAGGGTTCTGCTCTGGATTGCCTTCTCTGTTGTTGGCGTCGCCGCCAGGGCTGCTGACCCTCCCTTTTGCCCCAGCACTCCCGGAAGGGGGACCTTCCTGAGCCGCCTCATGAATGGGCTCCATGCTGCTCCGCCTGGGTGGCCCTGAGTGCTCTTCCATGAACGCTGTGATCCTGTCCAGGCGCTCCAGGCCCATGATCATGTGCAGGACCTGCGCGCCCTCACACCATTAATGTACTATTCCTGGGGCAATGTGCAACACCAGGCTTCCAGGGTGAACAGCATGCCCTCCAGCTAGTTCATGCTCCAGGGTGTGCCAGATCCAGAGTGTGGCTGGTAGCAAAATCCGGTACCAGCAGCCTGCATCAAGGAACAACGGAGTACGCGATACCTGAAGGGGATCTTGTAGTCATACAAATGGCCACAGCATCTGCCTTTCTCATCACGCAACAGGGCGAGCTCTTCTTCACAGACTATGCTCAGCCCCACTTCAGGGCAGAGGCTTTGCGCGCAGGCCCACCTTGAAGTGCAGGCTGAAGAAGGGCTGGTGGGTGAGGAAGCAGTAGCAGCGGGGCGCCGACACCATGTAGCGGCTGAGCGGGGGCGACGGGCTGCTGCTGCCGCGCAGAATCGTGGGCGGCCGGTGAACCACCTCCTCCATGTAGCAGCACACCCCATACAGAGGCAGGTTGTCCGCTGCCTGCACACACAAAGACATCCTGTCGGGTGTCACCTCAGACTTACATAGCTTGCAGTCAGCACTCACGGTCTTCACTTGACCGATAGGCCATAGCCTGCCTAGCTCTCCGCTCTGGTGTCAGTATAGCGGACGTTGATCCAACAGCGCAGATGAGCAGCTCTAATAATGCAGGATCTTCCCTGCTCTGGCCACTCACGCCTGACCTGGAGCTGAGGATCCCCCGCAGAGACTGCTCTCACCCCAGAGCAATCCCCGCAAAAGGCCACTTAGCACCAAAGCACGTGTGGCCCAAGCCAGACAAGATCCCCATCTCCCCTTCATACACTCATCAAAACACTGTTGAGGCTTCTTATGATAGAGAAAGGGCTGTGGATCTTCACAAAGACATAAGACTGCCCACCTTGAGCACAAAGATGAAGGAGGAGGCGTCAGAGTGCTGGTAGTGCTGGCTGTAGACGAGCTCATTCAGCGCTGACATGGAGGGCGTGCGCTCCAGCAGGGACGGCTGCACCCCGTGAGGGAAGCAGAAGTGCGCTGCATCCGGCGTGATGGGCTTGCCCTCCGGGTACTGATACAGCACCTGGAAAGGCTCCAAGGGTGAGTGTTTCACAGCTTTCAGGATTGCCTCAGGCCTGGCTTCAGAGCCCGACGCTGTATGTTGACCAGGCAGGCTGCGGTCCATAGAGCAAGGAGAGCCATACACGTCGATGTCACCTCTGGCCTGGCTTCAGAGCCCGGAGCAGTCTGGTTAGATCTCACAGCCTTGCGCGACTTGAGCAATGGACCGCGTCTGCTTGCAAGTGGCTGCAGGAGAAGCCATACCTGAGGCGTCAAAGGTGCGCCCTTGTACCCTCTGTGCTTTGCATGGCCGTCTGTCGCCTCCAGCTTTATGCGGTCGTCCACGCCAATATCCCCAGACCTCGCTGCAGGTCACAGCCTTGTCAGCCGCTGCTGCTTCTGCTGCTGCTGGACTGCATTGTCAGGTACGGAGACAGCAGGCTTATGTAGTATTGTAGCAACAAGTGTGCCAGATTCCAGCCACAGAGATGATGGAAAGTACCTCGATGCACCAGGTCTGGCTCAGCAACCACATTCCTGATATCCGTCGAGGGTGGCAGTCCCTGAGTAAGCACACCCGCTTAAGTAAGCCTGTCAGGTGAGGGAGGCATGCCGGCAGGAACACACATGAGTGAGTCAGAGGAGCGCACCACGATGATAAAGCTCTCGTACATGTGGGATGGCCATCCCACAACTTTTGTGGTGTTGTCTCGGTACTGCTTGTTCCATTCCCTCTGCAGAGCAGAGGCAGCCAATCACTCTTGTGAGGTTATTCCTGCGTTGATAATCACAAGGCAGGTGCCCTTCACAGCCACACAGATGTCAGGCTGACAGGGCAACTCTGAGTGCCTGTCTTCTTCTGAATCAAAATGGGTGTCAGCTACAGCAAGCTGATGAGCGTGTCATCTGATGTAAGTGCCTGGTTGTGCTGCTGAAATATCTGCAAAAGCCAATTGAAGTGGGAAGGAACGTGAAGAGGCAGGAAGCTGCACCTTCTGGGCAGTGAGCTCTTCAGGGTTGAACCAGCGTGTTCCAGCAGGTGCGTTGCTGCGTTGCTGCACACGGCCACCCAAATTTATGAGGCTGCGTAGCTATCCCATCTGTGCCTCGCATAAGCCCAGGGTCGGTATCGGTGGCGATGCTACCCTCTTACTAAACCCAGAGCATACCTTGAGGAAGTTGAGCTGCCTCAGTGCCTTGTTCAGGCTCTTCCTGGGTCCCCTCTGAGGGTATCTGTTGGATGCATCGTCCGACATGTATCCAGAGCCTTCGGGTAGAGGATGCAGATCCTCAGAAGGCCGGGCAGAGCCAGTTGCAGAGCGGATGCGGTCAACCAGATCACGCCCTGGTGCCGCCCCACCCGAAGCCATCCTCTGCAACGACCCTTATCTGCATGGTCATGCCCAGGCCCAGCCCAGATGCCAGATTGCGAGCACTTTGGGCCAAATGAGCAATTCACAAGATACAAGGGTCGATATGCGAAGCAACCTCCTGCGGGACAGAAGCTGGCATCACTGTGTAACGTTCCCATTCGCGCGGAACGTTGAATAGCCATCACCTCGCACGGTAAGCGGATAGATGCAGCAAGGAGAGATTTGCGAATCGTCGGGTGCAAGCGCACAGAGAGGGATCCTCAGGAAGCAGGCATCCTTATTGAATTGATGTGAGCCCTACAGCAGGGACACTGTGCAGGGCTGTGTGCGTCTTAGGCACACAAAGTATAGACTCCAGCTCTGTGCTCAAGCCGGATACCTCAGGTTGCCAGGCATCATGTCAAAAGACCAACAATATGCACACTTGTCGCCAGGCAGGACAGCAATCTCTCATTTACTGCATCTGTAGTATGAGTATACTATTGCTACGTAGCTCAATTGCATGCAAGGAAACCCTAAGCCTCTTTGAAGGCTGTGCTGCAACAACTCAAGGAAAGGCACGCGTCAATGGGACCCTAACAAACATTCACGGTACCAAATGCCAGCGAAAGCACTTCCTCATATGCAGCAAGAGGGACTGCTAGAGGGTGCTGAGATGATGTGCATGTGGCAATCTAGATGGCGGTCATCTGTACTCGACAATAGACATAGCAACGCCCACGGCCTGTCGGGCATATCCTATTGCTTGCTGTCAGCAAGTTGTCTTCTCGGGAACAGGTGTTGCAGTCAGGAAGCTAGAGGCTGTACTGAAGAAAGCCATGGCACTTCAAAACCTGTAAATTAGTAGCTCCATGTGCATTGCTGGCTGTCTTGGCGGTCTGTACAGGATCTGGGGATCACTCCAGGAGATTGGTGATCATGCCCATGTGTGCAAAGTCATCCAGTCCTGGCGACTCCTGTGGAGGTGCATCCCGATCCTTCTTCTGCACAGGAGGAGCTGCATTAGCCAACACCATGCTAGCACGGCACCTGCTGAGACATTGATGCACACATGGCCGTGTCTGCATTAATGCAGTGTATGCTGTCACCGCACAAGAAAATGAGCAACTTCGCCGCTCAGCCGCTTAGCGACTTGTTAGCTACTGGCCATGCCACTCAGCAGTGCTGCACAGGAGAAGGCTTATCCACAGCAGCCATTTGGATGTTTGCCATTCTCTCTGCCTGCAGCTATGCACCTGAAGAACAGCGCATGCAATATCGTTTCAGGCCAGGACACAATGTCACCTTGTCTGGGAGGGGCGTGTACGAGGAAGCTGGCTGCGGCTGCTGCGCTCCCGCCTGCATGCCTGAAGCTGCCGGGTACATCATGGGGCCCAGGTAGCCATTGGTGGACTCTGCCGGCAGCGCTGCGCCTGTGGTAGCGTGGCTGGAGGCGTTGCTGTTGCCCCGGCTCAGGCCGGAGGCGTTGCTGGTCTCGTCCTGGCCCTGTTTTGGCGCATGGTGAGACTGCGCAGGAGGCTGGGGCACTGACCCCGCGCTCACAGGCCCGTTTGCTGCAGACATGAGTCGCAGATCAGCTTCTGCCAGCTTGGCCCCTTGCGTTCTCTTTTCAAGGACACACCAGTTGCATGCATAGTCGTCATCTATGATGGTATTGTGCACACCGTGCAAGGATTCACTGAGGGCACAAGAGGTGAGGCCGGCAGGGTAGAGTGATTAGACTGGGCTATATGAGGACATAAGTGGCTCTGTCCAGGAGAATCACCCTACCCAGCCACACCGCACCTCATGTGCCCTTCTGTATGCACAGACAACAAAACCAAAGACGGGACTCCTCACCAGTGGCCTTGGTGTTCTGCCCTGGAGGGGGTGGCGGAGGTTGGTGGTGTGACTGCTGGCTCATGGGTGAGTGCGCATGCGGTTGGTGGCCCTGGGCATAGCCCATGCTGCGATGGCGTGGCGACGAGGCAGCCATGTGCCCGTTAGTTGCCCCAACTGCATTGCAAATGCCGAACACACTCAGGACCCACATTTTACCTCTACATGAAGGACCTCACAAGCAGGTTGGAAGGCCAGGTTACAAAGACAAGACCACTGTCTCAAGCTGCCAGTTCTGCTATGCTCTTTGCGCATATACACACACACCACCACACTCACAGCAGTCAATGCACTGAAAGCAGTAGTCCCTGCTGCATATTCATAACACTTGCATGGCACAATGACGGGGCTCACCCGCAGCATTGCGATAAGAAATGACGCCGTTCTTCGGCTGCGCCGGTCCCTGCATGCTCGGCCCTGTGGGCGACTCTGCCATGGAGCGCCCATTCGGCGTTCCGGAGGACGGGTGAAAGGTTGCTGCATTGCCATTCAGCATCTTGTGGGCTGCTGTCTTTGCATTGGCGCCATTGTTGATGGGAACTGGCTGGCTGTGCTGCTGCCCAGCAGCACTCTGCCCTGTGCCGTTCCCGCTCGAGCCTGCAAAAGGGTTGTGAAAGACTTTGAGTTCCAACATTCTCACTGGCAGCACCCTTCATGAAGTGATGTGTGGCAGCGCAGAGAAGCTTGCAGAAGCTGCGTATCCTAGGTACATCAGGCATCCTCACTTACAAAATGCAGCAGGTGAAAGCAGCCTGAACTGGAGCGGCTATTGCCTGTGCCCAGGAATAGCCGCTTACCCCATGCACTTTGACCTGCTGTTCCTCCGACGGCAAGGATGCCTGTGTACATTTCTCTCTAGAATGATCTTTTTTCTGGAGAAGACATGAGGATGCGCCTGGAGCACGAGGGCACAAGAGCCTCAGCAAGAGGATGGCTGACCAGCATGAGAACCCGGGCCACTGCCCCGGTGGGGTCGCAGTGCAGCGGCAGCTGCTGCAGAAGCCGCAGCCAGGGCTGCGCTGCTGTCCTTGGGCCCGCCGTTGCCCTGCACAGGGGCGGCTGCCCGGCTGGGCCGCCCAGGCGGCCCGCGCTGCCCGTTGGCCAGCGGCTGCCTGCTGTGCTGCCCCGGCTGCTCCCCATGCGGCCATGCATGCCCCTGGCGGTGCGAGAAGTTGCTGATGGAGCTGCTCGCTGCGCTGCCCACCTCTGCCGCCGGGCCGACGTCACGCGCTCCATGCGGCGAGTCTGATGGGGAGTCCAAGGACTGTGAGGTGCCGGCCGTCATCACCTTCTGCATTGAAATCACATGGTCCTCAGATTCTTCATTCTAGCTCCACGCAGAAGCGCTTGCTTGAGAATCATGGGCATCCCCAATGGCAGAAAGGGCCGACGGTGTGGTATCACTGGATCAGGTACACTAGATGCATTCCAGAGCGTCACCATGGTCGCTACCTGGGCTGCAGATTTGGCCTGCGCAGTCTGCTGCTGATCCAGTCCGCAGGTGTCCAGCGATGAGGACCTGGAGGCGGGCCTGGAGCTCGAGCTGATGTCCACATCGCTCATGCTCCCTCTGAGGTCCCCCAGAGTCACCACACTGCACCAGAGGCAGATACCATTGGCATTCTTCCAGCAGCTGTGCTCATGCCTTCTAGAATCAAGGTACAATCAGTGTTTGGAGCACTGAACACGGCAAGGCCTGAGAAGGGATCAGTTCAGAGGATCTGGCCCTTACTTTGCATTTAGGTCTGGTGATGACCAGGACACAATTTTGACATTGCGTTCTTATAGGAAATCACCTGGGTGTTGCTGCAGCCTTCTGCTGCTCATAGGCCTGCACCTGCTGCCGCAGCTCGGCAATGACAGCGTGCAGCTGCGCTATTTCCTGCGAGCGCTCATTCACCTCCCGCGCGCGCGCGTTCAGCTGCTGGGTGCTCTCATTGGCCTCTCGCGTCCGCGTGCTGAGCTCCCGCTGCGCTGTGCTGAGCGCCACCTGGAGCTTGCCGACTTCCGTGCGCGCAGCAGCCAGCGCATTATTGCTCGTCGCCAACTGTGCCTGTTTTCAGCAGCAAAGGGCCTCAGAATGTGGGTTGCCAGACTAAGCAATTGCTGCGGGACCGGCCAGACCACATACACATGCCCTCACATACCTTACAAGGCCTGCTCCAAGACGCCCCAAGGGGAGACAAACAAGCCACAACGGGCATGTCCATCGAGGCTTCACATGCTGGCTATGGGGGATTGGCCCATCAGCTGTAGATGCAGGCTGGATGATGGAGAAAAGTGTGCAGCCTGACCTGGAGATACTCTACATGGCCGCGGATCGGCCCAGAAGACGCCTGCCGGTCGATGGGTGATGGACCCGGACTCGGGCGGGCTGGCTCCTCATTGTCCGAGGTGTCTGTCGAGCTGGAGGCTATGGCGTCACCAGCTGTAGAGGTGCTGTGTCCATCCTCCTGGTCATGTACCTGCAATGATACAAATGATTCTATGACATGCTGCACATTCCAGCGTACATTTTGTGGCGGAGCACAACCTGGTATCAGTTGGGGACCCACCAGCTGACCCTTCGCTGCAGTAACACACAGGAACAACACAGCAACATGGGCGCCATGTGACACAGTCTGGATGTTGTATGTGGCTGTATTAGCCGCACAGATATTTAGGAACAGAATCCATGACAAGGCAGCTTTCAGCACCTGACTGATGCCATTTGGTATGGGTGCAGGCTGTCCCAGAGACTCGTCGCTGCTGCTGGTTCTGGACAGCTTGCTGGGCCCTGCGGTGGACGGCTCCTCAGCGTGCACGCTGGGCTCTGCAGCAGGGCGCTCCTGCCGCTCCAGCTTCGCCTGCTCCTCCTGCTTTGCCCTCGCAGCAGCCTCAGCAGCTTCCTGCGCACCAGCCAAGGCGCTTACCTCAATGCGCATCTCACTGGCATGTCAACACGGGCGCAAAGATAGATGGGGCCCTTTATCGGCTCTTCACCATATCTGCCTGGAGTGAGATGCTATGGGATGAGTAGAGCTACTGAATGAGAGCAGCTTCACTCAGTGCGTCCGACACTCTCCTGCCAGCTGTAAAAGATATTGAAGTAGGTGCTCTACCTGGAGGCGGGAGGCCTCCTGCGCTTTGTAGGAATCAGCACGCTCCTTGAGCGCCGCCTTGCGCTCGGCTTCTCTCTGCTGCTCCTCCTCTCTCCTGGCGCTGGCCTCAGCTGCCGCCTTCTCGTTAGCCTGCACCGTCACATCAGGCATCTCAGCTTAGGCAGAGAAAGTTGTATGAGATCAGGACAACACCTCATGCTCCACAAAAGCTCTGCAACTGAGCCAGGAACACAGAGCTATGTGAACTCTGACGCCATGCCATAGTCAGATACCAAGCCGCAGGACCTGAGCTCTAAGCCCCCAATGCCCCTGCTCACGTGCAGAGTCTTGCATATCTTCTCTGGCACCCACACAACAGATGGGAGATCTCTGCATCCAGGCAGAGATGTGGGCGGTCGGCCAGATGCAGCGCCATGCCATGTTCAGAAGCCATGCCATGCCGTAACGACTGAGCCTCCCGCCATCACATCTCTGCTTTGAAGCAGACCCTGCCAGCTCCTGTGAGCAACCCTCGCGCCTGATGCCCCAATGTGAGGCACTGGCTCTCGAGGGAGCTCATTGCTTACCTCTGCTTTGCGCACAGCCTCCTGCTGGCGGCGCTCCTCGTCCTCGGCCTCCTTTTTGGCCTGCTCGGCCGCCTTCTTCTCGCGCTGCCGCTCCTTCTTGCGCGCCTTCTTCTCGCGCTCCGCCGCTGAGCGCGCTGCCGAGCGCGCCGCCTCTAAGCTCTCGTTCTCCTCCTCCTGCACGCCAGACTGCACCATTGCTCTCTGCTACAAACTCAACATATGCTGGGCTCTTCACCTGTTGTGGTGACCTGGCTGGCCCGTGTGCTTGCTAGGCCAAGATTGGCTACCCAGACTGTGAGTGCCAGTCATGCGCCCACACTAGACACAGTGAGCCTGTGTTATGCCTGCAGAACATATGTCATATGTATACATATGCGTATGTGTGCTGCTGAGCATAACACAGGCTCAGTCTCCAAGGTCACACCACTGCCTTCAAGGGTTCATGTGCTGGATCTGCTGTTGCCTAGCAGCATCGCAGCCATGCGCCAAGCCTACCAAGGCTCACAGATGACAGCAGGAGTCAGCTGGAGTCACCTCTTTGATGAGGGCATCCTGGCGCTTGATGCTCTCCTCCATGCTGTGCACGCTCTCCAGCTCGCGCAGGATGTGGGAGACCGCATAGATCTCTATGGCGCGGCGGCCAAGGTCCGCCAGGCGCTTCTCGTCCCGCTCCACATAGTTGCTGCTGTAGTCCTCCACATCCTGCAGCAAGTGTCTCAGCCTTACAGCCTACTGACAATTTTGTACAGCTCTCCTTAATGCCCAGATTCAATTCCATCGACTAGCTGACCACCTTGCATAGGTGGGACACAGCTCAGACACAGAAGGAGATGTTGATGAAAGCCTTCTTATGTGGCACAGCACCCACTCGTTTATGATACCGACAAGACAATGACAAAGACAAGCATGCATATGGAGGGGGATCTGACAGGTCCACCTGTGCATTGCGGACAGCCAGGCCCTCCAAGGGCTTGCCCTCGTCCCGGCTGGCAGGCAGGCTGTCGGTGACAGCGCGGTCTATCACTGACAGCAGGTCCGGCCGCAGCGTCCACTCGTTCTTCTCTGCATCTACGCTGAGCAAGGGCTGCTGCCTGTCCTTGTCCTTCTTTGCCTGCACAGCCAGTGGCTTTAAGAGTCACATCTGGTAGAACATAGACATCGAGCCAGCCCAAACAGCTTTTTAGTCATGAAAAAGATAGCAGGCTTTATGTTTCAGGTGCCCGACAGTGCTCAATTTTGCATCCGGTGGCATGTGTGGGTAGACTGGCAGTGCTGTGAGGAAAACATGCAGAAGGCCCTGCCCGTCACTTGTGCAAGGCAAAGACCGCTCACCTTTTTGCTTTCTCCTAGCCTGGAGCACTCCTCGATCTGCTTGACCCCGCTCACAAGGGCGTCCATGACGAGGGTGGATGTCACCTCCTTCTCATTGAAGAAGCGCTTCACCACTCCCTGTGCACAGCCATCAAGCCTCAGCTAGCAGATTGAGAATGAATCCCATACTCATTGGCTATACGTACACCTCTGAACATGCACACGCACGCCAGTATCAGCAAGCGGCAACAAGCACAAAAGAGCAAGACCTGCAGCAGGAAGTCCCCCAGAGTCCTGTCTCCTCTAATCACTTGACAGTGCAGCTGAAGAGATATGAACTATGATCAAGGAGGCAATCCAGTAAAGCGACACATGTGGTTGACCTCAGGCCTGGCCTGTATACTCTAAAACTGCCTTGAGCACGCACCTATAGTGAGTGCCCTTCCCTCTGCATCTGCCAGGCGCAGCACATCTTATACCTTATCATGCACATGTTATGAGAGCCCACCTTCAGGATGACCTCTCCAGAGGCTGTGGCCATCTGGCGGCGCCGCTTGGCGTCCAGGCCGGCCCAAAAGGCCATGAAGCCGCAGGGGTCGCCGCGCAGGCTGAGCAGCGCCTCGCGCTTCTCCTCCACAAACTTGCGCGCCAGCGTCTCCACGTTGGACAGGTACACGCGCACCAGCTCCCGCCGGTACTGCGCCTCCAGGCACCTGAAGGGCGCGGAGGGCCGGTCCCTGCACACATGCACCTCGTCCTTCAGCACAAGCACCCCTGCAGCTGTACAGGGCTAGTCTTCACATGCACCTGAAGGCACCAAAAGGGCGCTGAGGGCCTGTCCCTGCATTCATGGCCTGCTACTCAGCATACATCTGGCGGCTCTGAAGGCAGCTACAATCAAATGAGTATAAGGCATTGGTGAAGTGTCCGCCTAAGCGTTTAGAACACGCTCTTGTAATTTTGTCTGGCCAGGATAGACCAGTGTGGCTGCTGGGCATGACCCAATGTCATATTTGCTGCATGGATGGAGATATTGCAGCCAGAGGATTAAGGACAAGTAGGCAGAGATCTTGAGCTGCAGGGACTGACCTGATGACCTGGACCTGGGCCTTGATGACCAAGGTGTTTGACACAGTAAAGCCTTCCAGCACCTTGTTCAGCTCCATGAACTTCTTCCAGCCCCAGTCGTGCTCCTTCTTGCAAAACCTATGGAGTGTATCTGCACAGCCACTCTTACATGCCTCAGATGGCAGCCTGCAGGCTGACACAGGCATGCACAGGACATTGGAAAGCTGATCCCTCTGGGATGCTGTTACGAGAGAGTAACCATGATGTCTCACCTGAGTATTTCGACTTCTTTGGGTCTTTGTTGACCACGGCAATCGTGAACTGAGCAAAGTGGCTCCACCCTGCAGGTTGCGCAGCACATGAATTCCCAAACATGTCAAGACCCCTGGCTGGCTGTTCTCTGAGCGCTTTACAGCATTTCATATGTGGGGGTAGCTGCGCACCTGGCAGCAGCTTGTCATAGTCTGCAACGCAGAGGAAGAGGGACAAGTGATTGCACACATCGCAGCCCTGCGGATAGACAAGGATGTACCTGCATGGCACCCACCCATTCAGCACCCCTTTGACACTAAGCACAACAAGCAAGCCACGTGCAAGAGACACAGCAGGCTTCCGTACTTACCATTTGTAGCTCCCAACTTCGAAAATGGTGCTTCGGAGCTCCCTCTTGTTGACCTCAGAGAAGTTCTCAATCTTCCAGGTAAATTTGCCATACAGCTCGGATGGCTTGGGCCCTGTAGATGCCACACTTGGAATCAGCTGCTTGGTGTTACATGCCTGGAAGGCGTACGAACTCATCTCGTTTGCTCCAGTGATGCTTCTGTTGGGGACAATCCCTACCAGTATCGTCTTCGAGATACGATGAGGACGTCCCTGCGCTATCTATGATAGATCTCTTTGATCTCCATTCCAATGCTTCCTGTGTATCTGGTGTGACTGACAGGATCCCATCCGCAACGGGCGGCCCTTTCTCTTTCTGACTGCCTGAGCCTGCGTTTAAGGCCTCGCGCAGCCTTGCCTGCGCCATTGTCCGCTACACGCGCACAATATAGCACAAACCACTTACGAACTGCTCCAACACATCGTTCAGGTGCTTTACGACAGACGATTGGCAGTATCAAGTGGTGTACTGCTGCTCACATTTGCAACAGCCCAAGCTGCTGCAGAAATGCTACTGCTGCGGCCAGTTCTAGATGCTAACAACAGCACTAGCCCTACAAAAAGCTGCTAAGGCTCCTCATCTGCGCAGGGGCTGCCAGATGGGCTCTATGGGAATGCTGCTAGATGAGGCCCCCCGCTATCGACGGTTCCCTCGATCATTGTCGGAGGGACCGCTGTCGAACGGATCCCCCTCCAAACATGCATGACAACAGCTTGTTCTCCCAGAGTTCTCCAGGTAGGTAGCTCGTCACCGGGTGCATGTCGGTCTTGCGTGACCTCAGTAAACTGGCGTGTGAGGTCTGTACGTGCGACGTCTCGAGGTCAGCCGGGGTTGCTTAGGAGAGGTCACCATGGCAGGGGTACTGGCAGAAGACAAGGAGAATCTCATGCCCCTTGGCGCCCTCTCAGCGCATCCTGGAAAGCGTCCTAATGAGTGGAACCATGGCAACGACCAGGATGCGAAGCGAAAGGCTCTGCTCAGGCCCAGCACACGCTTCACAAACGTCAAAGAAAACTCTTCCAGTGTCCAGCAGCCGTGCAAGCCCTCAACAATGGGGCCTCCGCCTCCTAGGATAGCAGCACCCAGCAGCAACGCGAGCAGCGCAGCCCGCCCTAAGCTCGTGGCCCCAGAGCAGCGTAAAGCAACCGTTGTGAGTCACAGCTCCTCGAGACTTTCAAAATCTGCGAGTGGTGTTGTGGAAGATCTAGCCTGAGCCCTACAAAACATTCAGTCCGCATATCAATGGCCTTTGCTGCTTGCTTCACAGGGGAAGCTCTCCGAAAGCAGAGTTGGAGCTCACCATTCAGCTAGCTCAGCCAGCAAAGAGCGAAGATGGCAACTTACAGACTTCGACATTGGCAAACCTCTAGGCCAAGGGAAGTTTGGCAGCGTCTATCTGGCCAGGGAGCGGAAGTCCAAATACGTTGTAGCTCTCAAGGTGACATTTCTCTGCTGCACCCTGCTTCATCAGTGGGTGCTCCATACCATGCATTACTGTTCTCCTACAAGTGCAGAAGTACGTACGAGCAGCGACTGTGACGTGACATGGACACCACAGCCTGCCAGTGTCTCACATGTAGACGATTACCACTATTATGCAACCTGAAACCTGCTTGACCGTCAGGGTTTGCAATGAGAGACAATGCCAGACATCCTACCAGTCCTTAAAGGCACACGATGCCCAGCACCATCATCTGCTTAGCCTTGACGCCCTGTTGAGATCCCTTCCTATTGCTCAATGCCAGATACGTCATGCGCCCTGATGTGAGTGTGATATATTGCTGCAGGCGCTGTACAAAACGCAGCTGCAGCAGTACAAGGTGGAGCACCAGCTGCGGCGGGAGATTGAGATCCAGTCGCACCTGCGCCACCCCAACATCCTGCGCCTGTACGGCTACTTCTATGACGACGTGCGCTCCACAGGACACCTGCCTCCTGTATCGCCATGCCTCCTGTCATGTGTGGCTCAGGTCTGCATGCAGCAGGAGCTGCCCCCCAAGTGTTCTCTGGGGCTGAGAGGGGTCACAGAGCAGTGCCATGCTGGTCTTAGGCTGCCATTGACTGCTGCTGTGCATGCAAGCCCACCTGCAGTGCATGACAAAACCTGCTGTGCCACTCGTGCAATTGAGAGCCTGTTTGATGGTCACTGCAGAAGCGGGTGTTCTTGATACTGGAGTATGCGGCCAAGGGCGAGCTGTACAAGGAGCTGCAGCAGCAGGAGCACTTCCCTGAGGCTCAGACAGCCCAGTGAGTCTGCCTTCTCAGCCCATTTCAAATTGCAAGCGCATACACAGACAGGATGCAGACGCCACTACCCTGAGCATGTGCAGCCCAAGCTTCCTGTCATCATCCAAACATGTTTCAATGCCCTGGACAGTTACCACTCTGCATGGACTCTGTGATGCCCTGGTTGACCTCCTGATGCGGAACTTGTGCAGAGCACATGATGAGGTTCACGCTTGGCGCGCAGGTACATTGCGTCCCTGGCGCGAGCGCTGCTGTACTGCCATGCGAAGCACGTCATCCACCGCGACATCAAGCCGGAGAACCTGCTGCTGGGCATGAAGGGGGAGCTCAAGATCGCAGACTTCGGCTGGTCCGTGCATGCGCCCAACAGCCGCAGGTGAGCTTGCCCTGATCACTGCCAATATGCTGATGTAGGCATGTCTCACGATAATGCCAGAAGAGCATAAACTCTGCACAAGCCCAGGGGGTGCAGGGTGTTGAGCGCTTGCGATGCGGCCATGAGCAGGACAGAAAGCATGCTAGGCCCCGTCTGCTATGCAATGGTCACATTACAACTGAGAGGCACTTTAGGGTATCATGTGCCGGCGTGACCTCCCTAGGCCTGACATGTCTCGATGTGATCAAATGCCAAGTGCTGTTCACTGCATGCGCGCAGCAGACGCTGTGCGGGACGCTGGACTGCATGCATATCTGAAACTGCGAACGTGCGCAGTTTGAAGTCTGTGTGGTCTCTGCATGCACACTACAGTGTGAGAGCCTTCACCTAGGGAACACATCCCTCGAGAGGAACGCGAATCCTGCATGCTGCACGCAGGAAGACGCTGTGCGGGACGCTGGACTACCTGCCGCCAGAGATGGTGGAGGGGCGCGACCATGATGCAGCCGTGGACGTCTGGAGCCTGGGGGTGCTGTGCTACGAGTTCCTGTTCGGGAGGCCGCCCTTCGAGGCGGAGGGCCACAGCGAGACCTACAAGCGCATCCTCAAGGTCGACCTGCAGTGGCCGGAGCACCCGCAGATCAGCGCTGGCGCCAAAGACCTCATCCACAAGGCGCGCCCAGCACCTTCCTTCTCCTTCCTATGTCCTGACATGTTTCTCTGTTGTCGACCTTCGGGTCGCCGGAGCGCCCGCAGACTAGCGCAGGCGCCAAAGACCTCATCTACAAGGTGTGTGTTCAGTACCTGTGTTGTGGTCAGCTCATTTTACTCGTCACAGACGTGACAAACACAGTATTGCATCCTGCCGGAGTCATCATACAGTCCTGCTCTCAACACCATCCCAGATGACTGGGCAGGTCAGAGCGTGCATGTATTATGTCCTGCTGTCGGCGTTTTCACTGGAACGTGCACATGTCAAAGCAAAGCATGGCGACAACACTACACGTGCAAGTACATTCCCTGTGCTTAGGGCGCATGTGGAAGTTGATCGATAGACCCTGACAGAGCCCTTCCTGTGCAGCTGCTGGTGAGGGACCCCAGGCAGCGGCTACCTCTGAAGCAGGTGCTGGAGCACCCCTGGATAGCAGGCCATGCTGGCTCAGATGCCCTGGGCTGCTAGGTTGCCTGACGTCACCATGAGAGGGCTTGTGGGGACCAGAAGCCCACAAGCAGGCAGCTCTGCATGACGCACATCAACAGCTGGCGCCAATGTGGCGCTGCGCTAATTAGCGCATAGGACGAGCACCTAACTGAGAGCAGGAGATACACACAAAGCTGTCCATGAGTCTGCTCATGCATTCAGGTGCTGCAGGAGCAATTGTGCAAGCCAGTACAGTAGGGAGGCAATGACATCGTGTTAGCAGCAGACACAGGTGGCGCAGCCAAAAGGCATTACATTGACGAGACACCTCTGCCAGTGGCAGAAGACACCAAGCAGCAATGTCTTGACGATGTAGATAGATATTCCAGTGCAGTATGTTTTGAGCCATGATGGTATACTGCACATCATGACTCACCCCTGGGGCCTCTGTTCTGGGTGCTTCAGATTTGCAGAGGTGTTCTGATGGAGTCGTTTATGGCTCGACTACAGAGACAGCGAGGTGCAACTTGTTTGAAGCCTGTCAAAGACACTTGACCAAGCCTTAAGGTCTGCAATCATTGTGTGATTGCATCATTGTCTATTGAGAGGTGCGCCGAGACTCCAACAGTGAGAATTGCAAGGTGCTACACGTACAGTCCGGCTACCAGTCTACACATGTGTCCTCCTGAGCACCTATGGCTAGCCAACATACGGATATGGCGCTGCATGGACATAAAAACAGGGCACGCATTGCGGTTGCGGAACAGCAAACAGGTCCGCCAATTATCATGCTGTATGCGGCTTACTGTAAGTTGACACACGTATCTACCCATATCTCGACTCCAATGGGAACCAGCATCTCTCAAGAAAGTTAATTGACGATGAGTGGGGCTCCCAGTCCTCACAGCTGTCAGCTATTGTCATTCACTTGGCACATTCTGGGCCATGATGCACCTTTGCGTCTAGCTCCAAGACGGAGCCTTGACAGGGCAAACTTATGATGTGCCATGGCACAGACCTCACACCATCGGATCAGGCCGTTTGCTGGAACACCGGCCAACACCAATTGTGGTACAGGGATATCGCTGCTTTGTCTGATGTAGATCATTGGGCAGTAGGGAAACCTCAAAGCGGCTCAATTGTCTGCACATAGCATTCACACAATGCTGCTGATATGTTTGCAGCATATCTTTTGATGCAGATTGCTATGGCTGCACTAAACAAAACTCAGATGACTGCACAGAAGTGAGAGTCTTGCCAAAACCACTCCTTAGCCACTGCTCTGATGGCTCCATAGCCCCTGACCACAGAGGATATTGAAATAAGCTCCTAATCAGATCTCAGATCCGCTCAGCAACAGCTTACTTGAGGGACAAACCAGAGACTGAAGGAGCAAACATGCTGTGTGTGCAGAGCAGGCAGATGTGCAAGTATCGCGTCAAATAAATGAGACTCTCCCACACAGCGCCAAGGGCGCGCCTGCACTGCCATGCTGCCTGATGACTAGGCGCAATGTGGCCTCACATCTGCTGATTGACAACACAGCATACAAGAAGCTGGCATAAACAGAGCTGGGAACGAAGAGCATGCAGAGCTGTAATTGTCTTGATGCAACACTGTTACTGTCAGCACAGCTGTAGCTCACAGACTGACGACTGATGTGCACAGCAAAGCTGTTCGCACAGAATGAACCCGCATATGTCACACCGGATGGTGCAAGCCAGCGGTTAGTCTCATGTCAGTGTGTTCCAGGCAGCTGATCTTAGGCCGGCTGCCTTGCTCAGATGCCAAACTACAGGCACTTGCCAGGAAGAAAAGTTCCCTCTCTGATGAGGCGAAGCCCAGAAAGTTCTCCGGCACTCCTGCCAGAGCAATAGACAGTCTGGCAGGCGCTAAACACAGCTGCCCAATGCACCAAAGATGCAGCATGATCATCTGAAGAAGCAGATTTTGCTCCTGTGGAGATGGGCTGGATGTCATGTCAAGGCTGCGTTGTCTGAGTGGACAGGCTCACAGCTTGCATGAAATTATGCTGAACTACTTGCCGGCGGCCATGAAGCCGCACCAAGGCGAGCACCGAAGGCCTGGAAGGTGCGAGCTGTCCCTCACCCGCGAGCCAGCAGTCCATAGGGAGCGCTGTCCATGCTGCTGCTGAGGAACGACCACAGGGAGGGCGCCCTGCGTGCACGGCAGAGCGATAGAAGCAGGTGCTGCTTCACCATACTGTGCATGAAAGGTATTTCAAATGCAGGCAATCTGCCTGTCTGATGTTGCCCTGTCAATCATCATGATGCCTCAGCAAAGGATGCCAAGAGCGCCCCTTCCAGTACAGTGCCACAAGTCGGTTTCATGGCTCACAGCGCCACCTAGCCATGCCTGATGTTCCCCCGAGTAAAATAAATGAAGCACTGCACCTAGAAGCAAACAGCAGACAGGGTGGGGAGGCTTACATAGGAGTCACGGCAGGCATGCCTCATCTTAGCCTAGGCAGATGCCTCAGCATTCCCAGGCTGCTCCACCTTCCTGCAGCAAACCTCAGGATCCTCACTCCATGATACATGATCTGCACCTTGTGACATCAACTTTGGCGTGATGCCGACCTTGGACACATTCTGGCCACATGCGAGAGTATGATGGCAATGCAATACCTCATGATTCAGAGACAGCTTGGTCACTTGCTGTACTTACCTGACCAGGTCACGTACATCCTTCGACTTGGTGACCAGCGCCCGCAGGAACCTGAGAAGTGCGCCTGTGCGCGCATACCAAGCGGCATGGTCGCCATGGCAGAGTATGATCATCCTCTGTATCCATGGATGCCCTGCTTGCAGGAGCTTCTCCCTGAGAGCCTCTTGCTTGCTGCTGAACAGCCTGTCGCTGACATAGGCATATATGACCCGCTGCTCCGGGTCGTCCTCGTCCCAGGTCTGTGTCGATGGGCTGCATGCTGGCAGGGGCTTGCTGGTCCTGCTGCCCTGCGCTGCCTTGCCCTTCTCATCTCCTCTGCTGCTGCTTTTGGGCTTGCTGTGCCACTCTACCCACTCCGGGTGCAGCTGAGGCAGCTTGTAGAGGTCTCCGCAATCTGACTGCATTGAGTCCAGCATTTCTGGGCAGGTTTCATAGGTCTTGACCGCTGCGAGGTCCTGCTTACTCTGAATGCTGAGCGCCCATGCTCTATGGTCCGCCGTTGCCTCTACCAGTGTGATCTGGCTGTCAACACCGTCATTGCCCGTGCCGACAAAGCCAATCTGCACCTCGGCCTCGAAGTCCCTCTTCTGTGCGCTAGCAATAATTGCCTCGCGCTGCTCTGCTGTCATCGCCTTTACGTCAGCTGGACTAGGCTTCTGGGCCAGGCGCATCCCTGCGTGTAGCTGCTTGCCATACGGGACAAGAAACTTCTTGTCCCTCAGCGAGGGGTCGAGGTACACCCCTGGCAAGAGTTGTGGCAGAGTAAACTCTGTCCACCCTAGCAGTGCCATTGCCAGCAGCTTCAGGCATATTGCCATTGCGTCCGAGAACTCCTTGTCGAGAGCGCTCTCTCTCACCATCTCAGCACTATACAAGCTGAGCTGGGTGTCTCGCATCCGCCTGCTGTAGCGAAGCAGCGTGATGAAGGCCAGGAGACCCATGGAGGGGACCACCCTCTCAAAGCCTGGCTGCGAGGACGGCGGAGGGCAGACGTATTTTCCAATGGCAATAGCCCTGTTGGAGGGGCTGATGATGCCTGTGGTGTCTGCCTCGCTCAGCCCCACGTCCATCTTCTGCACAGTTCGGCTGGCTGAGCCATGCCGCACGTAAGTAGTAGGCGATGCGTGGCTGAAGCGCTGTGAAGGCGTGACTGCTGTCGGCTGGGAGGAGCTGGGAGTCTGAAGCAGAGCTTCAGGGGCTGTGCTGGCTGCAGCGCTGTCGTGCTGCATAGCTTGATAAGGTGTGGCACTCTGCGACACCTTCTGCCTCTTGCTGGGCTGCGCAGTAGTAGGGCTAGGTGTGCTGTCCACCGTCCTCCTCCTGCGCGACACAGCCCTGGGGTTGAGCCCTGCCCATGAATTATGGGTGCGTGATTGATACACAGCATCCTGCTACATATGGATATGTCTTTCAGGTCCATTACACTAAACCACAGCTGGCATGTCCTGCCCTACACGCGGTCAGTCATGCTCCAGCTACAGTACGACTGAAGCCTCAGACCTGCACGCCTCCTGTAATCATGACGATTGGGTGATCTGCAATGCATTGCTGGAGCAAATCATACTGCAGCGAGTTTGCCTGTGCCTTTTGACCTGTGCAGCATGCTCTGGCTGCAAAGCTGCAGAGAGCCCTTATGTTGCTTACGCTTGGAGTCGCACCTGTAGCTGCGTGTTTCCCTCCCAGCAGGAGGTGGTGTCGTGCGGCTGCGAGGCACTTCTGGGTTTTCGGACTCCTTGGGCTCTGCAACAGGCCCCTCCGTGCCCAGTGGCTCCTCACCAGGCAGCATTTTGCTGCCTGGCGCAGGCCGGCCCCTTTCCTGCCTGCGTGGCATGGCTCATATTGTGCCCCCTTACAGCTCAGATTACATGCTCACTGACAGGCAGCCTGCTTCTTGCAAGAACCTACAGGCATGTGTCAGGATCCATCAGAAAGAATGGTCTTGCCAAGTGACACTGCCAAAATATTCCTGGATGTGTGAGTAAAGTCTGTTTTTGTTTTTCTGTGGTTGCCGTGTCAATTTATGTATGGAGCAGATCAGACACTGGCGCAGGCTGGTACCTCCAGCTCTGAGGCTTCTGGGTCTGGCGGCGATCACTGCGTGGTGTGGACCCGCTCAGATCAGGAGGCGCAGGGGCGCCAACAGGCGCGCCGAGCTGTGCCGCAGGAGCAACTCGTCCAAGATGAGCAGGCATTGTCCTCCCCCCCAGCAGTCCAACGCCAGGTGGCTGCACAGCAGGTGTGCTGTTCTCTGCTTGTAATGCAAGATAGGCAACTTGATAGGATGGCCCAAGCAACACAGCGCCAGGCTTTTCAGGGCAGTGACAGAATGCACTGCAAAGCAGCACAGTTAGCGCTTGCTCTCATCAAACAAGAATGCATGTGGCCAGCAGAGTTTCGGTACCCGGGAGTCCAGTTTCAGGAACCCATTCGCCTCTTGGTGTCCCCAGGTGGTCTTTACACGAGGAGGCCTCCACGTGTCAACTGCCTCATGCCTGTACACCTCCTGATCTAGAAGGACTGTGGCCAGCTGTGTGTGGATCAGCATGATCTGCAGCACGCTCTCGTCTTCGACCTTCCGAAGTCTATCCCAGAACTTGTCGGCTGCCACGCCTTCCAAGCGCTCCAGCACGTCCACCACTCTGAGGATGTTGAGCTGCAAGATGTTCTTGCCCAAGTCTGCACCACAGATTGCCCCTCAGATTGAGCATGCATGCGTGCGGCAGAGAGATGCACAGTACACAATGCCCATCACAGCGCAAAGCACCTTCAGCACTCAGGGAAAACACATATAAGCAGCTTCTCTCATACATGAGAAGAACAAGTCCTTGCAATGGGAGATGACACATGCTTGGGGTGGCATGAGCACCCTGGACCGCACCCCGCGTCAACCCCAGGTCGTCTAGGAACATGCAGAGCAGCTTCGGACTGCCACCCAGGTAGTAATGGGCATGGGTCCATGCGATTGCGGCGCCTTCTGAGAGCTCTGTTGGAATCTGAAGCTCCTTGGCTGCCAGAGCTGAACGCTGCGCCAGGTTGAGTACGACCTGGACAGCAATCAAGAGTTTTCTAGCGTGTTTCCAATTCACGTCGATCACAGCATCTGGCTGTCTGTGCTCCCTGCATACTCTAGTGGAAATGATGTCTCTCTTTCTTATGGCAAAGCTGAAGCATGCTGGTGAGGAATTTAGTATGCATCACTTACCGACAAGGTCTCCTCAAGTGTCAACAGATGCAGCGGCAGGTGAGTTGCCTCTGCATTTCCTGTGGCGGTGAACTTCAGGTCCAGGGCATTCCATGAAGTAGCGACTGACAAGGGGATCGCAAGGTTCTTGCACCCCGCATGGGCATTTGTGTTGGCATCGATAATGGCGCTCAAAAGCTCCATCAGCCACGTAACACCTTCCTGCACATGTCAGAGGGACATGGACTCAGCTGGTGCAGACTGTGCTGCTTGCAGTATGAAAGATGCCCCTCCACTTTACCAGAACTCGCAAGAGCCATCACATCTGGCGCCTGATGGTAGTATGGCGAATTGCAGGAAGCAACAGCTTCACCATTGCAGGCTTAAGCAGGCAGAATTCCTGACCTGTGCCGGGTGGTCACCCTTGCCCCGCGGGAACGCGGCCTGGGCAGCGTTGCCCTCATCCACAAGCAGCAGCAGCATCATGTACTTGTCGTCCGGGATACCAAGAGCGCGCCGCAGAAAGGTCAGCACGTCGGCGACAGTCAGAGACTCCTTGCTCAGGTCGAAGGGGAACTCCTTGACAAACTTCCTGTAGGACTCTGCCTGGCCCTGCTTTCGATGCTCCAATGGAGACAGACAAGCGTACAGTAGCCTCAGAGCTGGGGCACTTTGCCAAGGGATATTGCTGAACTCCTCTTCAGTCGTAGTCATCATCTCCTGAGATTCCACCCTGCACAGAAGAGCTAGATCAGCTATCCTGATCTGTGAGCCTGCATGGTGTGGAATACGTATTGGACACATCATGCTTTCAGAATGTCCTGCAGAGATTTACAACAAGATGCTGTGCAACTTTTCTTACCTCAGGAGAGCCATCAGGTGGTACTCTGTCCCGGCGAGCAGCCGAAGGGCCGCCACAAAGTCCCGCACCGTCTCTGCCTGCTCCACATCCAAGGCCTCTGGGTGCTCGTCCGGGTACATCGCACAAGAGAAAAATTCGACCAGGTAGTCCTCACTGTGTTTCTGAAGATAGCCGCGCAACCACCGCAGCAACATCTCCAAGATGGTTGTCTTTCCTGCACAGTATGAGGTATGACACGCCTGCTTGGAAATAGCAACCTGATTGTTTCTGAACATTTGTCTTCAGATGTGAAGGCAGTTCAGCACTGACTGCTTCCTTGATCGTCACCTGATCTGCTTGCCTCGCAACAGTGCACAAGCAGTGCCGCCCTTCATTTTCCTATAGAGGCAGCAAAATCTTTCTGCCACCCCACAACGCACAAAGCACGTTTGGGAAGATGTATGAGGAGACTACGCAGAATTCATAAGGACATACCCGAACCAGAGCAGCTGAGAAGGAGTAGGTGCGCCAGGCCCTTGCGAAAGTTGTCGCCCTCGTTCATATATCCCCGCCGTGTCCAACGGCGAAATATGTGGGCCATCACAAAGAGGCCGCTCTCAAAGGTGCCATCTCGACTGCCTAGAAGAGGCATCTGGGCTGAGAGTGGTGTGAACGAGTCCAATGGAACCTCTTCACCCCGCGCAGCTCCTGGAGCATCGGAGCTGTGTGATTGTCTCGCCAGGTCCCTGAAGGCCTTCTCCAGGCAATCCACCGCATCAAAGTTGCCACCCGGCAATACAAGCCCCATAAACGTCATGAAGCTTGCCAGAGCATTGTCAGGTGATAGCCTGTGCATTGCAGAGTGCTGTCTTGTGCAGAGTGATGTCTGGATAAAAGTTTAGAACAGAGAGTCATTGCGCAGCAGATGAGCAAGTAAAGGTCAATTTAGCTGCCCAGATGGGCAGCCAGAGGCTGCCAGATAAGCCTCAGCACAGGTTGCCAACATGCTCATCAATGAAGAAACACGCACCTCCAGAGGCACTTGCACCACCGCCAGCTTTCACAGCTCCGTCATTCTGCTTGCTGAGGTGCTCCTCCTCCCCTGCACAGGCACCAGGCCATCATGATGTAATGCCAGGCTGCTGCTAAGTTCGCTCTGGACGAGACAAGCCAGCGCAGTCATCCCTCACGCGTCAGACAAGCCTCAGCACAGAATGCCAAGATTTCTGCCTGCTCCAATTAATGAAGAAACACGCACCTCCAAAGCCACTTGCACCGCCGCCAGCTTTCCCAGTTCCATCCTCCTGCTTGCTGAGGTGCTGCTGCTCCCCTGCACAGGCACCAGGCCATCGTGAGATGTCAGGCTACTGCCCTCTGAGTGGGAACAAGAGCGCTGCAATTCATCACACAGCAGATAGGCAAGTAGAGCAGTGAGACTTTCAGCCTGAAGTGCAGATGTTCTTGTCTTCATGGCAACAGAGACACTTCCATAAGCGCCTCTTGCAGATTGCATCACCAACACACCTGTTGCAAGAATCGCAGTGCCATGCACCTTCTGTGCTGCTTCCCTTTGAAGATTTCTCTTCTCTGCATCGGCACCAGGATGTAAGCCAGCTGCGGGCAGAGCTGATGCATCACTTCATCTCGGGATCCTTGGAAGCTGTCCAGATACCTCACCTGATTCAATGAGATCACAGACAGCTTGTCGAAGTGCCAGGGACTCGAGGACGCCGGCCTGGTGGAGGTCGGTCGTCGTGAGCTTGAAGAACCCAGTTCGATCCGCTGGAACATCGAGATCGTATCCCCCGGTCCTTGTATCGGACAGTCGCGTTTTCACCAATTCAGCTTCTGCAGCTGATACCCCGACCCAAGCGTCTATAATCTCTCTCACTGATCGCATGTCTACTTGCGGGTAATGGTACACCTTCCAGAGATATTTAGGCACTTGCTACATTACAGCACAGTATATAGTTGCGCTATTAACGAGCGCTCCGCAGGCCAAGGACCAACCCTTGCCTTCTACCGTCCAAATAGAGTTGTAGATATGGTGAATGTAACGATAAATGTCACATCACTATACTATCATGGCCTTGTAGAAATCGTGGACCTGCTTTGCAGTCACACGGTGCCCTATATCCTCCTCCTTGGCAGAAGCCACCAGGTGACGTCATCATACGCGCTTTCGGGCAGCGGGCAGCCCACTGAAACGACTCCACCGAGACGTCAACATGGGCCAGCAGAGTCACACCTAGTTATAACGCGCAGTCGAGGATGCGCTTGCGTAATAGCTTAATTACAAACTGTCCAACACGTCGGTGCTACAGCAGCGGTAAAACCCTTGGGTGATAGGTGACTGGCATGTCAGCCTCTTGGCTGCTCTTTTCATTCATTATACGGTCTACAGGCTTGCGTACTGCATTTTGACATGAGACGGATAGACGAGCGCAAAAGTTGGCGCAGCCTCGAGCCGCCCAGGTGTGTACAGCTCTGACGTGATCTGAAAAGGTCTCGACATGTGGCGCCGTTCGTAAGCCTGCCTTGGGCTACAGTGTAAAGGATATTGGTCATCTTAGGCAAGTACTTGGTTACCAGCTTGCATGCACAGCTATCACATGCTCTTTAGGTCATAAGCCCACCAAAGTCTGCATGATGGTATGCACGGGCAAATGAGCCCCCAAATGCATTCCAGTAGTTGATATCTCACAGAGAAGTTTTCTACTACCCATCACGGTGGCGGCTGATGGCAATTGCTGGACCTTGTTGCCTGTAAGAGCCCCATGGCAGCTGTTTGAGCGGGATGTGAGCTGCCTGCAAGCTGACTGACAGGAAGGGACAGCGTTAGCTGTGCAGATGGAAAGTACTGCCCATTTCACCAAGGTTCAGCTGTAGAAGCTGAAGAAGCATGTGATATGAGCTGCCTGCACGATGCTCAAAAGTTGAAGGGCAATCTTTGCTGTGCAGATGAAGAAGATTGACCAGTTCGCCAAAACTCAGCTCTTGACGCTGAAGAAGCGCGTCAAGACGCTGCGGGAGCAGGTGAAGGACATGAAGGAAGGCGAGGGCAACAACATATTGACCCAGGTCAGTCTGCAGAGCCAGCACTGCTGGCCCCCACACCCTCATGCCCAGGATGTGCATCATAGCCACATATCATCTATGAGATGGCAATGGATCAGAGGTCATTTTGCCCTCATCCCCGTGCACTTGTTGGAACTTCTGGCTGTCTCTTCAAGCCTCAAAGCCCTTTCCTGACACCCACACACTTTATTTAGGTACTGCCCTACAGAGCAGCATGACACATGCCAGAGGCTGCCACTGTGGCAGTCCTTCAGAGACAGATTGGCGCAAGTCTGTCTGGGGAATTTCCTGTTGGTGAAAACGCAGCTCGTGCTTCATTTTGTGTGCAGCAAGTATTGTATGGCACACGGAAAGCAGTCCCTGGGCTGGCCAGTGAACTGGACCGCTTAGAATGTGGGCTGCTTGCTGCATGCGAGACGATTCACAGTGCACATGCGTAAGCATTGGCATTGGTCTGAGTATCATGCCTACCCTGCAGGAAGCCATGGACATTGGAGAAGGGTTCCTGGCCCTGGAGTAAATTGTGAACCTCAACTATCTGGTGAGCAATCTGCCCTCGCTGCCCTTAGGAATGGCTTCATTACTCTGCTTCTCACTGTGTTGCAGGAGTACCGGCATCTGTGTGCTGTATGGGTCACGTGAAGCATCGGTTTGAGGCACATAGTGACAGCTTGATCTTAGGGTTTGACCTGTACGGCTATAGAATCTACTCAAACGGCCACACGTGACATGCAAGTCAACATGAGCATGTGCACGAGCGCCTGTCTGACCATGCAGGGCTTCCACAAGATCCTGAAGAAGCACAACAAGCTGCCACCGCACGCGCCCTGCTTTCCAGAACTCCAGCAATTCAACCTCTCCCATCTCCACCAGCAGTCTTGGGTCCAGGTCAGCACCCAGCCTTGTTGCTCTCCCACAGGGACGCTATCATTGCTGAGCTCATCCATCACACACCAAGCATGCCATGCATCTCATGCATGCAATGAGCGCCAGTAGAGTCATGTCTTAGCTCAGCGCAGTTGCTGGGGCTGCTTGGCTTCAAGGTGCAACTAATGTCTGAACATCCAAAGCTTTCCCATGTGGCCTCTGCTTTGCTTTGAAGCACTGCTGAAGCTACGTGAAAACTCTGCATCCTCAGAAATTTGAGATCATGCACCAGTGCGTGTGTACCCGACAATAGTATCATGCTGATAAGTCTAGATGCCAACCTGCATGGCAGTGACTCATGGCTTTCTGATGATGGTTCAGCCTCTGTACAAAATGTGTGCGGCTTTGTACAACTATTCCCAATCCTTTTGCTGCGCAGGGCAACTTCTCGGACTTCCTGGTGATGCTGAACAACATGTACAGCAAGTTGCGCGGGGACGTGAGCGGGTGAAAGAACGTGGACAACGCGGAGGGGCTCTTGCGCTCCACCACCAAGTATTGAGTGCGCACGACCGAGATCAGCGCCGTCAAGCACCACATCCTGCAGCACCTTCCCGTCTGCAGCACCTTCCCGTCTTCCAGTACAACGAGGGCTCGGTATGTCATCCTTTGCTCATGTCTTGAAACCCAGTCCTTCACTTAGGCCCACATACTGCCCTATATATGTCACAGTGGGCATCTGGTGTTGCGTTTTGATGCCTTGAAACCCTAGTCCTGCCTTTCGGCCACTGGCAAACCCTACATCCTGCAGCACCCTACCCGCTCCTGCATCCCCATTCTGCATCTTGTACGGACAAGCTCTTGGATGCTCAAGAGAAGAGGTGAGACAAAGTACAAAATCTTTGCCACAGTATCAGTCTGGCACAGCGCTTACAACATGTGCGCTCACGCTCTGTTGAGCAGTCAAGAGCACACAGGACCAACAGAATGCTGCATGACAGTCTCACACAGAGGGACCTGACCACCGTCAGTTGCTAGCTTCTCGCTTAGCATTGGTCACCGGGCGCAGGAGGACCAGCAGGACTACGAGCTGATCAACAGGGTGTACCCGGACAGCAGCAGCATGGAGCTGTACCACGGCCGCCTGGACAAGCGCCCCAACGCCATTGCCGTCCGCATCAGGTACGCCTGCCCTCCCGTACTCAATCACACCGGTCAGTGTCAAGCAAGCCTGTATTGTCTGTCCTAGACAGCAGCCCTGCACAGAGCATGTACACAGAGAGCTGGAACTGGCAAGATCTGCAATGCAATACTGTCTGGGCTTCCGGCTGTCCTGGCATGTGCTGCGGGCCAGGGTGCCTGGGTGTGAAGTGTATGAATTGCGAGGGTGGTCTTAAGACCTGCTGAGCCGCCAGTGGCACCTTGCTGAGCCACTTTGCACATGGTGGCCTGGTTTGTGGCATACAAAAGTATTCCCGGTTCTCGGTCAGACTTTCCAATACTGATGGATTTCTGAGCGCTGCTAACTGGGCGGCAGGTCGTACGGGGACACGGAGCTGCCGCTGACGTGCTTTGTGGAGCGCATACGCGCCGGGAAAACTGGAAAGGAGAGGAGAGCGTCAAGGAGCGCTTCACGCTGCGCGAGGACAAGATGGTGCCCTACCTGGAGGGCGAGTACACCCTGGAGCAGGCCCGGAGCGACCTCAAGGCCAAGGTGCAGCCCACCCTGCCTCTTCGTTGAGGCCCTGGGCGCCATCTTCTCACTGGCAATGAGGAAATGAAGATGGCAAGTTGCATATTAGCAACCACCCAGCCTGGAGCAGGCCCAGAGCAGGAGCAGGTCCAGATGGTGGTCTGGAGGGTGCTAACTGGGGAATGGCAGCCCTGCCCTGCATCACTGCATCGGGGTTATTGAGAGGGAGCTGAAGTCATGAAGTCCGTGTGTGCAAGCAGCAACAGCAGTGTGGGACAACAACTAGCGGCATCTCCTGGACCCCGGCAGGCAGCCCAAGTACAAAATGCCCTTTCTGGAGCAGGACGAGCACTAAGTGAGCAGCTCCCAAGCAGTTGACCGTTCCCCGGCCAGAAGGTGGGGACATCCGTGCATGTTCAGCCATATCTGTTTGAGAAGAGCCAGCATGCAAAAGAGGATGGGGATAGAGTCACGGGTGTCAAGCAGAGGCGCTTCCTTTGGTCGTCGGTGAGACACCTCTCTCTGTTACAGAGACTAAGGATGGTGGCTGCTCAATGCGGGTGAGAGGATTAGGTGCTGCTGGATCTCTCGAGCCTGAGAATATCAGAGTGGCAATGTCTGTGGTTCCTAGCAGATAATATCAAGCGGGAGAGTACAAAGCATGTTTCAAGTTGTCCCCCTGCCATCCACTGCTGTACAATTGACTGATGTCCCAAGGAGCCCATGCGGCGATTGATCTAGGATGCCAAATGTACAGCAGCGAACACACCTTCTCAGGCTCTGCTCACTATTGATATAATGAAGCACTGAGTGAGCTGGCAGCCCGGAATGTCAAATGACCCTGGCCTCAGTGAATGTATGCAATTGCTGAGACACGCTTTCTCTGGCGTGCCAGACCTCCATTTGTGGGATTGATGACTCCGGCCTCAAGCCTTGGGTGCATCAATCTGCCTGAAAGTATTGCGGCACTTTGCCAGCATAAAAGGTGGCTTGTTGAGCTGAAGTACACATGAAGGTCCGTGTATGCTTGTTTGTTGCCTGAGGTCGCTGTGATGATTTCCCCCGTGTGCTTAGTATAGGAGCACATTTGCTCAAGGTCGTCCATGGCCAGCATTAGGTTTATTCCAGCTGAGCTGTAGTGGAAGTCTAGTCACATGGAGAGACACGGTGGACATATGGATTGTCCCCGATAATCAGTGTCTCAGGCCTGGCCTTTGAGGCAGGTCATGCTCTGTGAGTCCAAGGCGTCACAGAGGCAAGGGTAATGCCGGATGCCCCAAACAGGGGAGAAGGGCTGTGACACAATAGAGTGCCCTGACTGCAGCTGACAGCTGGAGGTTTGTCTGTTCTTGTTCAGCAAATGCAGTCCAGGACCAATGCCAGGTGTGCTTGGTGTGAAATGTAAGTATTTGGAACCACATCCGATGAGGCTAGTGCTTTAGGCTCACATGCATGATAACGTCCTGCTGCTCGTGAGCTGCATGACTGCTGGACTGTGCATATATGTGGCTAGCTCAAGTGTAGCTACGTTGTTGACAATAAAGCCTTGGCTTCACTGTTGACACAGTGGGTTGAGTAATATCTTGGCAAATTGGGTGAGAGTGAGTCATCAAGAGGATGCCACGTCCCTGGGTTCCCGATTCAGCACCTCTGACGGAAGTTGTCTTCACGAATGTCATACACTGGAAGAGGGATATATCAGAAGGCGAAGTGTTTGATACAGAGATAAAAGAGATATCTGTACAGCGAGAGTGCGTATCCCGTACGATATGAGTTGCAATCACTCAAAGGATGACGAGCCTTTGTACCGCGGGCATTGTTAGACGTACTCCGTTGCGCCAAAGCAGCAAATGATACTCCAGCATAGCCCTCAAGGCATCCAAGGTGCCAAAGCTCAGGCCCTGCTATTTCCAAGAAGGCAGGCGATTGTGTCTTCTCCTGTCTTCCGGCAGACGCAGAGCCAGCAGGGCCTTGTCGGACGCTTTCTTGCAAGACGAAGAGACGTACAAGGGATGTGCAGCGCCCAGTCAACTTTTCAAGCTCCTGATGTTTCCGCACCAGAAGCCGATGCCGCACCTTTACATGCAATCGTCCTGGGAGCCAGTGTAGCGGGACTTTCAGTGCTGCGGCGCTGTCAGACTACGTAGAATCTGTGACAGTGCTGGACAAGGATGCCTTCGTTAGCGAGCGGCTTTCCCATGACCAGCTATCCCTGCATGCGACATTTTTTCGTGCATCTAGACACACAGCTTACCATTAGCCTCGGTGGGTTCTCATGATATGTCATCTGAGGATCGTGGTGTCCATATACGGCCTGGTTCAGGTTTCCGCTTGTGCAGCAATTCTGCTCAGCTGGAGAGCAGTACCTGAGAGGGCGTGCAGCCGCAGGGGCGTGCCACAGTACATTCAGCTGCATGGCTTGCTGTCCAGAGGTGAGCGTCATGCAACAATCTAGCCACTACTGTGCCGCTACTGACTGACTGGCAGAACCTGATGTGGTTGGGGTCTCATGTGACAGCATGCCCGGCCCATGCCTTTTGTCGATTGCTCCTTGCAGCATTTTCAACCACAATCCATGGTGATGGCAGACTGGTTTTGTTGCAGGTGCAAAGGTGATTGAGGATCTGCTGCCAGGGTGGACTGCATTGGCACAAGAGCTCTGCGCTGTCTCGTACGAGCCCGGCACCGCCAAAAGGGTAAGCTGCAGAACACACACCTGATGCAGCCAGCACAGAAGATATACTGATGGCAATGCATTGGTGCTCTTTGCACCTGTCCCTGTGTCAGTCTGCTGGGGATGTTTTACCTAACTTCCACCATTTTGAGCGCTGACATGCAACACCTTGCGACTAGCCTTGACAGTAGCGGAGACAGCCAAGATATGCTCAGCATACCATGCTTGCATCCCCCTTTGTGGAGTGCCAGGTTTATTAGGCTGATTGCGCTCGCGCTTGAAGTTCGTGGAGGCAGCGTTCTTGGCAGTCAGATCAGACTTAGGGTTGATCTAGAGCAGCACTCCGTACAGTAGTGGCTTCTTTACCAGGAGCACAGGATACTGCCCCAGTATTGTCTGACAGTGAGGGGATGGTTGCCTTATTACGAGATGACTTTATAGGAGGTGCAGAGGAGGCAGCTACGGCGGCAGATACATTCCTGCTTGCCGTCATTACCTTTAGAAACCATTGCGTGGAGCAGTTTGGGGGCTGACTGACAGTGGCACTAGGACTTGATTGCCTTGCACTGCATGTTTGGCCTGCATGTGCATGTTTGCCTTGCGTGTTTAGCTTGCTTGCTTCTGATGCCGCTCCAGACAGAGGAGGTCCTCTCCCCTAGAAACCCTCGACGTCACCAGCTGGTGTTGCGTCGCTGTGGGGCTGGAGTATGGGGGCTTTGGTGTGGGGACACCAAGGTTACCCAGGCTTGAGTATGCCTTAGAGCTTGTGTTGTACATGCTATCCCAACATCATGCAATTGGGCTGCAGACTGATTGCATGGTGACTGTGCTGGCCCCCGTGATTGAGGCTGCTAGACTCCCACGTGTATGCCCTATGGCCCTAGGCTACGGGTTGCCTCCCTTGTAATAATACATGCAGACTTACACAGTGAAGAGCACAGAATGGCCGCTCTGATGTATGTCCCACTGGCTGATGAGGCCTGCTGTGCGGTGCAGTACTACAACGGTCAGTGGACATACCATCCCCAAGTGAAGCTGGGCATAAGCAGTCTGTCAGCCACTCGCGATCTCATCGAGCAGAGTCTGCGCACACAGCTGCTGTCCCTGAAGCCCAACGTGACCATCGCTGGTGGGGCCATTGCAGAGAGTCTCCTGTGGGATGAGCAGAAGACGCGTGTCCAAGGTAGGCTCCATCAGCCTGGCCACACAGCCACCCAAGCCTCTCTACCATCATGCTGCGCATGGTGGTCCAAGCTCAGCATTGTGTGTGAGTGGCGCCATGGGCATGCCATTGTAAGAAGTTGCAGCACATGCTTAAGTTGATATTGGAAGCCGTGCGCTGCTTGCCTGCAGGCAAGCCTGAGGGTAGACAGGCCCATGGTCTCATGTGTAGGAGTGGGGTCACTCTGGCGACGAGCGAGGTGCTGCTGTGTGCTTGCAGGGCAAGACGCCCGGGGAGATCGAGAAGTTCAGCAAGAACTTCTGTTTGCAGAGATCCAGCAGCAGATCGACACCAAGCAGCTGCGGCCGATGGCGCGCACGCAGTACCTGCGTACGGCCTTCCAATTCCCCTTGGACTCAACCGTCCGCGTCTCCCTGGACATTAACCTCACCATGACCAAGAAGAATCCCACCGACAGCCCCACCTGCACCGTTGCTGGCAGGTGAGGGTTTATGAGAACAGTAGGAGGAC
Source organism: Coccomyxa viridis (assembly GCA_963930925.1). NCBI lineage: Eukaryota > Viridiplantae > Chlorophyta > Trebouxiophyceae > Coccomyxaceae > Coccomyxa > Coccomyxa viridis. The sequence goes on along the minus strand of CAWVOJ010000015.1, from coordinate 2,036,680 downwards.
TCCCTGACACCTTGCGCACAGACACATGCCAGTTTCACTGTTCTTAGTCTGGGGCCCTGCAAGTTTTAGGGTTGATGCAGAGTCGTGCGGACTCCTGGCACGAACAGATTGCTGGTGACTTTGCATCAGGTCCTGCTTCCAACTAGACACCCATTGACAGCACAGGAGCGCACAGCATGCAGAGGGCTTGACTTTTCCACGTCAGCTGCCTGATACGGCCTGATGAAGCATTTTGTGGGCATTGATAATTGGGCCCCCCTGAGCGCTGCGCTGGATTTTGACACTTTGCATGCAGGTGGTACAGGGACCTAACGCTGCCGCAGCCGCGCACGGAGGTGACGGGCGTCCCCCATGGCGGACCCCAAGGAGGGCAGCCGAGACAGGTGTGTCCCGCAGTGTGCTCTAGTCACAATGGAGAAAGAACAGGGCCTGTATTTGTTTCCAGGCGCCTGACACTGTGCTGTCCTTTCATTGATCATGGCACGACTTTTTGCACATGGAAGATCCAGGACTGCGAGGTCTGAAATTCGGGCTGGATGGTGGTCTGCACCCTGCCTGGAGGATTCAGCATATCAAGGATTATATAATCTCCTTGGGTACCTGGACATTCCATGCAGGGCCCATTTCAGCAATGGCCAGGTGCACCGCCAGTAGAATGCGAGCTCCTCTACACTTCAGGCCCAGCTCTTCTCTAGCCTGGGCGCTGCATCCAAGGCACGGCCCCTCACTGCGCCTGTCCTTCTGCAGGCTTGCACTTCTGCATATTCTCCCCTAGCTGTGCTCTGATATCAGAAAGAGACCTCAATCACTGCATCCCGGAATAGCTGCCTGGCATCACCTACACAGGGAACGGACGTTGCTGGCCGCTTGCTGGGGCCGCAACGGTCCTGAGAACAGCTCTGCGGTGTTTCAGAACCTTCTGTTGACCTCTGAGAGCAGATGTCTGATGATCGAAAACGTCCGTGCAGGGGTAAGATGCGGAAGGTGGCAGCCCCCCGATGGCAGCGCTGGGGCCGCAGCTGAAAGGGCGCTTAGGGCAGCGGGTCAATTGCCTCGCGCCTGGCACAGGTCCAGAAGGGTGAGCACTGCTGCGCACATGCTGAGTTGCTCTGTTCCAGATCCACACGCAAAATTGCCCGCAGCTGCTGCTCTGTGTGTCTGAATCGAGCTTTGCAGCGTATGATTCAGACATGGTGTGTCAGATGCCAGATCTGCCAAGCAATGACATGGTCACAAATCTGCCTTCATGCTGCAACTAAGGCGTAGCATGATGTGTGTGTGGGGGGGTGCGCAGATCTAGCGACAGTGAGTTCGCCTGCGCCAGGCTCACAGGACATGATAGCATATGAGCAGCGGGCCGGCCTCAGGCCGAAGCATGACATGGCCCCAGACAAGGAGAAACGGCAGCAGGTATTTGTATCCACAATGACTGTTGTGGCGTCTCTATATGTTGGGTGTTGCCGCCGAATGTTTGTGCGTCTCATCTAACCTAAGACCACCTCACATGCACTCAGATTGTCCGGGGGCCACCACCCAGTAGCTCATTCACATACCTTCTTGATCTATTGGTCACACACACAAAACGTCCTGCTGCCTTGCATCTGTACAGATGAGGAGTGACAAGGACCTGGAATAAACTATGCTGGCTGGATTGTGACCATGGCCTTGTGATTATTATCCTCACAGCTTATTCTGCGGTGCAGATGCGGAGCAAGAAGGACTATGTGCACGAGGAGGATGTGAGGACAGGGCGCCAGCGCGGCTGGGTGAACGTGGTGGAGGGCCTGGAGCTGCACAAGAACCTGCTGAGCCTCGCGGAGCCACTGGGAGGCTGCGGGCCGCCGGGTGAGCCCTCTCTTGCACTTGTGTCATGTGTTGTCGTCCTGGCCGCCTTCAAAAGCGACAAGCGCATCAGCTCTGCGGCTTGCCATGACTGACTATACATATTTGTCACCCTGATATGCACAGCATGGCGCGAGCGCTGTGCGCTCATCTCTGTGTATCAAATAGGTTCCATGAGTATTCCGGCATGGCCAGCGGGCAGCGCTGTGATATCTTCAGCCTGCACACCGCAGTCAGTCTTTCTTTCTGGATCTTGTTGCTTAGCTCTGTGCCGGAGGCAGCATGTACTTTGGAGCTTGCACAACACTGAGATGTTGCACGCATGCAGAATGAGCTGAGAGGGCGGAGATTTTCTGCGCCAAGGAAGAGCATGCGCAGGAAAGGACAGATCAGCATCCAGTCTGGCTGCTGCTACAATCATGCTGCGGACAGGGAGGGCTGCCAGCCAGGTGTAACATCTCTCTCAAGCAGACATGGGTTTACACAAGTACTGCGCAGGAGCCTTTAAGTGTATAGAACAGTAAGATTAGAACGGCGTACATTATGACCCTCAACAAGCAGCTGGACCGATTGTCCACCTGCAGCAAGGGCTCAACCTGTTGGACAGGGAGATTGAGCACCCTTGGTGTAGGGGAATAGAAGGTCAGCTGCCTTCTGAAGGCCCTCATATACTGCAATGCCTGCTTGCGCTGCAGTTGTGACTCGTGTGTAGCATATAATATACTGGGCTGAGGCTTCGGACGCGACATTGCGAGAGCCATGCTCTGCAGGGATCATTTCTGAGGAGGTGGTGGAGCAGCTGCTGGACAGCTTCATTCAGCACCTGGTGCATCGATTGACTTCCAGAATAACACAGCGCCTCAACTATCAGGATGTCGGCTTCACTTTCATGAACTACTTTTTGCTCTGCAGGCATCATCCCAGAGGAGGTGGTGGAGCCCATGCCGGACCTGCCGCTTGTCCTCTAGTGAGTGTTGAGCAACTTACAACCTGACACTCCGTAAGCAGCAGCAGCAATATTTGCCTCTCTGTCACAAGGGCTCAAACTCTTGATCACTGAGGCTGAGCCCCACTTGGTCCTGAGAGCAAGGATGCCCTGCTGGAAGTTCGCAGGCCCTCATAGATCAGGGTTCAGAAACCCAGCAGGACTCCTGTCCCTCCCGACCAGTGGTGCTCAACCTGTCAAAAATGTGGTGCCCACCCATGCTGCATCTGCAATTCTGCACCACATATCAGATGCTAGGCTGCGCCTCAGACGTTGCATTGATAGCGCTTCTGCACTGCAGGGATCATTCCCGAGGAGGCGGTGGAGCCGATGCCGGACCTGCTGGTGGCATTAGTAAAGCGCCTGGTGCGCTGGGGCGTGCTGCCCGCCGAAACAGCAGCCGACACCATGATGCCATCATCAGCATCTAAGACCAGGTGCCGCTCTGCCTGTCCAATTTTCTATATCATGTCATACTCAATGGGTACCACGCTTGATGAGACGGGGTGCTGCATACACACGTGAGCAATGCTGCCACCAATGCTTTGAGAAGGTCAGCAGGATTAGGTAGACTAAGTTCATGCATAAGACCTATACTGCCCATTTTATCACCTGTGGCTCATAGTGACTTCCTGCAGGTCTGTCTTCCAGGACTATCTATGTAGGTCAGCCACCATGTTGAACATCCTTTTCTGCTGGGCACATCGACTGCACCCCGCCGCACATCGACCACCACGACTTCAGCCGCCCCGTCTGCACCATCTCCTTGCTGTCTGAGCGGGAGATCATGGTTTGGCACAAGCTAATCCATCCGGCAACTTTGTGGGCGCCACCTGCGAGGGCTTCCTCCTGCCCCTGCTTGTTGGTGTGCGCCCCCAAGCATCCAGAAAGCACCCTGCCTGATACCCTCTTAAGTGGTATGGCAATAAGGTAGAGTAGGCTCAAGGCCCTCCAGGTTTGTCAGCAGCCCCCCACAGCGCAATGTCAATGGTTGCTAGTGAGCCTGAAGGTGTCTGCTGCCAGTCCACTCTGTCATTCTATTCTGCCGCCTGCCCATACCTTACCGTGCCAAAGAGTCTCTTGCGCTTATAGCATGGCAGCCATTGACAGTGTGCTGATACATTTGCTGCTGCATTGTAAGGAGTGTGGATGCCCCAAGCAGGGGAGAGGGAGCCTGCAATGTGAGCACTGACAGGCATTGAAGCTGTTCACATGGCTGCAGGGTCCTGCCTGGTGCTGAAGGGCAACGGCGCTGACGCGGCGATGCACTGTGTGCCGCCAATCTCAGAGGAGCGCATGTCCATCACTCTCAAAAGATGCTCCGCAGTCCCTCTCTCCTCCCCACTTTTCTGTTTCCAGTGGCGCTGGAGGTTTCTGAATGTACTGTATAGTAGAAGGATGTGCATCTCAGAGAGGGCAAATTCTTGTGATGACAGGCTTGGTAGCCATTGTGGCACCAGAATGAAGCCAGAGGCTTCCAGAAGGCTCTGAACTCTCTATCGGGATGAAAGCAAGCGTGGTGCTGAAGATGAGACTTTTGGTGCCTGCAGGATGGGCCCGCTGTATGCAGACCAGGTCTACAAGCAAGCTGAGAGAGCTGCGCAGCCAGTGCAAAGGTGGGTGTCAGTCAGTCAGCTCTTTCTGGCCCTCCACTGTAGCAGACCGATGGCTATGCTGATGTTGTGCTAGGACGTGTGCAGGCTACTGCTGTTTGTCCAAAATTTATTGTGCAGTTCTGCTCAATTGCAAAGCTGCCCATTTCCATGCATGACCTTGCCCTGATGGCTGGGGTCACCTATGTGAGGCGTTATGGCCTGGGGCTGACTGGAGCTGCTACCCTGGGTAAGTTGCCGCAATTGGGAAACGACAGTGCTATGGCTATTCCATGATTACCTGAACCAAAAGCTTAATGAGAGGTGTGTTGCATGGGCAGGATGCCGCGCTCCTGGGCGAATGCCGCCGCGGAGGAGGCGCCAAGGCACTATGGGGCAGATGACTGGGATAAGGCGGAAGGCGACAATGATGACCGCCTGCAGCGCTTCTGAGCGCTAAAACAAGCAGCGTCATATCCATGACACCATATCTCAGGGGTCATGTATCTTTTGTGGTCATCCTCACCACCGCTTCGGGTGACAAAGAGGGAGGCACTTAAGCAGTACAATGATAACCGTCTGCATAGGTTTCCAGCTGATTGCAAACGATGACCTTGGCCATGCTTGGCCATGTATCCTATCGCTTAGCGCCCTTAAATGCCATAGGCATGCATAATTGCCTTGCAGCTTGCAGTAGCTCTTTCACTGGGGCCACAGCTGCAGGCTGTTAGGGGAGAGTGTCTCTACAGCTTCTGGGCAGTTCAGCAGGCAGCACATGACCCTACAAGCACGATGAGTACTACAATTGGAGGAAGCATGTCCATAAAGCCGCAGCATCTCAAGTATAAGGTGCTTTGACTGAGGATCCGGTAGCGCTACCCGCTAGCATTGCTATCGGGATGACTGAGCAGCTCAGCATCAAGACCAATCCATGGGATGAGGGTGCAGATAGACAGCATGCGCATACACCGGGGCCTTGGTCATCTTCTATTGCCATGCAAGGCTTCAGAGGAGATGCAGCTGGGTTCATAAGTCAAGATTATACAGCTTGTCGAGCAGCATTCAAGACACTGGCCAATTCCAGTATCCTACATGACCTTGTTGATCAAGCTGAGGGTTCAAATAAGACCTCAAAGCACATCCAGACAAGCTAGAACATCTGACCCATGTCGTGTCAGTGCTGGTTGAGATGTTCATATGGTGCCAGCGCCTGCAGGCCTGCTGACATCAGAGTATCAATATGCCTCGACGTAGCACGGCAGCTTCGGGCAATTCTTACAGAAGACAACAGTCAGTAAGATCATGCGTCAAGGATTGACACAGCCCATGACCATGGGCTGTGCACTCCTACAGATCCGATCATTGTCAGCGCATGCTTTGACTTCTACAATACATATGGCATCGATTTTGAGCTGAACTCGCTTTACAACTAAGTCATATTGCATGCTTGCCTCATCAATTTGTGGCAACGATATCAGATGCGCTCCTGAACATCTTTAGTGCAACAGCATTACTCTTTTGCTCTTGAACACACCGTCTCTGCTTTCTGCTGACAACTCACGCCATGCCTGCCTGAAATTCCCGTTCTTGCACAGCATCAAACAGAGGCGGCTCCTAAAGCTCAAACTTCATTGGTACGCCAGTGCGGGGGTGGCTCAAAGAGGAGCCGACAGCCCAAAGGCAAACCAAGGATGCGTCCACATCCTTTTTATGGCCTGCACACAGAGGTGTGACGATGGAAGAGCTACATCACCCTGAGGACTAGGCAATAAGCAAATTAGATGCCTGCACTGTATGCTTGAGGCGCCTGCAACACTTAAGAAGGCACCCTGTGCCTCATACAAGTCAATAGCACAGCTTACTTCATGGACATTCCAGTCTCACTGGCATATTGCCAGTGCGCAATGGCCGTTGCAAGCTCAGCCCTCCTGCTCCCTCTGCCGGTAGCTCTGCCGCAGTGCTGCGGCTTTCCCTTTTGCTTTGACTGCGGTCCATCTCCCACCACTGGCCGGCTGTGACAGCGCTGAGCACATCAGGGTCAACTGCGTTGCTGCCTGGGCGAGCGGCCAGCTCCCGCCCAAACCTCCCGAGCGCTATATCTGCACAATTATTGTCTTTTGGGGGAGCCTACTCAAAGAAGCACACCTGAAGTTGTGCTTTCCCCTCAAATACTTTGAACTTTGTGTTGGGCATACATCCAAGGGCCATTGTGCACATAGAGTTGCCTACTGCAACAGTGTAGGATGCTGTGCGGGCATAGCCCAGCGTCATGCAGCAAGCGTAATAGAGGTCATGCACAGCCAACCTGGCTGCTGTCATTGCTCTGGCTGCAGCTACCAGAGGCCTCATCAAGCGTGCACGCCTCCGCATCAGCATCACACTCCGCCTCACTGCAGGGGTCATTGTCGTCCTTTGGGTCCTGCCCGCTTTGCTACGTTGCGCTGCCGGAGCGCCGCATCTGCGTGGCGAAGCCATAGGTGTACTGCTTGTCAATCACGACCGGATGCATCTGTGCAAGTAAAACAACTCCCATACCTTGCAATTGCAGACGCCCGAGACCTGCCAGGTCATTGCTGCAAAAGGCTGCATGCTCAGGCAAGAATTACAAAGGAAGGGCTGAGCAACACAGTCACCTGCCGCAGATGAGGGCGAGGTGGGTCTTCTTGACCTCATGGTACAGGAAGGCTGCACTGAGGGCGGACAGCACAGGCCGCGACTTGGCCACCATCACCGGGCTGCCCGTGGGCTGGTCCAACCTTTGCACCTGCACATCAGACTTGTGATCCAGGAGATAGCCCAGCACTTGGCCACCCATGAGCTCATTGAACCTGTGACATGGCGTCAAAGAGTAGGAATATGGAGCTCTGCACTGAATTTGCAAGGTGTCTCTTCAGCCACGCAGCAGCCAAACTGCTTTAAATTCTCCCTGCATTATCCTCCCTCACCGTGCAGCGTCCCATCCAGGTCAGTAAGTTATGACGCCTTCATGGTATCCTGTACCAACCAATATAGCAAGATGAAGAGGACATGTACCTTCATGCATTGAGGTGTAGCCAAGATGACGTAGGCGCTCTTGATGACTCCGCCTGAACCCTCGTCCACTGTGCTGTCATTGTTCAGCAAGGTAGCAATGTTGATGAAGGCATGCGCATTCCAGTGCCTCTCTGCTAACTGCAATCACAGCAAGGGACAGACATGTGTGCTCTGACAGAGGTCTGTAACACAGACATTCGACCAACAAAGAGGATTGGCTATGCCAGCGTCATCTCACCTGGTGACAATTCACAGACATTATCACACATCCATCAGCAGCAACACGATGGTGCTCACCTTGAAGGACCAGAATCTGTCTCCCGCCTTGATGGGTGACAGGCAGATGGCCACTACCCTTTCGCCCTGGTCTGTCTTAGTGTGGGCGCGCACATTATTCTTCACAGACTGCCAGGACAGCCTGCTGCTAGGGCCAGCTGTCTGCACTTTTGCGCCAGCTGCCATCAGCACGTGGCAGCGTCTGACTCCAGCCCCAAGTCCCTAGGAGGGACCAGATCACCTCCAAGTGTGGCAGCTGCCCTCACCTGCCCAGCAGCCAAGAAGCTGGTCAAAGTTCCAGCACAAGGCCAAGACCACCGCTTTTGATTGCAGTGCAACAAGAGTTCAAGCCCAGGCAATAAATGTGTCAGCAGCTTTGCAGCCAGGTTACTTCTGTGAGTTGGCGAGGTAGCAAGAGGGAAAGGAAGCAGGGGCACACCTTGGTGTCAGCAATACGCTGCAGGTGCTTAGCAATAGGAAGCCGGACATGCTTGGATTTTGACTAAGAGGCAGCAGTGCCTATGGGAGCTCTACCCCAGAGCTTGCTGAAGCCGCCCATCAAGGAGCTGGCAGCTTCACTTGTAGCCGCAGCCAGCTTTGGAGACGATGCAGAGGTCAGCTCCAGCAGCTTGTCAATGAGCTCCTCCTGGGTCAGTGCTGCATCTATGAGGAGGCAACCCTCCTGCAATAGGAGACCTTCTCAGGTGCATTAATGTGTCTTCTCGACTGGTATGCAAGGAAAGAGTCCAGGCACAAGACATCTTGGTGGCTGACAGAAGGAGTTGATAAGAGGGGTTGCAGGCTGACTTACATCTGTTTGCTTGAGCGCTAGCAGCTCCTCCACCCTTGTCACAATTATGAGCCTTGCATCACTGTTTGGCCACTTCTGTAAAACACCTGCAATGACAGATGACCTTGACAGTGCTGCTGCCGCAAGTACGCACGCTCCTGCTGTTTTTGACTCATTGTCGGGTAAGAAATACAATGTTGCCATAAATAGCTGATTCACATGTAACTCAGGGTCATTGGTTGTCCTCGGGAGTCGCAAGGTCTAAGGATGTCTCCATGATGCATGATGTCATACGTGAGCCTGAGTTGCCAGCAATGATGTGCTGCTCCTCCTTCCTGGAGACTTTGCTGGGATCCTTAAGGACGTTCATGAGCTGGGCCAGGGTATTGGAGACTGCCCACATCTGCTCAGCTCGCTTACTTGCTTGAAGACCCCTGCACCGTCCTCGTTCTGCAAGCATATGCATGGTCAGCAGGCCCATCCAAGCCGCTGCTCGCAGAGCATCCTCCAACATTGCTCCTACCTAGAATGCAGCACTACTCATTTGTTTCAGAGTTTCTTGTGCAAGGCTGGTGCCATGTGCGTAGGGAATGGCCAGCTCAAAGCCCAAGCTCTCATGTACGCACCAACCTCATACCCTGCTGGATTCAGGTAGAACAGTGCAGTGCCCTGTCACAAGAGCATTGCAAGCGCAGAGCACTACAGTCCCTTTCCTTCATACTCTTGCAATGCCTCGCCACAGAAGCATTGTAGGACACACAGAGTTCACAATGACATTGGCATGCTCTGCTAGAACCGTATGATGTATGCAGCACGCCCTTGCCAAGCCCAGTATGTGTTTCGAAAGAATAGGTCACTTTTGGTAGGCCTTGAGCCATGCAGGCATCTTGATGTTGAGGCTGGTCTTGGCAGACATCCTGCACCTCTCTAAGTGGAGTTGTGCAGGCCCAGATCCTCCACATCCTTGCCAACCTCTACACAGCACAATGCAGCTCATTCTACACATGTCCGTGCCTCCACCCCGATCTACTTTTGCCTTTGTAAACAAGTGCAGCTCCTTTATGCACACGCCTGCGCACTACTTCTGGGACTACATTTGTGAGCAAGTGCAGGCGCCTTCACCACTTCTGGGGTATTGTGGCAGCTTGGATACTTTCGATGCATCCAGCATGGGATAGCTGCCCATGCAACGGCCAGATGCCCATTCCTAACAAATGCTAGGCTTCACACTGATCTGGCGTTGGTACTGTTGACAATTCCAGCTTTTCATGCAGCTCTGGCGTATTCTGACAGGCTGCATACCTTGCATGCGTCCAGGATGGGGCGGTAGCCTGTGCAGCGGGACAGGTTGCCGTCCAGGGCCTTCTTTATCTGCTCTTCGCTGGGGCTGCTCTTCTTCTCCTCATGCTTGCTCAGCCCAGCAATGGCAGGCAGCCACCATGCCAAGCGCGCGCGAGCCGCACCAGCTGCCATGGCGCCTTGCAATGGCATCTGCATGCGTAAATGAAGTGAAGGCCTCACTCATCAGCAGGACATGCGGATGTGGCATGGCTTGCCCACATGAGGGAAGCGACAGCTCCTTCAGCAGCACAGATGGCAATGCCCTCGAAATAGCCACACCAAGGAGGATTCTTACCTTGAAGCGGGTTGAGGCCGCTGGAGCAGATACCCGGGCCCTCCACAGTCACGATTCAGCATCGAGCAAGACAGGCATTGATGCCATTTGTTCGTCAAGCCTGCAGGCACGCCACTGTCATTAGCTCTTGACTGCTGTAGAGCTACAGGAGCAGAGCTCTCAGGACGCCCAAAAAAAAGTCAAATTTTTCATTCGGCTGCATCCACCTGATGAAGGGTTGTCCCGAGAGACTTCTACGCTGTAGTAACCACAGCCTCCTTCTCCACAACAATGTTCCCTACGACATTCAAGATGCACGTTGGGCAAATTGTGAGAACCCATCACCAGTGAAGATATGGCCTCACAAACGGAGCTCACATATCGACGTGCCAAGACACATCGTTTCGGGCGCGAGAATATGTTATCGAACGCACGCCCAACAGCTTGAACTTACCGTACATGTTGTTTAACCTCAAAGGAAGTCGTCTAGAGTGGTGCAGAACTGCTATTCCGGATGGTGTGTGCGCTTTTTGCCAGTCACAGAGAAACTGATGCCCACTCCAAGAGATGCACTCACGATTGCCTGGATTCAACCTTTCCAATGGCTTATATTATAGGAGCTTAGAGTCGTGCAACTTAGAGCCTAAGTCCTCTCAACAATTGTCGGCACACTCGGCAGGATCTCGCTTCCTACTCCCGGATCCTTTTCTGAAGCAAATTCCTGCGGGACTGTCCTCACTGAAATAAGTGAGGGCAATTAGAAGCCCTCCTCCACGCACATCGGTGTCTCGTCGAGGCCTGCTACTTCCGGGAAAATTTGGCACCAGCTGACGTGGTTTGACAGGGCAGCTCACGGCACAGCACAGCACGGTTCGATAGCCTCAAATCGCACGGGCGCCATTTCCCGCACAGGAGAGCCTTCCCATTGGATCGTATCCCTTTGCCAGCCGAGGCTTGTGCATTGCTCTTTTGAGCATAGGGGCATGGGTGGCTTCATGCAAGCGTGATCCCGATGTGTGGGGAGCAATACGTCGACTGCATGGAGGCCATCGATCTTAATTAGGAAGGCGACGATATCGTTATCATTCATATCCCTTTTGCAACGCGGGCTAGACCCAGCGGCGACAATGATGTAGACCTTGTCGAGAACCCTGGTCCATCATCCAAGGGGCACGCTGAGAAAAGGCACCTGGGCGCTGCTGAAGACTTTGTGGTCACAAGAAGAATTGGCCAGGTAAGGATGTTGTCACCATCGTGCTGGTGTCTGCATCTAACGAGAATTGTACAATGATGCATGCCATCTTTTTGACAAATCTAGCCCATCTGTGCAGGCTGTAATCTACAGCTCTCGCACATCAGAAGAGAGTGCGTAGTGCATTCCTTAAGGCGGAAAGTGGCATTCAGAAGGCAAGCACTTGAGTCAGTATGACTGCTTCGTTTGTGGTCCAGCTGCGTTTTCCTGCAAGGCTTGGGGCACTGATAGGCCTCTGCATACCTAAGGTAGGTTACCACGCTCAGCACACAATCTGGCTGAAGTAAGCACATGCTCCCAAGTCACAGCTATCTGTCCCAAACCCCAGCCGGGATGAATGACAGCCCCTGATCAAGTAGTCAAAGTGGTAATGAGGTCCCCATTACATGGCGAGCTGAAAATAGCAGGAGCCCATGGCAGTGTCATTGCATCATTGCAACGCTCATGCTCAGCACTCATGGTACTGCAGCATGCATGAGGCTGTGCAGAGCATTACCTCGCCCCACACCGCAGCCCAGCCTGTTGGCGCCCCGCTCAGCTGGCACAATCCACAAGCGCTCTTACTGCAGCAGTTCGCGGCAGGATTTTATCTCAGCTGGGGTGGCGCGGTGGATCAGCTGGGCAAATGCCATCCCAGTCTAATGCAGGCGGCGTGCCAGACCGCACCCTGGGCTTTTGGGCTGCACGCCTCAGCGCCCAGCTCCGATCTCCCTTGACTCACTTATTACAGAGAAACGCCCATTCGAGGGCAGTCTGGCACAACGCTTGCGGAACACTAAGCATAATTCAGCGGGCATTTGAGAGTGAAAACGAGGACTTTCATGTTGAGGCAGACTCCAGGGCATCAACAGCCTCTGCTAGCTCCTCATCAACATCAGCAAGCAGAAGCAGGCTGCCCAGCCTTGCAACAGCGTGACCATTATCAGCCTCCAGGTAGTCCATTTTCTAGGATTGCAGCGGTCGCCAGGGCTTCAGCAACTGCCTCTGCCGGCCCTCCATTAGCTTCACCTAATGCGAGAAGGCAGCCCAGCACTGCAGCAGCTCGTCCGCCATCAGCTAGGGTAAACGCTGCTGCCAATCTCTCAGCAGCCAGGGCTGAAATATCAAGGATCAGGGCTGAAAGGAATACCAGGATTTCAGCAGATATCGGGCTTGGGAATTACCGCTGCCTGGGATGCAGGAGGCCTTTCTCCAGCCTGTTGCATCTCCATCAGGCCTATCTGATATACCTTTCATGCACCCAATCTGATGAGCAGCCTGACAAACAAGGCTGTGAGGCCTCAAGCATATACTCAGCAGTGCTCTTTGCAGGCCCACTGTGCTGTAGTCCCGAGCTCTGTGCATGCAAGGGCAGCTGCTCATTGCCCAATCTGACGCTGCTTGTATACATTTAGTCGAGCATGGGGCAGTCATAAGAGTCTTCCTTGCCGCAGGGTCGAATGGTCCAGGTTGAATACCTTCTAGCAGCCAGCCCTGCAGTGCATGCTGGACAAAGTACACCATGCCCACGTCTGGGACTCCTCTGTCAGTGCTCTGTGTGCTGTTAACACCTCACAGGTATTTTGCAAGCTCCCACTTCACAACCGTTGAACCTTGCTGCTGCTCATGGCATGTGCAGTCAACAGAGTGGCTCATGCCGCAGAGTCATAACGTCAATATCACAAGGCTGATTGTACCAGGAGAGAACTTGGCCAGGTCTCTTGGCGTACATGTCCCAGGAATGATGTGATTCTGATTGGAACTTTGACAATCAATCTTATCAGCACTGTGCTTATAGGGCTCCAGTCACGGCAACCAGTAGGCGGCAGCTCTGGGACAGCCGGTGCACATGAGGATTGCATGGGAAGTCCCAGCGTCAAATAACGGAGCTTTTTGCATAGGAGATGGCGAGCAGGACTCCACACGGTATCCATTCACCATAGCACATATATTAGAGGGTTACACATTTTCACCTTAGAGAGAGCCTGCGTGCTGGTTTTGAGGCTGTGAGCTGGGGACTTAAAAGCAATGCTTGCCTGCGGAGGTCTTTGTACAGAGCATAAGCGTCATTGGAATGTTTTAGGCCACAGAAGTGAAGATTACACAGCTTCAATGGGGATTACTCTGAGCAGGGCTGCAGGGCAAACAGGGATTTACATAATGGTCTCTGAGCTCTTGCGCATGCACAGCATTGTAGAATCTTCAGAACAGGCATCAAGAGACATCCCGGCACTGCCAATAAGCTGTCATGATGGAGGACAAGTAGGTTTCTGAGCCATTTAAGTTAGATACAAATAACCCCTCCTCGTCACTAGGGTCGAGTCTGCCAGTAATACAGTCATACAGCTACGCATCACAAGCTGTTTGCTGTCCCTTGAGATTACATGTCAATTCCCGGGTTCTGTAGTTATGGCCTCCGTCAGAGAGATTATTGAAGCGTGGGACTGTCTGACTCCGGAAGAGGCTCAGCAGCTGAAGGACGGGCTGGCTGACCCTCTCACTCTTGGCTACGATCTGAACTTGCCTGCCGACGATCTGTGCTTTGACACAACAACCGGCGACCTGTACCGTGCTGGCATTGGGCAATTAATGCTGCGGCAGAAAGCCTGGGAACTAATTCAGCAAGGTGAGTTATCTGAAGATGTTGACAGAAAAGTGATGCACCAGCTCTGTACGCGGCCGGCTTACAGCTTGGTGCTTGCGCAGAGAAGGAGGAGCACAGCAAGGGAAAGAACAAGCCAGTGCTGCAGGTGCACGGCAAAGCTGCAGACAGTGAGTCCGTATGAGGCGTTGGCAAGATCTCCACTTTAAGGATATGTTGGTCCCAAGGAGACGGACGCTTCCGCCGCTTCAAGCTGGAAAATTGACTTGCCCCTCACTTCCATCCTGAGGTCGATCTGCAGCAGCCTGGCGTTGCATTAAGGTGACCTTGTGCTTGTGCAGGGAAGCTAGAGCACTGCGAGGAGCAAGGAACGGGAGGCGGGATGCCGCAGAGCGGTACGAGTAGGAGCGGAGGTGGGTCTATTTTGCACAGTGACAAAGCTACTCCACTTGCAAAGCTAGCGCCCTATGTCATGGGACTGTGTCTTTCCCTCAACAGTACTCTTGGCTAGATAGCCAGTACATCGCCAGTACTGGCAGGCCCTCTGACCATCATGGACGTTTGGATTTTCAGGTGACGCCCTAGACGTTGTGGACTGCCTTGTTGATGAGTATGGGGAGCTTGCACGCGAGTCGCATCAGGGCAATGCACCAGGGGCTGCGCGAGACGAAAGTTGCCCTCTTGACTCGAGTCCGCTTGCATGCCAGATGCCGCTGCTCTATAGCCGCGAAGGCACATACGAGAGCCTCCTGGTTGCCCTGGCTCGCATCTTCCAGCGCTGGACAAGGCGCGGGTTCATGAATGAGGGCGACAACTTTTGCCGCGGCCTGTCGCACCTCCTCATCCTCGGCGGCAGTGGATCGGGTGTGCTTTTGTGATGCCTCAACGTCTCTGTCAGCTTCCCAAGGCTTGCACTATGCCTCGTGGGGTGCTTTGGCACTAGGGCAAGCAAGCAAACCACAATCGTGTCGGCGCTTATTTGCCTTTATCTGTACATTTGGGTATAGGCAATTTATGAACATTCGGATTTGCATGAAACATGTGCCATGTTACCTTGCAGGCATACTCATACCTCATGCTGTGTAGGTAAGAGCACCGTTCTGGAGATGCTGCTGCGCTGGTTGCGCGGTTACTTGCAAAAGCACCCAGAGCAGCATCTGCTGGAGTTCTTCTCTGCGATTATGTACCCGGGTGAGGATCCCAATGCCATGGGTGAGTTGAAGGGGAAGACAGTACGGGATTTTGTGGCAGCACTACAGCTGCTGGCTGGCACTAGGTACCACATGATGGCTATACTGAGGTGAGAAGGATTATGCTGCGCTTCTGCCTATCTATCCACGCAGGGTGGCAACAGATAAATTCTTGTACATGACGTATTTAATGTGATGCACATTCATAAACCCCGTATGAGCCATGTTTTGACTGAAGAGCTGACCCAAGTAGTGGCTTGTAGGGTTGAGTCCGACGACATGACGTCCACAGTGGAAGAAGAGGCCGCCAATGTCCCAAGCTGGAGCGCATCAGCATTGCGATTGCTGTATGCATGCCTGTCACCATTGGAGGGCAAGAGGGCGGGGAAGATTGAGAGTTACGCAAAGTTCCTGGAGACGGCCCCCTCTGCGCTGAAGAAACGCTTGAGCTGTGACGATGTATTGCTCTTCTTGCGGCGCGCCTTGCATGTCCCATTTGAGGAGCATCTCATGCTACTTCTGCTTGTTGATGAGGGCGACGCCGCATGCGGAACGTTTCCACGGGGCAAGGGTGCCCATCCGCCAAAGGTGAGCTTGTGGGACCACTCAAAGCCTGTAACAAATGTTTGGATGACAGCCTTTGTTGTTGTGTCATGAAGGAGCAGATGTTTCAATTTCTCACAAGCTCTTGACATGACCGGACAGTTTTCCTACGCTACAAGCAGTCAACCTCTGACATGCGCAGGAGGGCCTGACATGGCTGAAGGAGATGATGAGCGAAATCATTGACATGAATGCGAACGCACACTCCGGCTTCAATAGCCTGATTGTGCCAGTGTGCGCGAGTACTTCCAAGGAAGCCCTTGATCTGGAGAGCACAATGACTTGGGGGGCAGAGGCGTTGCCATTCCTCCAGACCTGCATACAGACGGAGGCGGTGCGTCTACTAATCTATCTCCATCAGCATGCATTGTTTTAGCTTGGATGCATTGACGTATCCATAATGCAAGAGCCAATGGCAAAGTCTTGCGATTTTCTAAAACATTGATAAGTTTTCATTTAAATGACAAAGGTTTGACACTGTTTAGGTGGTGTTGAACCTGGCGAAGCGTGCTGCCCTTGCTGCCGGGCGCCCTGTACCTGAAGAGCTTCCCGAGAGCGCAATGGAAGCATGGAAGCAAGTCCATTGGCATCTTGGCGGAACCCCAAGGCTGCTGTGCTCCTTTTTGGAGGTGTTAGGACTCACCAGGGCCAGGCTTCCATCTGACCAAGACTTCCAGTCTGACGGTACACCTCAAGCCGAGTGACCATGCTTTACCACCCGCCCTCGTGTTGCATATGGCAGAGGCTGCTCGGGTGCCATTTTGTGAGTACATGGACCTGTGTACCCTGTGATGTGCTCTATGCATTGTGCTTCTCCTTGCTACATATGTGCATGGTGAAATTAAAGTGCAATTTGTGTTGCAAGATCTGGACCTGGCCATCTTGGAGCTGGATTTGTTGATGATGGAGAATGTGCTCTTGAAGTTGGAGATGACGAACCAAAACAAGCTCAGCAGCGGGCTTGCAAGGTGGGACAAGCACAAGCAATTACATAAGGGTCCGCCGAGAACCGGTGCAAAGAGGTATTGGATGCTCTGCTGCTTGCTTTGCTCCATAAATCAATTACCAAACATCTGCTCTTGTGTAAAGCACACACCATCTTATACTTTGTAAACATCAAGCAACATTGAGCGGCGTGAAATCTCCCATAGAGCGACATATGTGAGCCACCTTTACATGTAACAAGAATTCTATTCAAAGAGCATGAATTCCCAAGTTGGGGGTATGGCAGATGCAAGCTCAGCTGTGCAGGAAGGATCTCTCGGACGGGGCCGAGTCCGCACTATCTGCCAAGGACTCACCACCTGCCAAGAAGCATTCGCGCAGGAGTACGCCTTTTGTGGCGGCCAAGGACCTTGAGCGGTCTAGCGATTTCGGGACTCTGCGTAGCTAAGTGAGGTATTCACATGTAAGCGTTCCGTGCCTGCTGCTTCACATGGTCTATCATTGCATATCGATGCAAAGCATTCAATATGTCTTATTATCTGTCGACCCTGACGCTCTGACATCTGAGAGCGTTGTCTATGTTGCTCTCGTGAGTGGGCTTAACGGCATGCATGATACTACTGTAGAAGGTGCACTTTGAATCGGTGCAACTAGACAAAAGCCAGCATGGTGCTTTGCTGTATAAAAGGAATCATCTGCCCCACACTATGTCAACCCTGGCTGAGTGCTCACTGAGTGCTGGCAGCTGCTAGCAGTCAAGGCTTCCCCACATGCGCAATCGTGAGTTACCTCAGCATGTGCATGCAGGCGCGCACTACATCTTGGTGACCCTGGGAGCACTTGGCAAGGGCGCGGTGACCGTGATGTTCCTGCTGCTGGACTGGAAGTCTGGATCCCTCAAGGTGCAAGGCGTGCTGTTGGTTGCGGCATTGTCTGCTGGAGGGACCTGCCCCTCTGTCAGCTGTGAGTCTGGGATCTGTGCAGCCAGGCTGCAAGTGCACACACCAATCAGCGGTGATTGTCTCTTGCAAGCTGCACACTGACAGTGGTATCATATTGCCATAATTCCTGGCCAGCGCTAGTGTGCAGAGCATGGCATGCATGCAGGGACACATGTACAGAAGCTTCCACAGATGAAAAAGCAGCTTGCTCATGGAGAAGCTAAATGGGAAAGCTTACTCCAGAGCATGGGTGCCGAAGCCCTGCATGAGGCTGCGGCGGTAGGCTGGGGGCAGGAGCTGGAGAATGCCCATGACGACCATGACAACTGATCCCGCAATGCCGCACCACGGCACGCCTTGCACCTTGAGGGATCCAGACTTCCAGTCCAGCAGCAGGAACATCACGGTCACCGCGCCCTTGCCAAGTGCTCCCAGGGTCACCAAGATGTAGTGCGCGCCTGCATGCACATGCTGAGGTAACTCACGATTGCGCATGTGGGGAAGCCTTGACTGCTAGCAGCTGCCAGCACTCAGTGAGCACTCAGCCAGGGTTGACATAGTGTGGGGCAGATGATTCCTTTTATACAGCAAAGCACCATGCTGGCTTTTGTCTAGTTGCACCGATTCAAAGTGCACCTTGTACAGTAGTATCATGCATGCCGTTAAGCCCACTCACGAGAGCAACATAGACAACGCTCTCAGATGTCAGAGCGTCAGGGTCGACAGATAATAAGACATATTGAATGCTTTGCATCGATATGCAATGTTAGACCATGTGAAGCAGCAGGCACGGAACGCTTACATGTGAATACCTCAATGAGGTCGTCCTCATTGACCTTACGGTCGCTGCGCTTCACCTTGTATCCATTGACGTGCACCACAAAGCGGCTGTGTCCAAGACGCTCCTTGATAGTGTCGTGCAGATCACTGTGATCCATGATCTGGCCCTGAGCTGTTGTGAGGGACAGGTGCTGAATGCGCGCCTGGTCATACTGGCAGCACACTTTACGCACCGCCAGTGGCATTGTGCCTTTTCTTTAGGACCAAATGGAATGCAGTGTGCTGCTCAAAGTGAGATGGCGGAAGAGGGGGCAAGGGCAGCAGCAACACTTTGGCAAGTCCAATGATGGCGCCTGCCCGAGTGGAAGCTACCCGAGTCACACCCGAGTCCAGCTCCCTCTGTCATAATGCACCACGAGGCAATTTAGCAATCAAGCATTTCTTCTGTATATGCTAGATATGGTGACGGGTGCACCTCCGGCCACAACACGTTCCCCCACCAACAAGACGGGTACGAGCCTGGGGAGGGTGAGGGCTTCTGATGTTTGTGATTCCTTTAAGAAGATGTTCTATGTATTTGCATATGACAGTCACTGATGATGCCGTTCAAGCTGTTCTCCACCGCCAACACGGTATGAGTCTGCCGGTGTTGTAGCAATCTTGAGAGCCCTGGAAGCAAGTTGGCACGGCTGTGTGTCTGGTGGGAATGCGTTTGTTGGACGGATTGCGCATCCCAAGCCAGTCTGTACGGCCTCCGAGGCGGGATTAGACTTTGTGCAGGAAGCTTGCTGTGTAGTCCCTTTACATGTGGCCACTCTGTTGCAACTCATGGTGCAGGGTGTGATATACATAGGCCACCCTTATGATGTCGGCGTGAAGCTGGGTGGAACAGACGACAGAGTAATCCTGGTAGCAAAGGACTTTGAAGACGTCCAGCCACCAGGGATGCAGAGACAAGCTTGCGAAGCAGCGGCTGGGTGCCCTGGATACATTGACGAGCTGGATACGGGCTTGTGTTGGCCCTCAATGTTCCCGCTGGAGCGCAAGGGCTGGTATCTCTTCCATCCGCGCCCAGCACCCCAAGGTGAGCCCATACTCTCATGGCTGTGTTGGCAAACTGTGGTGCAAGGCAACACTGGCAGCGCTGCTGCACTGTGCATGGTGCGCCTCCCTGAAACATTTGGGAGTGTGGCTGCAGCTGCACTTCCGTCCCTGACCTGCAGCGCATCTGGCCTGAAGCAGGCAGCCAGACATTACTGGGCAGTATTGGCCCAGCACGAACCCGCTGTGTAGTCCTCCCACACGTAAGCCTTGCATTGCGTGCGTATGTAAGTCCCTGAGTGTGACTGACATGTACTCTCATCCAGGGTTTGGCGTCATCATGGAGAACATTCTGCGCTTCCTGGAGCAGGTTTTCAAGGCTCGAGCAGACCCCACTCCCAAAAGTATATCCCCCTCCTGCCTTTCTTCCTTGATACCGCAGGCTGCCTCTGAATCAGGTGCTGGTGTTTCTGCCCTGTGTGTCACCTCTCTCCTGATGCTTGGCACGGCTGGAGGAGGTGCTTCTCGATACAGGAGCTTCAGATCCTTCAGTGTGGCACATGAGTCCTCACATGCATGTGCTGAGGACTTGCTCTTGCGCATGCAGGACAGTGAGGCCGCTGACCTTGGGCTTGGTAAACATCCGCTGAAGGCAGCATGGACAGTCCGGGCTTGCACGCACTCCAATCGGACACAAGCTCACTGGCATGAAGCATGAGCATTCCTTGCCACCAGCAGATCAAACGCCAGTGTGGTGAAGGTTACCAGAATGGAATAAGCGTACTCCTTGAGGTGTGTTGCAGCTGCAGAAAACAGGACTATCCTCAGTACAGACTGTACAGTGTACAGTGTACAGTACACATGTGGTATCCAGGATTCCTGTATGCAGTACAATGTTCTCTGTGACGCCATCACAGCTACTATCCCATGAAGGCCGTGGTGATAAGCGCTTGCGGCAGCGCACAGCAGCCGGCAGCGGGCGAACTGATATATATTGATAGTAGCTACTCTACAGACTAGCCACAGCCAGAAAGGCTAGCAATGGTGACAGGTTGATAGATATGTGCATGATGGTCTTAGAAGCACCTCCCATGCAGGATTCTGTTGCAGTTGCAGTGCAGAATAGGATGCTATAGTATCTATGGAGCATCAGCTCTGCTGTAACCGACTTGTTGTTGTCATTTTCTTTGCTTGTCACAGTTGCAAGTTGCCTTAAAGGCCTGTTTGCTTCATAGAGCATCCTGCTGCAGCTGATGGCTGAGGTCACCTGTTACAATTATAAGGGTATTGAAAGGTAAGCAGGGTCTCTGGCACGTCTGGTAGCCTGCCTGTCTTCTGGGTCATCGTCCCAGTCACAGACTGCTATGTCACACAATCATTGATGATCAGACAGACAGTACAATACTGCAGTACACTTGTGCTAGTGCTACGTCTGCAGACATTGCCTTCTTGCCAACACAAGCATTTTCCTGCAGGGTGCAGCCTTGAACCAATTTTAGGTCCCATGTAAGAGAGGGGATTTGATTTTCTGTCCTCAAGAAGCTGTTATACTGAGTGTTGAATTTATACCTGACAGAGCAGCATGCTCCGAAGCAGGTCTACCTCATTACCTCCTTCCACCCTTGGAGGCCTTGTGTCGGGGAAATCTCGAAGCATAATAACAATAAATCAGAACACGCTCAGCAGCACCTACATCATGACTGAGGCTGTGAGTCCCGCGCCGGTACGGCCCACCCTCCACCAGACGGTTGCGAACCTGGGGAAGGTGAGTTCCCAGTTCTGGGAAGGTTCCAGAGAGGCGTATTCATCCATGTCTTGTGTTGTTGCTGAGCTCACGCTGTGTTCCATCGCCGACACGGTAGATTTAGGAGATGTGAGGCATTGTCAGTCTGCCGGTGTTGCAGCAACCTTGAAGGCCCTGGAAGCAATTTGGCATCGCTGTGTGCCTGTTGTGAATGCGTTTGTTGGAGGTGGTGCACATCTCAGCCCAGTCTGTACGAGCCTCCGGGGCTGGACCAGACTTTGTGCGGGAAGCTTGCTGTGCAGTCCCTTCACATGTGCTGACTCTGTTGCAAGTCCGTGGTGCAGGGTGTGATCTACAACGGCCAACCTTATGATGTCGGCGTGAAGCTGGGTGGAACAGACGACGAAACACTCCTGGTGGTGAAGGACATTGAAGACGTCCGCCCACCAGGGATGCTAAGACAAGCTTGCGAAGCATTGGCTGGCCCTGGTTACATCCAAGAGATCGACACAAATCTGGTCTGGCCCTCAATGTATGCGCTGGAGCGCAAGGGCTGGTACCTCTACATGCCGCGCCCAGCACCCTCAGGTGAATTCATATTCTCATGACTGCGCTGGCAGATTGTGGTGAGAGGAGATATCCCAACGGCTGCTACCATGCTGACGTCTTGCATGGCACCACTGGCAGCGCTGCTGCACCGTATATGGTGCGCCTCCCTGAAACATTGGGAGTGTGGCTGCAGCTGCACTCCTGTCCCTGACCTATTTCTGGGCAGTATCGGCCCAGCTCGAACTCACTGTGTGATCCTCCCACATGTGAGCCTTGCAAGGCGTGCATACATAAGACCCTGAGTGTGACTGACTTGTACTCTCATTCAGGGTTTGGTGTCATCCTGGAGAACATTCTGCGCTTCCTGGAGCAGACTTTCAAGGCTCGAGCAGACCCCACTCCCAAAAGTACATCCCCCTCCTGCCTTTCTTCTTTCCTTGACACCGCAGGCTGCCTCTGAACCAGGTGCTGGTGTTTCTGCTCTGTGTGTCACCTCTCTCCTGATGCTTGGCACGGCTGGAGGAGGTGCTTCTCGATACAGGAGCTTCAGATCCTTCAGTGTGGCACATGAGTCCTCACATGCATGTGCTGAGGACTTGCTCTTGCGCATGCAGGACAGTGAGGCCACAGTGGTTTCTGACCTTGTCTGCATGCCAATAATAGCAGGACAAGATGTCAGGCCACTGGCACAATAAGGCGCCTATGGAAGTGCCCGACTAGCATAAGCATAGCCACCAGCTGAATTTACACAAATAAAGGAACTGTTTCGGCCCTGTGTGACCCAGAAAGCTGTTGCGGAATGGTGTATGTTCTATGTTGTACATGTACCATGCCTGGTGAAGTAATGCAAGTCCAGAGCTTGGAAGAGTGAATGCAGTATGTTTCTGCAGTTTTGAGGGAAGCTACCCGAAGTCGTCATTACAGTAATGTCCAAGGAAGACCTTGGCATTTTGTGACTCTATCGTCCTCAGAATCCATTACCAAGTTGTGGAATATGGTGGAAATAGGCTGGTTGCCTCTCCTGTGGAGGCCTCAATAACGCTGGCCATTTGTATATGGCAAGCCATGACCTTAGGCCAGCTTAAAGGTTGACAAGAGAATTGGTACCCAGTATGCAAAGTGAGGGATCATGCATGATGTTGAGGTTGACCAGGCTTGTAAGAGAAGACACGTACGTATATACTGCTGCAGTATATTGCAGCGCTGCTATTTGCATGCCATATCTTTGCTGCAAATCTCTCAAGACACCAGCCTGCCAATTCCTCTGCTGATGGCTGCACCAAGAAACTCTGGCAGAACTCCCCAACTGGGCCCTAAGGTCCTTGCCCTGGACTTTCCTGTGGCTATCTGGAGGACCTCGTCGACCAGGCGCTGATCTAGCAGGATGCCCATGTGGCTGGCGCCCTGGAAGGACTACATGTTCACTCTGGATCCCAGCCTGCAAGCAAATGCATCTCAGTTAGCAACTTCCAGAAAGCGCCATTGATGGTGTTCAGGCCTTAAGGTAGTGCATGCTATCACGACAGCATGCTGCTGAGCTGCAGACCAATTGCATGGTGGCTGTGCTGGCCCCCGTGCACATGATTGAGGCTGCCAGACTCCCACGTGTGTTCCCTGTGGCCTTGGGCTACCGCTCGCCAACCCTGTGACTATGATGCCATGCACGCAGGTCTTGAATCAAATGCTCAGAGTGTGCTTGAGGGTATCATGTGCAACGACCATCACCGCTGGAGTTGTCTATGGGACTCAGCGGATTCTCAGCATGCTTGGCGCCCAAGACCTCCGCACTTGCGGAGACATGCATGCGTACCTTCTGCCGGCTTCCAGGGAGCGCAGGTTGACTGTGCCATCGCCTGGGCCCTGCCTGACGTGGCTGGGCGCAGGCGGAGCGGAGTCGCTAAATCTGGGGACGTCGTACGTGAAGTGCTCAGCGGTGTCCACTCCAGAGCCATGCAGGCAGTGAACCCTCATGTCCAGCTTGGGCAGCGGGTAGGTCAGGTCGTGCACTTTGGGATACATCGCAGCCTACATGTGACACAGAAACACAGCATGAGACTAGGATCCTCTTCCCAGACTGCCCGAGACCTTGGATGTCAAGCTGCAATGGAAGGCATGCAGCGCTTGCGGCTTGACCCCATGCGCAACAGGCCGAGACAGGGGAAGGAGATTGATGCAAGTGCAGCAGCAGCATCAGTAACATGGATAAAATGCTGGAGAGTCAGGCACAGGGTGCTCTCTTGGGGAAGCAAGGCGGCAACGCTTGAGCGGCCCACCTGCTGCTTGAGGCCTAGGTCCTGTAGGAGCTGCAGAGCATCCTCTCCAGTGTAATTCCTGCTGCCAGTTGACATGAGTACCTGCAACAAATAAGCGGTAGTCGGCTGCCAGCGTTGGTGCGGGAAGATGCGTCCAATTGCAGCAGCTGAGCTCTTGCATGAGATCCTCTCACAGCTGAGAGCTTCTCAAGTGCATGGCTTTCTGTAGATGATCATTCTGGCAATGTCGATATTTCAAAGGGCGGATTCACCCGTCATGAGGGCTACATCACACATCACCGCGGTGTCCCTCTAAGTCTGCCGGCCCACAGTGAAAGCCCAAACTAGCTAAGGCAGGTGTGGGCTTGCCTCATCTCGCCACATGTCAGGCGCCGGGAACATCCAGGGCCCGCTGGGAGCGCTGGACTGCAGCGGGCGGAAGATATTGTGAGGGATGACTGGGACATCAAAGCTGTCGCCACTGATGGATCCTGCACGGTTGCAACGCTTGCGTCTGCAGCCCGCCTGGCTGCAGCCGGCCATTTTCAAGCATGCCCAGACATCAGAAGGACTGCGCTGAGCACATCTGAGCTTACATAGTGTTCAGCATGTTGCACTGACAGGGCAAGAGAGCATTGTGGCCAACCACCCAGACAAGGCCTGTTATCGCATAGGTGACTATTGGTTCAGAGTTGGCAGTTATAAGAGTTTATCACGTAATGTGCACACCTTTGAGTGATGAGACGGCACCACCCCAAGGTCCAGAGATGGCGACAAGGCCGCTGATATGCTTCTGCAGCCACTGGCGCGAGCGCCTAGCGATGAAGTACAAAGACACCAGGCAGCCCAGGGAGTGCGCCACAATGGTTGCTGGCCTCCCTCCATTGCTGGCCACCGCACCCTCTATCAGCTCCGCCAAATCAGCGAAGTACCCTTCCTGCAACAGGAAACTGGCTTCTCATGGCATGTGCATCACTGCCATCTATGCCAATGCACCTCTGCGAGAGAGTTCTATCGCTACCTGTCTCATTGCATACCGACGGTAAGGGCAATGCACTGGCTCATGAGGCGCTACCACAGGAATGACACCAGCAGCCGTCACCTGACTCTCTATGGGTCAGCCATAGATCGTCAGGTGTACGTGCTTATCAAAAGCATTAACTCTGGCACTGCTACCGCAGGCGCTCAGGTCATTGGGCTCACATAAGCCTGCTTTGTTTTATGGGGTACTGTTTCTCAAGTGTTCCGCACCTGTTCCAGCCCGTCCGGGGCAAGGCGAAAGTCGTAGGGCGCCCCAAAAAGATGCCTGCGCTCCTGGTAGCCCTCGTCCTTGAACGCCTGGGTGAGCTTGCTGAACATGGGCGTAAGCCTTGGGAGGCCAGGATGCAGCGCATCGATGCCTTCCAGGCCCCCAAAGTCTACCGCTCTGATCTCAATTCCATCATGGTTTCTGTACCTGCATGTCAGGCCCATGACCATTAGCTCTGCATGTCAGCCCCGCTCTGCAGACTGCGCCCACTGCAGTACCATGGACATCTGATATCCTGTATGCATGTGTCCCCCAGATAAAGCAGCTCCTGCTGTGTTGCCGATGACCTACTTTCAGGTGCTCGACTTCACTGATCATGTGCAGGCAGTGACTGGTCAGCTTTAATCCACTCAAGAAGGCTGTTCGCTGCAAGTGCAGTCATGTGTCAACCATGCTACTGCAATAGAACTGCGTTTCACCTGCCGGTGCTCTCGTCGTAGAAAAGGGCAAGCTGGTCCAGCAGGCAGGAAGGCTTGCTGGCTTCACTGAAAGAGAACCATACGCGCTTGTATCCGTTCGTTTTCCTCGAACACCACCAGGCTGGGGCGTCTGTCCTATCGAGTTTGGCTTCCAGTGCGGACCCTGCCAAGCCTGGGAAGTGCAACAGAGACCTCAGACCAGTGCTGGATGCGAATACATAAACTCCTGTACAAGGGACTTGGAAGGCAGATCGCTGCATGCCTTGCATATGGGCACCTAGGCGTGGCACGGAAGCACCTGGAATGAACACTATGGGGGAGCGCTCTCGTGGCTCTACAGGTGACATAGAGGACGTAGAAAGACAAAATTTGGTACTTCTGGACCCAAAACTACAGCCTTGGTGATAGGCCTGGGGTTCCGAAGGACTCCGAATAATGCGCGCCGACAAGTCAGTGCACTGCTAGAAACCACAGCGCTGATCAGCACGGTACTTATCCACTTGCAGATACCGTGCGTACTGTATTGCTTTGATGGACAGGGTCTCGAGGTCGGCCCTGCTCGGGCCATCGTCCCTGTTATGACCCTGCGCAGCTTCCACCTTCATGAGACTTGGCAGCTGCACAGCCCATCCGTGCTGTTCTGCCCGGAGACGTTGGGTGGGAAGCGCACTGAGGAACGAAGCATCCACCAGATAAGCTCAGCGGTCGAGTAGGAGCACAAAGTCTCTGCCAAAGGCACCAATGCAATGGTCAAGAAATATTTGATGTTACAGGGGCCCCGGGTGCATAGCAGAAACCCTATAGCCTAAGGTCATAAGGTGTGCAGTGTACATATGTGGTCACCCAGAAATATGCATCAGCACAGGCCAGCTTCCTGTTGATACATAGGCAGCGCAAAACCTCGGTTTCTCTGTGTTCGAATAATGACTAGCTAGACTGACACAGAGCTCAAAGCAGCGATACTCTCGACTCAGGATCGAACCTCATACAGCCTCCCAGTTGAGCCAGCCCTTTGCCCAATCGTGCAGGGGGACTACTGAGGCAACCTGACTCCTTCATTGTATAGCGATTATGATTTTCCTGGCAATCAAGTTGACATGAAAGTGTCTCTGCCTCTGAACAGCCCGGCCCCAAGAAGCTGCTGCAGCCAATCGCGCTTCCTGCGCAGCTTTGTCTTGAAGCCTGTCCAGGCCCCGCTCTTGCTGCCCTTGACGATCTGCAAGACCTCATCTATGAGCCTGTCATCCGTCAGGATACCCGTGTGGCTCGCCCCCTCGAAGGCTTTCACGCTAGCCGTCTTCCCAAGCCTGCAAACAGCATGGACATTAGCCGTGCTATCAGCCCACTTACCTCTTTACATGCCGCACCTGCTCACGGTCCGTCACAATTCGGCATATTGCATCACGTCATCCCTTTACCACACTGTGCACTAGTAGGCGGTCTGCAGAAGGCACGAGCAAGCAGTCCTGCTAATTGAGGTAATCCTGGACATGCAGCAGCACAAGCAAAATCATGTAGCCTGTTTCTAAGGTGTCAGGCCAGTCAGGGTGAAGCCTCACGTTTTACATGCCTCAAGCGAGCGGAGGTTGACAGTCCCATCTCCAGGCCCCTTGATGACCTCTTTAGGGGCAGGCGGGGCCGAGGCATTGAATTGTGGCACATCATACACATAGCGCTCATCTGTCTCCATCCCAGTGCCGTACAGGCAGTGCAGCCTGATGTCCAGCTCAGGCAGCGGATACGTGAGGTCGTGCACTATAGGGTACACAGCCGCCTGCGCAGAGGTCAAGTGCTCTGTCAGAGTCTGACTAAGCGGGGCACACTATCCCTTAATGACGCTATGGCGTGCCAGGGGCTGCTGACTTACCCTGACACGAGTGGAAAAAACTCAAATGACACAGACATACCGGCTTATCTGGATGGCATGAGAGATTGGTCTGTGGATATGAGTAAGTGCGGTGCTGGAAGAAATTTCACCTGCTGCGTGAGATTGAGGTCCTTGAGCAGCTGCAGCGCATCTTTAGCAGTGTAGTTCTTCTTTTGTGTCTCCACTAGCACCTGCTCAGCACCAGGACTCTGTCAAAAGAGCACCAAATGCCTCTCTGAAGAACCCTGCCTGAACAGCACACATGCGAGCATACCAGCGGTGCAGAGTTCACAGATACTGGCAAAGACTCGGCCTTAAGATGACAGATTGTGTGGGCACCTTATCACCCCACTGGTCTGGGCTGGGGTACAGCCAGGGTCCGCTTGGGGCAGTTGACTGGACCGGCCGGAGCAGGTTCTGAGGAATGATCGAGATGTCAAAGTTATCCCCACTTATGGACCCTGCACAAAGATGTACAACCTGCTCAAGCAGCTAGCCCGGAGGTCGGGCAAGAGCTCAGACCTCATTATAAATGCACCATGGCGGAATAGTGTGTTCTGTTGACAAAACCACCAACACAGTCTGCGCCATCTCCGGCTTTGATCAATGCGGCGCTGCGTAGGCTCTCAGCCACAGCTTGCTAGCAAGCAGAAGCAGGCAGCCTGCCTCGCCAGCAGAAGCAGGCAGTTGTTGAAAGCCAACACAGCGATTTGTCTAGTGGTCACAGTACACAAGACAGGCAGCTGCAGATGTACCTTTCATGGCTGTGACAGAGCCGGCCCAGGGAGCGGAGATGGCGATGAAGCTGTTGACGTGCTTGTGGAGCCAGTCGGAGGGCTGCTGCATGATAAAGTACAGGGACACCAGGCAGCCCAGCGAGTGCCCGATGATTGTAACCTGCCGCCCCTCATTGCTGTCCACTGCGTGCTCCACCAGCTGAGTCAGATTGTCGTAGAATCCCACCTGCGCATGTGTTTCGTATATCAGTACCCATGCTTGTATGGAAAAGGGTAGGGGATTCCTCCCCCCGTTTGAATGTCTGACAGGTTTGTCAGCAGACTCTGCTCTGGAGTGCTGTGTGCTGCACGATGTCCTTCACCTGAAGAGGGTTCCAGTGAGAACCACTAGGGCGGTAAGCTCTGCAGTTTTCACGTACGGTACGGGTCAGCATGATATGACAGTGGCGCATAATGCCGGACTGTCCGGCTTTATGGTTCAGTGAGCCAAAACCAAAATGCCAAGCCCCTGGAGGTGGGCATGTCACACCACCATGTATCAGCAATCCTTGCAGTACCTGCTTCAGCCCGTCGCCAGCCAGGCGAAAGTCATAAGGAGCCCCAAATAGGTCCTTGCGCTCCTCATAGCCCTCGTCCTTGAAGGCCTTTGTGAGGCCGCTGTACAGGGGCGTCAGGCTGGGCAGGCCCGGGTCCAGGGCATCAATGCCGCCGAGGCCCCCGAAATCCACTGCCCGGATCTCAACACCCGTCTGGTTTCTGTACCTGTGCATGCACGCAATCCCATCTGTCATCCTTGCTGTTGCCTCTCAAACATGCTCTGAGGAGCAGGCTACCGTGGACCTCAACTACACTCTGGGCGCGCAATCTCCAGAGCATCACACGGTGGAAGTTTAGTCAAGAGGAGATTTTGCTATGCTCAAGGTCGTGTCATTGCAGAGTAAGCTGAGCATGACTGCCCTTTAAACATAGTGCATCCTGTCTTCAGGCAGTGTGCGTCTGTACGGGTTGGACTCTGCACCTGCCGGTGGTGGCATTGTAAAACAGCGCAAGCTCGTCTAGCAGACATACAGGCCTGCTGGCTTCTGACAGGGACAGCCAGAGGACCCGAAAGTTGTCTGTCTTCTTGGCGCAGTACCAAGCTGGGGCCTCTGTTCTGTTCAGCCGGCCTTCAAGTACAGAGCCTGCCAAACCTGCCGTAGCCAGACAAATGTCAGACTGGTCAGATACTCTGCATGGATCGTCTGTTGAGTTTCACGTGGATTACTTTAAGTTGTGAGAAGGTCTCTCAAGGGACTGCAGGAGGACCCAGGAACGAGAATGGAGCATATGTGCCCGAAAGGTATATACCTGGTACAAGGACAACAGGCGAGCGTTGAGCCGAGTCTGCTGAGACGCAGCTAAAGGCCCAAGGAGCCACCAACACTAAAGCGAGGCACCAGCCAGGTCTCATGCAGTTGATGCTGCCTCTGTGAACCTTTCCTTGTCGGAGATGCAAGGGAGAGCAGTCAAGTCTGCCACTCACTGCACGCAACGTGGCCAGTGTGTCTCCAACTTCTTGATGTTCCTGGTGAGTTTGTTTTGCTGCAATATGAAGAGCGGGTGGACACCACTGTCCAGCTCCAGCGAGGCACATTCTTCCGAGACGGAAGCTGTAGGAAATCCAATAGCAGAGACTGCAGCCGTAGCAGATAGAGGTGAACCGAAGGACATACGCTTCGCAACACGTTGTTTCCAGAAATCAACAGCCACGTTGGCGGGCTGCCAGGAAGGCATTTCTGGAAACTCAACGCCTGATCTGGGCGTGATCTGAAGCATGAAAGTAGCTCATCAGCCTTGCAGGGCTTATTTCGTAGCCCCTATTTCACACAGAGATCTATGTATGCGTGCTGGGGCACGCAAGCTTCAGCAGGTAAGAGCGTTCAGTCAGGATAGCTCAGAGGCCAGCTGCAGCGGCAGACAGCACAGCACCGAAGCAGCAAGCCTGTCTCTTGGGAGACGGCAGGCACTAATCGGCCTTGCAGCAAGTACATCGTTACTCAGTATCCCGCGAGCAGATGCTATAATCATCACGCCTCCGCCAGGTAGCACTCAATCCATATCTGACTGTGCTGACGAAACGCGACATGCTTGTCCTGCATTGCAGAGTCCATGCTGTAGGCCAGGCTAGTGCGCTGTGTAAGGACTTACTCGCCTGCAGGCTTTCGGATCCATCAGGATAAGCTGGATGGCTACTATTTCTTTTTCCCTGAAAATTGGTTGCCAGTCACAGTGAGCTGCCCTGCCTTCCCCGCACTTCTGCTGCAGTGGCGCTGCCAGAACGACACTGTCTTCCGTACTGCCATGTGAGGAGGAGAGACATCCTTGATAACCAATATGCTCTGCTGCAGACGTCAGGCAACGACATCTTCTACAGGAATCCCGCAAACGTCAATGAGAACCTCTTTGTGGATGTGTCGTCACCCTCATCATCAGCCTTCGACTCTGTGGAAGATCTGGGCCCTCCAGAGCAGGCAGCTAAGCGCACACTGGGCCAGGTACTTTGCCAGTCATGCTGAGCTTGCACAGGCGCAGAAGCTCCTCCCAGAGTGCATGCTCCTGAACGTAGCGCTGCAGCTGGCAGCTTTCCAGACCTTGCCGGCCCCCTCATGCTGAGAACGCCTGGGCGCAGAAGCTCCTCCCAGAGTGCATGCTACTGTACTTAGCGGTGCAGCTGGCACGACTCCAGACTTTGCTGCCTACTCTTACACCATGCGCCCTGGGCAGTCAAGTCTGGGAAGCAGCTGCGTGCTTTGTTGAGGATGCATTGGGAGCACAGAAGGCCAACTTGCTTTGTTTGTGCAGTATCTGGAGGAGCTGATGTCAACACGCATCGGTGTCAAGCGGAGCGGGGAGGTCATGTCAGCCACTGAGAGGATGGGCCCGGACGGGAAGAAGTACTATGACATCCAGGTGTGTATATGACTCACTTACTAGTCCTCCCTGTAGCGCTTCCATATTGGACGTGGTACTCCCATTCCTCTGCAACCTCATGGGACCCCAGGCTGCGCTTCTGGCCGACATGTCACACAGTTGTCACATGTAAGCTGCCCAAACATGTTACTGCTGTACAAGTTGGACGCAGCACATAAAGTTAGTCGTTGCCGAGCATCTGACCAACTTTGCTGACAGAAGTCTTGCTGCAATGCAGGTTCGCGTGAGGTCATTTGCTTCTCGCAATCAGCTGGCCGCCTACCCCTCAGAGAGGAACAAGGGCCAAGAGCTCGAGTGGGAGAGGCGCTATGTGACAGTTCTGGGCGCAGCCAACAAGCGCCTCTACCAGTTCCGCCTGCAATCCCTAGACAAAACATTCGAGCAGACCCCGGTAGGCTGTCCCCTTAGGCCCATTCCCACACTTCAGCAGCTCTCACCAACTGCTGTTGTTCAGTCCATCTGCCTTCCTGTCATGTATCCCCTCCAATGACCTGGCTTGTATTGGCAAACGGTAATGTGCTTGATTACAGAGGCCCATCTTGAGAATGGACAGCTGTCTGCAGGAGGCGCTCTTGACAATTGCCCAGTCGTTCAGATGCCGGGAAGTTGAGACATAGTCCATCAATGATTCTGCGAAGCAGGATGGTGCCAGATAGTAGAATAGATCTAGACGGAGTGAGAGGGTTGTGAGCACAAGAGAGCGTGTGATCATGCTCACGGCACTGGAGAGGTGGTTGCTTCAGCAGGTGTATCTCAGGACAGGAGCAAGACAGCTGTGCATACTGATGCGTGTAAAGCTTTCTTGCCACACACTAGATATTGTCACATAGAGGCTCAGAGCGCCGAGAGTGCTAACACTCAGGGCAAGCTCCTCAGAAGGTGCTACTTGCTGAAGAAGTCTGTGATGGGGCGTGCCACATCCACAGCCTCTCTGGCTTTCTTCCTTGGACCGGGCTTCTGTGCTGCTGGCGTTCCCTCTGCACCTGCTGCATCCTTGCCCGCTGCTGCATTGCTTCCATTTGCAGCATCCCTGCAGATCCCATCACGAGGTCAGCCGCAAGATGCGTGCATGTAAGTGACCTACGTCCTCCAGGTCGTGGCAGTAGTATATGTGGCGCACTTCTGAGGATGCCTTCCCTTTGTGCATACAGCCTGAGCAACTGTTTGGGAACATCACTGCTGAGCACTGGGTAGGCACTGAGGATAGCACACCTGAGGGGGGCTTTGCTCTCCCTGAACATGTCTTCAGCCAGGACATCCTTCAGGCCCACCTCAACAAGTCGCCGATCTCTCCGCACTGCGCACGCAACCCATCAGTATATCTCATAGGCCTACGTTCCACTTCCTCTCAGCGCGCAGCAGTGCTATGACCAGCGCACCACATTGGTGGCACTGTGCAGGGTTGTGCAGGGTAAGGATATGCTCTGGGAGCCCCAAGAAGCATGCAGAGCCGCCCTTGCAGAGCCAGGGCTACTGTGGGCAGGCACGATACCTGTCTGCTCGATGTCGCTCAGCTTAATGGTCTTGCGCTTCTGGCCCTGCGCGGCGGAGCATGCCTTGGCTGCCATGTCAGCCAGCATCAGCTCCGCAGCCTTGGCCACTGCTTTCAGGCCATCCCCGGAAACCCTCACCACCTCGGGATCCAGGCACATGACGCGCTTGACGAGGGACAGCGGAAACCCGAAGGGGTGCGCGTTGGCGTCCTGCTCTGCCCTCTGCTCGTTCTCCTTGCCTGGACTGCCGCCCTCTGCATCCTCCCCTGCTGAGGCATTGCCAGGCATCAGTATTCACAGGGTACAGCCTCAGGTGACTACCCCAATGCAGGTCTCAGATTAGTCTGGCAGCACGGCTGGGCACCACATGTAGTCGCATTGCACAGCTGGCTATCACAAGGTTGGGCGTGTGCATGCGGCAAACTCACATACTTCCCGTGAATGCCTTAAGAAGTTGCCCAATGGCACACCTGCTTCATTTTCTGCCTCTGCAGCTGCAGACTCTGCAAGCTCCTTGGCCCGCTGGCTGGCCTTTTCCTGGTACTCTGCCTTCTCTGCGTCAGTCAGCGCCCTCCACTTCTCTCCGATGGCCTTGGCCACGACAGCCACGGATACCTTTGCACCGGCTTCTGCAGCTGCTACACACTCTGCCCTTGTCTGCTCCCTCTTCTTTTCAGAGAAGAGAAAGAAGGCGGTTGGGCCCCTCATGACAACGTCAGCCCTGTGTGAACAAAATGAAATCATACAAATCCTGTCTGCCTTGCGCTGGCGTCGGCCATTGTTTGGGTAGTGACGATGTACATATCAAGATGGCATGTGCCCACGCTCACCTTTATGATCCTCAGAGGTCCGTAAAGTATTCAGAGGGTCATTTGTATGACACAAGATATCTCTCTATTCTTTGAACAGACTTCTGAAGGCTCATGGCACGATGCTAGAGCTTTCCCTTGGTCAGATGCCACAGCCCACTGCACCTCGATATCCACTCAGATGGACAGGCTGGATGAGATAGGCAGAAGTGGCGAGTCTAATTCGATTAAATGTCATCTCAAAGTGTTATTGCCTCTCATCCTGACAGGTACAGGTTTGGGGGCACGTGATAGGAGCAGGCGATGGGCAGGTGCTAGGAATCTGCTGATGCTGAGGCAGCAACTACAGACGTAAGCAGGATCAAATTGCAGAACGTGGAGGTAAAATCACACTCTCATCAACCTTCAAAGGTCAGGCAAAGCATCGCACAGGTCTTCAAGGCCTAGAATAATCGATTCTGGTCAGCAACAGCTTGCAGTATCTGTGCCTCTGCAAGAACCCAAACGCGACAAGATGTAACGCAAACGGTAACAAAGATGAAGAAGCAGACCATAGTGTAAGCGCGGTGCGGAAAGGATGATGTTGATGGCAGGGTAACTGTTGGCCGTTGGTACAATGAGCACCAATAACCGCACAGAGCCGTCTCGGCAGACGCTTTCAGAGTACCACTCAGTTGTTAGCTCAGTTCTGGTGAGTCATAAGACTGTCAGGCATGCCACAACAGTGCTGTTCACGACCACGTGCATGAAAACTCAAGCAACTGCCTCTCCCTTTAAGGCGTACCCCCTTCGTCCCAGGGCAGATGCATATAGAGTGTGCCCTGCTTGCAGGAGTGCAAGGAGCTCAGGCTGAGCAGGGAAGAAGACAGCAGCCTAACATCACTGCAGCAGTGGCTGCGCAAGCTTCAGCGGGATTCCTCAACTGACGACGAGGACAAGCTAGATGACAGCTCCAGAGCATACCTACACTCCTTCAGAGACAACTTCACCCGCTATTCCTTATTCCTGGTAATGCTACACCTCCTCAGGTGTTGTCAACATTTCTTGCACGGTCTACCTTTCTTCACCGTCTAAGCGCAGTCGTTTGAGATAGGCCCTGATGGAATGTCTGACGTGCAGAGGGGCCACGGAGAAGTTGTGGGAGATTCCCCAAAGGTGAGGGATGCTCCATGGATGCGCATGCAATGATGCAGTGTACTCTGCCAATGCGTGAAGCATATTCCTAGGTGTCCCTCAGCCAAATTCAGGGCGCATGCCTGCCTTGTGCCTGCTCCCTTCGTCATGTCTGCGGCAACGCCTATCAGCGCTTTGTATGAAGGCATATGGTCTGCAGGTGCCTTCAGCTGCCAGGGACAGGCTCAACCCAGCTACAAGCCCCTCTCTCGCAGCAGAGTTTGAGAAGGTACAGCTTCTGCTGGTGTACACCTCAGCTCATCGGTGCGCTGGCACAAAGTGGACATGCATCCGTAGCACCCTGTGTCTTGCAGCCTCATCTGCACAGCTACACAGTGTCTACACCTTAAGCGAGTGCATTGCCTGACAGCTGTCCTGATGCAGTTGGAAGAGTGGGATGCGTTTGACGTGAACAGAGTGGCTCAGCTGACTCAGGGGCGGCCGCTCGAGGCTGTGACGCTGGAAGCCCTTCACCGCTTTGACCTGCTGGAGAAGCTGAAGCTGCCCAGGGAGAAGCTGAGGTGCTTTCTGCGGGTGAGCTACCTCCCCAGGTCCCTGGTCATCAGTTTCTCATACTTGACAAAAGCCCGAGTGTTATTTGCATAGCAGCCAGTTCAGAGGATGTGCCCTCATGTGAAGACCCTCAGGAGTATCCCTAGTCCAAGCACATATCATCAGTCCTGGCTGCTACATAGATAAGCTTGGGTACCAATCACTGCCACTTGCTTGCGATTGGCATACGCAAGCCTCTACTGGAGTCTTCTTTTCTGCACAGCCTTGCCTTTGTGGTCATCATGCACCTGTTGCTTCCTGCAGGAGCTCGAGGCGTCCTACAAGGCGAGCAACCCGTACCACAACAGCACGCATGCTGCGGACGTGGTGCAGGGCCTCGCAA
Organism: Coccomyxa viridis; assembly: GCA_963930925.1. Lineage (NCBI taxonomy): Eukaryota > Viridiplantae > Chlorophyta > Trebouxiophyceae > Coccomyxaceae > Coccomyxa > Coccomyxa viridis. The sequence continues at coordinate 2,000,997 of CAWVOJ010000015.1, read as the reverse complement.
CCCTCTTCGCGCAGAACAGCTTCATGGCGCAGCTCACAGACCTGGAGATGCTCTCCATGATCCTGTCCTGCGCAATGCATGACGCCGGCCACCCAGGTCAGCCAGCCAACTCATAAGTGCTGCAGCTCACATCATGCCCAGTTTCACTTTTGCAAGTATGAGTTTCTGAAGAGCTACCTGGGCTGCTTGCGATCTCTGTGCAATCAAAGTCATTCGCATGTTTACACCCTTCAATGCCCCATAGGAATACTGTCCTGAACCTGCATTGTAAGGGTGTATGCTCAGTATACTAGTGCTCCTTCTTACAAGCCAGGACTGATGCATCAGGGTGGTCCTCAGCACACCAGCCCTATGCACATCAAGGGTATTCTGGTAATTGCAGGTCTGACCAATGAGTACTTGATCAATACTTGCGCCTGTGCTGCGCTGCGCTACAACGATCAGAGCGTCAATGAGAACAGTCACGCAGCCCTGGGCTTTGAGCTCTTGTTGAAGCCCTGCAACAATTTCTTAGAGGTACAGGCATTCTGCTGCCAGCCTTGAAACTGCGCACATGGCTCGCCTGTGTCAGTGCATGACTCTGAAGACCTGATTGCTGAGCCCTTATCATGGAAAGAGCGCTGGTCTATGCCTGATAAATTGTCTTGGGTGTTGTGTCACGTCACACATAGTGCCGTGTGTAGGGGCTCCACAATGAACAGTACCGCTTTGTGAGGCGCACCATCATTGGCATTGTCCTGGCGACAGACATGGTGGACCACTCGCGGCTGACTAAGGTAGCGCCCACCTTTCATGGCTGTGGCAGGTCATGTCCTTTGCCCCACTTTGTGATGTTGCTACCCCCTGGCAGGAGTATATGTGAAAGCTCCAGGCAGATGCCCTGGCAGTTGTGACACAAAGCCTTTTGCAATCCAGCAGGCCTATGACGCAGCACAGCAGCAGCAGCATACATGGTGCACGCCAGGCAGACCTACTTGCAGTCATCTGGTGGCTGCTAAGCATCCCTTTCACCTTTGGCATATCTAACATCTCTCACACAGATGTGTCCATTTAATGCAGGATTTTGCGGCTGCAGTCCGGCAGCTAGGCTGCAATCTGGAGACGTGGCCGGAGGAGCAGCGGCAGCGGGCGCTGCAGATGCTGGTGCACGCCTGCGACATCGGTAACCCGGCCAAGAGCCTGCACAGCAGCCTGCTCTGGAGTGAACGCATCCTTGCCGAAAACTTTGCTCAGGTGGGCGGCTGCATGTGCACACCTGTCACTCACCCTGCACATGCGCCCATTGCATGAAATGTTGTTGATGCGCCTCGGTGGTGCTGCTGCGCACCTGTCAGAACCGTGAAATTCCAGGCGAACATGCGCCTGCAACACATTCTTGGTCCCAAGAGGGGTGCAGCACTGCTACTCGGGCGCATCTATTGAGGCCGTTTCGTCTTCACCGTGAGCGATGCAGAGTTGCCTGGCAAACAGCCTGGATGCGCCAGATGGTTGCGCATATCTGCGGGAGGATTCGCTTTGATTTTCCATGGGGATGATGCAGGGCGACCGGGAGAGAGCTGAGGGGCTCGCAGTGTCGCCCCTCTGCGACCGGCAAAAGGTCGACGTGCCCAAGAGCCAGCTCACCTTCTTGGAGTACGTCGTCCGGCCGACCTTTGAGGCGCTCAGAGATTTTGCTCCGGCCACGTCGGCTGCAGCCCTCAGAAACATCGAGGCTGCCAAGCAGCACTGGGAACACATGCAGCAGCGTGCTCAGAAGCAGTCGGCGGCCCCACTGTTTCCCATTGATGACCTCTGAGACTGTGCAGTCCTATGCCGTTCAGGTCCAGTCTGACCATTTGTTCTTCAGTTGTGGGAGTTTCCCCTGACGGTGTCCCCAATCTACCGTCACGGTGTGCACCTACGGTCCAGAAAGTGCTCGTCCCACTTTGTATGTGGGACCAGCGCCTTAAAGTGGGCAGTACATAGTGTGGGAGTATATGGCTCCGCATGTGCTGTTCACACTTGCCCACAGAGCAGTGCTGAGGCATGTCTAAGACACCTCAGCATTGCATACTATTTTGATCTAGCCAGCAGTGCAATGTATCAAAGCAAGCTGGTAGCAGCAGGCCGGTGGTGCAATTTTGTACTCTTTCGGGTAAGCCCACAGGATGCATTGTGCACCCTCCTTGCGGGCTTCTGCAGCTGAGGTGACATGTATACTATCTCAAGGAGGCCCTGTACCTCCTTCGGAGAATGCTCTCAGATCTTGTCAGCACCTGTCTGATCCTGCATTGCATCCAGGAAGACAAGTTTTGAGTTCACAGTGACGCTCCAGTGCGCAGGGTGCACTCGAGGGTATCTTGGGCACAGCATTAGGCTGCGCAAGGAGGCCCTAGGGTTTCAGCATTTCAGGATCTGGAGAGGGGAGAAAAGAGGTACACATGATCATAGACTACAGCAACGCTGTGTGACATATTCAGGAAGCTCTGCACCACCCAAGGCTATGCCCAGACCTTATGTACTGCCACCTCAAGACCAACTCAAAAGGTTGCAAAGGGATGCAGCGTCTGCATGACCTGCCAATAGCTTTCCTCTGCTTTGGCAAATCAATGACTTGTGCTTAGTTGAGACATGCATTTGAACCAGGACAGTATCAGGGAGAGCCGTGTATTGGCAGCTCATTGTAAATAAACCCATCTGAGGATCCTGGGTCCTGGAAGCTTATCCGGTTTTTGCACGCGTGTCCACAGAAAAGATTCCATAACCAGTGACATGCAAAAGGACTCAGCACATGCCTGGGAGAGGGTCTATCATGGCATGCTCCTGGTCATGTGGTACATGCACGCAGCCCCTTGTTGTATTGACACATCTCAAGAGCTGCAAGCACACTGAGCAAGCCCATGGCCAAGCCCAAGCACAATGCCTCATCAGAATCTGCCTCGGTAAGCTCGAGGGCTGATATGCTGAGGTTGCAATAAACACTCTAGAGGAGGATGGGACGTGTTCTGGAATGTCTTCTTAAGACGGACGCAGCACTTTCAGGTCCACCCATCACTCACCACACCCGCATGGCGACCTGCAGCTGTCACATGGCTCCTGATGTCATCACCTGAGGCTGTCGTGCCAGGCTTGCTATCTGTAGGTCTTGCTGCTTGTCAGAAGCTCTCAGCATCATCGGGCAGGTTTCCTGTCATAGGGCAGTGGTGTCGCAAAGTAATGAGGTTGTGGTGCCTTGAGCTCTGCAGTCACAACTTGCATAAAGGTGGTGTCTTTGCAATAACACTGTGACAGTGTACGGCTTGGAAGGTGTACATACAGTAGAGGGCAATCTTGTAAGCTTGCGAGAAAGGAGATGGAGGACTGCTGCGCCGTGTGTGCGGAGCCCTTAGAATGGACGGCCTATGGCCCATGCGGGCACACGGAGGCCTGCTCGAAATGCGTGATGCGGTTGAGATTCGTGATGGACGACAAGAGATGCGTGATATGTCAGCAGATCAATCCCAGCGTGCTGGTCACCAGGTTTATGGGCAGCTACACCAGCACTCTGCCCGCTTCAGAGTTCCCCAGCCTTGGGGTAAGAGCCTGGCATTAGGCACTGTGAGAGCAAAGCAAAGGGCCTTCCTGTTGCTGAACAACACAAAGGGCTGTTTATCGTACTCAAAAGCTGGTGGCACCTGCAGAGAAGGCCAGGCCTTGACTATCTCCCGAGCACCCAAGCGTACTTTGATGACAAGCTGCACTTTGAGGATATCAGGTAAGTGTTACTGCAATGCAGATCTGTAGACTGCTCAATGGTGGCTGCTCCATTCATATCGCTGATGTCTCGGCAGGACTGTCATAGCTGAAAACATGCCCCTCGCTGATTCTGGAGGTGACTGGAAGCTAGATGCACCTTCTGTGCGATTGCAGGGGCCTGTGCAACTTCTCCCACCCTGAGCTGAAGGAAGACAATGGGCAGATGCTAGTCTTTAGATCCATCAACCAGCTGAAGCGGCAGCTTGTAGACACCAGGCATCTCCAGCTGTGCAACATCTGCGTCGAGAACCGCAAGGTGACCTGCGCTCCTGCAGCATCCTTCACCTGCTACCTCTTTAAAATCATATCTATACGCAGTGAAGGCCTGAGACCGCCTCTCTCAGAAATGAAGCTGCAGGTTTTCATGTGACTCTCATCGTGTGCTGGCATTCTCACTGTGAGGTCTCACATGCTCTGCCAGGCTGTGGCATGGAGCCCTTGCAATGTGGTCCTGAATGGATTGCCTTGATAGAACAGTACGATGACAGTATCTACACTGTCCCTGTGAGCCTTGGCCAAATTTTCAAAAACATCTCCTTTGTGCAGGTGTTCATCCCGGAGCAGGTGGCCTACAGCAAGCCAGATCTGGAGCGCCACATGCGCACTGGAGACCTGACAGGGCCCATGGCAGAGAGCGGCTTCAAGGGCCACCCCCAGTGCAGGTGGCTGCTCATGCTCCCATCATGTGAACACTCAGCAGTGTTTCTGCAGGGTAGATTTATTGACTTATGGGTATCACGGCAGTCTATTCCCAGGAATTGAGTGCGATCAGCAGGGCATCTGTGAGAAGTTCAGAGCCACTCGTTCAGTCGTCACATCCAACTTGAGGGCGCTCTTGTCAGGGAGTGAAGCCCTGCGGAAGACTCGCATGCTTGGAATGCTTCGGAACTGACAGCATGATGTGGTGTACAGATTCTGCCGCACGCGCTTCTTCAGCGACAGCGAGCTGTTCATCCACATGCAGTCTGCCCACGAGCAGTGCTTCCTCTGCCGCAGAGCCCACCCTGACCGCTACATCTACTACAAGGACTACAATGAGCTTGAGGGTAATGCTTACCACCCCTGTTAATTTTATACTGGCTTAAGGACAGCCTGCTCGCCCTACAAATTCTTGTGTGGGGAAGCAGGCTTTCCTGGAGCCAGTACCTTGTTTGCAGCACTGTCACTTAGCCAAGGGCGCATGAGGGCAGCCTCTAAGGACTGTTCCGTAATTCTACAGAGGTGCATGGACAGGCTCAATGGGTTGAACTGAAATTAGAGGGTAGGTTCAGGAAAAGGACTGGCATGTGATGAGTCTATTCACAACAAACTCTGAAGCTCTGGCTTCTGCAGACAATCCTTTTTCGGGTCACTCTGATGCCACGCTCTGCTGCTAGGGTTCTTGTATGTCCTTGACGCGCCTACTGTCTTCATGCTACACGACGGCTGCGCATGTCGCTGCTCCACATGCACTGAAAGGATAGCTCCGTTGCTGTGCAGACCACTTCAGGCACGAGCACTACCTGTGCAACCACCAGACGTGCCTGGACCGCAAGTTCATCGTGTTCATGACGGAGCAGGAGCTGAAGCAGCACGCTGCGCGCGAGCACGGCGGCGACATGTCCAAGGCCGAGCGCCGCCAGGCCCTCACCATCCCCATCAACTTCCAGGTACACCTCGTCATGTGTCCAGGATGCACCTTGCCCATGCATCCCTGAGTACCTTTTGCATGCGTTTCTGGCTTCTCATAGCAGGTTGTCCTCTCAAGTCGTGATCCTGCTGCTCAAAATAATGAAACATGCATACGACATGCTTCCTGTGGTCTTCTCAAGCCATGGCAATCACTTCCGAGGTCGAGTCTGGGCTAGCACAGCTGGGACTAAGTCTGCGACAAGCATCATACATACCGCCATGGGCTGTTGAGGGGAAAATATTCGGAGGGCGCATTGGCCTCAGGAGTCTCTGCTGAATGTCTGCGGTCAATGTATGCAGTACTCACGGGGGCAAGACGCAGCGGGGGGTCCCTCCGGGAGGGCCCGCCATGATGCGGGGGTCCCCGGCAGCATCACCATCGGCGGCAGCGGCAATGTCAGGTCGCGCTTCGCTCTGCGCAGTCAAGAGGTAGGCCGCCTTCTCTGCACAGCACCAATTTCTCAGCATGCTCCCTTGGATGCAGTTCGAAAGGAGCCTGTGCAAGCACTATGACGTGGCATGTGCTGAAGTCGCCTTCATCCTCTGCATGCCAAGAATGTTGACAGAACCCCGACCATTCGGAAGACAGTCATTGAGGGCTAAAGCTGTGCAGGATCACCATCATCTCTCGAGCGCCCTCCATGCGAGCGTGGAGAGTGCACAGACTGAGGATGCCTTGAGAGCATCCGCAGCAGTCCCCAGTGCGTCAGCAGACCCCACCCCTGCAGGTATGGCAAGCTGCATTGGTGCATAGCAAAGCTGGATGCCCAGTAAGCCCAAGGCACCCCCATGACGCTCATGTTGGGGAGCATTGTGCTTGCTGTGCACCCAGAAACCCCACTTTGGCATTTCTTGGCCCTACCAGTGCCCAGGAACGCAACTGATACATCAACCTTTTGTGTCATTGTTGCTGAAGGATTATCTCAAATCATCTTTATGGAAGACACGCACACACCTTGGCGTTGTGCCAGATTGGAAAGACTCTGGTGTAATCACATCAGTCACCAAATAAAGCCACCAGCTCTCCCCGCTCTGCTGGGTATCACACGCGTGTGGGTGGCACTGCAGAAGCGGAGGGGCAGGGGCCGGCCTTCAGCGGGCCGCGCCATTACTTGGCAGCTGCCGGCAGCCGTGGAGGCGGCAATCTCAGAGCAGAGGACTTTCCCGCCTTGCCAGGTGAGCCACCAAAGCCCTGGCCTAGCAATCATCATGCCTTATGGCTGGCGTCGCTGTATTGCAGCTCTCAAGTGCACTCTGCGGAAAGCTGTGCTACGATTGAAGATATTGCAAGTATGGCAGGTTGCCGGAAAATCTTGCAAATTGCAGGCTTATCCAAATCGGCCAAGAGGCGTACGAAAGACAAGGACAAGCAGAAGCTGGGCGGGCAGCGCTCCACGTCTGAGTCAGATCTGGCTGGCAGCATTGCCCAGGCGCTCGCCCAGAGCTCTTCCACGCCCAACTTCAATGTGCGCCCGCCTGCTTACTTCAATGCATTGAGGCCTGTCTCCTGCCGACTTTGCTGGGCTTATGTTGCATTTACAAATGGACAATGGATGCTGTAGCTGAGCTTTCATGTGGGGTTTGCCCTGGCCTGTATGCTGTGCACGAAGTGCCTGAAGCAGCTGATGCCAATGAGCTTCTTCAGGTAGCCCAATGCAGTATTCAGGTCTATGTGGGAGCACTGGGATGTTAGCTGCACAGGCTCAGCTAACAAGTGCCCATCACTTCTGCAATGTCAGGAAGTAAGCATACCTTGATGTGCAGGAGGAAGATGAGGCTGTGAGGGAGCCTGAGTGGCAGGAGGTGCGGGCGCCAGCGCAGCGCCAGCTGGCGCAGCAGCAGCGCCTCAGCAAGCTGCAGGGCCGAGCGGCCGCAGCTGCAGCTGCCAGCGGCGGCGCCAGACGGCCCGAAGCAGCAGATTACTTCCCTCCCATCAATGGAGCATCCAGGTCAGCAGGCTCTTCGCGTACAGTCAGCCCAGGTCCTGCAAGGGCCACAGCAGACCTGTCTGCAAGCAATGGCGCCTTGCCTGCAGCGCCAAGCAGCAGCGCTCGGGAGGTCTTCCCTGCTCTGAGTCCTCCCGCAGCCTCTGCCAGGCAGCTCAACCTCAGATCCTGGGGCCCTGGTATGTCCCAGCGCCCCTCTTGTGAGAAGGGCATCTTTGCCAACTTGCAGCCGGCCACCTTCCCACGTAGCTCATCTGCCACAGTGGTGCTGTTTCTGCTGCTTACCTGGACTGGAATCTATCAGCTGCAGGTTGTGCTTAGGCTCATAGTTGTCAACACCATAAGGCCAGTCGCTGTGCTGTGAGTCATCATCTGCATTCGGCACAATGCTACCTCACACTGTGGCCCATACATACAGAGTCTAACTCTCTCTCTGGTATACAGGGTCCTCAGCAGCGCCCGAGCAGCGGATGCCCCAGAAGCAGCGCAGCCAGGCAGAGGACTTTCCCGCGCTGGGCAAAGTCGCCTCAAGCTCTGGCAGGCCACCAGCCCCTCAGCCCGCAGCCTCTGTCTCTGACTCTGTCAAAGCTGCCAACAAGGTGGACAATTAATGTGGCAGCCTGCCCCTAGCACCTTGCACTGACCAAATAGTAGCAATTGCTGTGCTGGTGGCATTGGGACATGCGGCAGCCTGCCTGGCACCTTGTGCCGACAAAATGATATTAACTGCTGTGTTGGAGGCATTTGCTTGCTCGCTTGAGGCATACTGCGCATGTGGCCTTCATGCTGGTCATGGAGAGAGGTCCATGCCTTTTAGGCATGGGGGCCAAGACCATCCTGACTTTTGCTTCAGCGTGCCTGTCTTTCCACCATTCCAGCATCTTGTGGGACGCCGGGCTGTGCAGCTAAAGCAGCGGCACGATGTGCAGGCTTTCCTCAGAAAGGTGAAGGCGCAGCTGAGCGAGGAGCAGCTGGACGAGTTCAGGCGAGAGGCTAGCAACTTCCTGCAGGGAGCCACGGACGGCCCAACCTACTACAGGCTCGTAGTGAGTCTGGGGCTGGGTGCCATGGTGCCGGAGATGGCCGCGCTGTTGCCTGATGAGGACCGGCGGGCCGAGCTGCTCAGCGCGCACAGCGCCGCGCAGGAGTCTGACCTGGCCGCAGATGCTGCTGCGGCGCATGCCATGCAGTTTGGCAGCTGGCAGTGCAACAGGTGTCGTTTGTTCATCTCTGTAGTGGCCTGCTGAGGACTTTCAACAACTTTTTGCTCTGGCAGATCCTGACTTGAAGATTGCCTCTCCTTGAGAAGTAATGCCAGGGTGGTTGCTGGGAGATGCTCTGTATGACAAGAAAATTTGCTGCACATCTGGCATCGTCAGCTTGTACAAAAAGTCTGGCCTGTCATTATAAATGTCATCTGCTGACAGAATATGTCTTACTTTTGCAGGTGCAGCTTGATCAATGGGCCTGACACGCGGTCTTGCGAAGCATGCAACTCCAGGCGGCCGCAGGGCGCAAGCTATGGCTCGAGCAATGGCTCTGCGCAGCCTGATGCCGATGAGGATAGCTTCCCGTCCCTGGGGTCTGCGCAAGCACCTAGTAGCAGCGGCAACCAGAATGGGAAAGACGCTAAGCAGCAGAAGAAGGGAAAGAAGGTGCCGGGTCCTTCATCAGCTGCTCTGTCTGTCACCACTCTTTGAATATAGTTGCATTGCCACATGACACCATCTGTGTGAATACATGGGGGAGTCATCGGCCTCGCGCAGCCCAGACCAGGCACGCGAAAAGCATGTGCCACATAATTCTGGGCTGCACGATGGCACAAGAGCTCACCGATGTGTTCACACAAAGAGGTGATGTGCTCCTCCTCTCACCTGCAGCATGTAAACGATAAGAGCCACTCCTTGCAGGTGTCCAAGTTTGAGAGGTTGCGGCTGACTGGAGGAGACCCAGAGGCGACACTGGCGTGGATGGACACAGAGGGGGGCCGAAAGCCTCCCACAAATCCACAGAATGTATGGACTCAGGGAAGGCCCGCGGGCAGTGCAGGCCCTGGGGGAAGCCAGCCCAGAGGGCAGTGGTCAAAGCAGGGCAAGCTTGCGCACGAGTGGAAAACCATTCAGGATGCTTGGTCACACAAGTGAGAAGTATCCAGCCAGTAGGCTTGCGTTTACACGCATCTGGAAAGATGCAAGACAGCGCAGGTTCCGGGCTTCGGTCTGCGAATGAGCTGGCCAGGATTGGGTACATGCGAGAGGCCAAGACATGCGCATGAGGACGCTGCTTTGAGCACAAGTTGATCGCTGAATGCAATGACGAGTGACTATGTACAGAGGGCACGTTGTATAGGAGTGGTTGTTGCTGGTGGCTCCTGAAGCGAATTATTGTAAGTCTGCCACAATGCACTGTCACAGCCAACTTTACAGCATGCTGACCCTTCTGACGTTGCGCTTGTGAGCCCAGAAATGCAACAGTACACAGTATCAACTCATGTCCAGACACTATCCTTGCATAAGCTTTCCATCTCTTGAGCTATCGATGCATGGCAACAGAACCATGTGCTCATTTCTGGCATCATACATGCCTTCATCAGATGTCCTGTCTGAATTTGATTGCAAGCAGCAAACACCCTCATGCATTCCTCGGCGGCCTTTGGGCAGTTCTGATCTACTATCACCGCTTGCAACACGCTGCAGCCCTCCTGATGCTGTCAATCCATTCAATCCCTCTGTCACATTCAATGGCAATGCTCAACGTGCTCTGCTGCATCACCCACGGCATGTGGGCATGTCAGGAGGTGGCAGGTCTGGATAGAGTTGGCCCTTGGGAGGTAGTCCTGTTGGGGATGTGTTGTAGAAGGGTGGTGCTGGGTAATTTTCCTTGGCATGGCTGCTCGCCCTCGAGCGCTTGGGCTCTGACTTACTAGTGCCAACACCCTCGGCAGCCTGCGACGTAAGACATTGCCAACCTTCTCAGAGCTATGACAGGTGTGTCTAATGTAGAGACCAGCATCAAGTTATCTCGGGTGTCGCTTGCAAGGCCATTGAGGCTGCGAATATCAGAAGATGATGCGAGTGGGCCTTCAATTGGCGCTGCTTCCTCTGCCATGGGATAGGATAAGGACGTTGCCTCCCATACACCAGGGCTTGGGAAGGATCTCACAAGCACATTTTGCACACACATGCATGCTCCAGGGAGCACAGCGCCGCACCACAGCAAAAGCTCACCTTCAGGAAGCCTGCAGCAGCAGCTGCCACCACCGCCCCGGCCATGATGTACTGGGGCGCTGTCTGCAGCGTCTTCACAATGCCCTTGCGGAAGCTGTTCATGGGGCTGGGGCTCTGCAGGGGTTTCTCCTCCTTGGGCTCCCTGAGGGGGGTTGGGGGGTCCACATATCTGCTCCGCGGGAGGGGGGCCCCCGCGCACCATGACTGTGTCGACGCTGCACTGGAGGGCGTTTGCGCATCGCCGGACCCTCTGCGGGACACACAAGATGCTTGCTTCCTGGGCATATCAAGCGCAGAGGCCTTCAGGCGCGCTCAAACGTGATATGATGCATGCCCTCAGAATTGTTTTGACAGGCTTCAGCTTTGCAGCAAGCATGCCCTAGCTTACTCGTCCGGCTACATGCAGCTCGCGGCCCCTATTGTTTGGCAATGCATGCAGCACAGAGATAATTGATAAAGTCTCCAGCAGGACTGGAATAAATTTGTGCTCAAGGCGCAAATCTGCCTTGTCCATGGTGAAAGCATTGGCTTCCACCAACATGCCAGATAGGAGCAATCAGCGCTAAGTATTCCAATTTGTGCAGGAGCCATATCATGCAAATAGTGCTACACGCCAACATTGGGAGCTTCTGAGGTTCATGCAGCCAGGCGCGGTACAGGACCCACAGTGCTCATCAAAGGCATGCACTTGTGGTGTCGAGCGCACGTCACAGGTCTGTCCCCAAGCAGACACCACGTGAGCAATGCCATGCTGCCGCCCAGAACACCCAGCTCTTACAGCCCTCTCCCTGACCACCTTTTGATCCTCTATAGAATGAGAAACAAGGAGACATGAGCAGCCTCTCACCGAGCGGCCGCCTCCGAGCCGATGAGCTCGCGCACGCGGGGATGGTCCGGGGGCATGGGCGGCAGGTGCTCCGGCCCGGGCGGGCTGGCTGCCTTTGCGTTCTGGAACCCGGACAGGCTGACCTTGCCGCCATACTCTGGATCGTGCTGGTACCTGCTGCTCCCGTTGGTCTGCATGTAGCTCTCATCATCCCTGCACGCAGTGCGTCGGTGCTTACATCCTTGGTTGGCACAGAGCTATAGACTCCCGGCGCTCACAGTGCATCCTGCATTGCTTTGACTCCGATGAGGTCATTTTGGTATGATTGCCCAAACACAATATCACTTGCCAAAGCACCCAGTGATCCTACAACAGGGCTAGGCAGCGCTGTGGTCCCGAAGAGGACACGGAACAGAAATCAAATGTCTAGAGTAGCCGGGTGCTCACAGGATTGCTGAGGGAGAGAAGAGCTCTTTGCTTATTGCGCTGTCAGCAGTGGTCTGCCTCTCCCGGTCATTGCCCCTCGAGCCAGATCTGGCAGAGCTGGCAAAAATTCTGTCCACAGCATCCTCTGTATATGCCTTGGCCGGCCTGTGCTCCCTTGCACGAGTCCCCCTGCCGGCTTCCATCGCAGGGGCAGGCCTGCTGGCCGGCTCAGTGTATGCATCCCAGCCATACGGGTCCTGCACATCCCACTTGTCGGGCTCATCCCAAGATTAGTTGCCGATACCGAATTTAGGTTTTGAGCTCACGCCTGTGGAGGAAGCTCTGATAAGGGCGCATGCAAAATTCTGAGGACATAAAAATCATTGAGCTTGCATACTGCAGGTGGTCTGCTGCTCCTTACATGGAAGCTACCACCCACATGGGATGGGGGATTCTCACGCACAGAGCGCTGCAGGGAGCGCGGCTCCTCTCGCACTGGCGTCCTCCAGTCCATGCTCTTCAGAGTCCAGGGCTGCCTGCGTGCAGACATGGCGCTCTGTAAGACAGCGCTGGACAGAGGTGGCAAGGTCATTGGGGCATCTCTTCATTTAGGAGGTCAAGCCTCTTTTGCTGACAGGCATCAACTCAGTCTGAAGCCGTGGTAAGCATTCACTAAGAACCTCTCAGAGAATGCACCAGCAGCAGCTTAAGGCCAAGTATGATGCCTGTCATCAGTGTCTGCTCGACAAGCTTACAAGTGCCTGAAGAGCAGTCCAGTGCCTTGGCTTACCCCTCAGGACTGGCGTCGGGGAGCTGCAGGTGGGGGCTGGTCTCAGGCGAGCTCACAAAGGTGTCCTCACGCGGTGTGGTACTCTCATGCACATCAGCGAAGCTGATGACATCCCGCACAATCTCCTGCATGACGCACACATACATCAGTGCCTGTCAGCCTCTTCTCTCCCTGCTGCTCATCTTACTCAGGACAGCTGACTTTGCATTTAACTCATCAATTGCCCCATCCACATCCTGCGTATGTTGGGATGGCATGTGCTCGCTGCCCCTCAGCCATGATGAGACTCTGCATGAGCTCACGCCGCATAAATGTGTACAGACTTACTTGAAGCCTGCATGGGTGCCAAAGCTGCCTTTGCATTGCAACAGCATGTAGCCTCGGGCGCACCTTGCCGAATGTGACATACTTCAGCTCGCCCTTGGCAGTGGCCAGCAGCTCCTGGCGCACACGGTCCAGCTGGCTCAGGGTCACCGTCTTGTCATCGTACTCTCGTGGATCCAGCGTCAGCAGCCTCAGCTCCCTCAGCTTGTCCTCAACCAGCTCTAGCTGGATCCTGCACAGGTTGAGAGGCAGTTCTGGTACATGGGCTATGTGGCAGGTGGCCGTCGAATTGCCCCTCATTGCCCCTGCAGAGCCCGCCAAAGACAGCAGCACAACGTGCCGAGGCCACAGCAAGAAGGCATTACACGTCCCTGATCACTCATAATGCGCTTTGCAGCATATCATTTCATGTGCACAAAGGCCCATGTCCCCAAATATACGGCTTCTCGACGTATGTGGGGGCCTAGGCAGCCCCTTTCGATGACTAGATGTCTCTACAAAGAGACAAGGTTACAAGGCGAAGGCTGTACACTTCTGGTGAGTCACGCTGTTGTTACTTACTCAATACTGTCAAGAGCGGAGCGCTCCCTGTCGACAACCTCTGGCGGCCTCTCCAGATCTCTGTTGTTCATCTGAATTGCCTGGCGTATTCTGGACTCCAGTGCTCTTACCCTTTCCAAGGCAGCATTGACTCCATCTGTCTCAGGCTCAGGCGGTGAATTGTCCATGGTGGCCATCGCTTGAAGCTTGGCACCTATGATCCAGCTCCTGCAGATATTCACAAACGAGCTCTGCGCAAGTTTACTAGCTTTTGGTCCCAGGTACATCCTTTTGACGCTCTTTTTGAAATCCCGCCAACTTTGGCTTTGCGAAACGACAGCTGCACTTTCCCATCAATGTCGCTCCGTCCAGCCATGAAGGACGGGGGATAACTACTCGTATACATGGGAGTATGTCGGAGATGATATTGCCTACAGAGAATGTAAGGAAGACGCCTCCATGATGCGCATGTTATACAGGGCATCACTGCCATGCATGCACCACACAGCTCCTCGCCAGAGGGTATATAGAGCAGCTAGTAGCTTAGGTAGTTCCAAAGAAACACTTCAGACCGTCTTATTTGAGAGGCCGGCATCTCATGAAGCTAGGGCTGCTGAGTTACGAGACTGGATCGACAGGCAGAGATCAGCCTTACCAGCCCTTGCAGCCGAGCTGGAGAAGACCAAGGATGGTCCGAATGCGGAAGATCTTGAAGTAATGGTCCTAGACAAGCATGAATGGACTGAGTTTGCGAAGTGCCATGCTACTCCATGCACATCACAGAGACCACAAGTTGGCCCCTTGCTGCAGATGGAACTGGGCTGGCTGCTGGATGACGCCATCGACAGCGTGAGGGGCCCTGCTGGCTCAACCATGCACAGCAGGAAGATGCAGCAGGTGTTGAGAGCAGATAGCGTGACGGCACAGGACATGACTGTGAGCATGCGCATCGACCTGGAGGGCCTGGACTGCCTCTGGCAGCAGCGCACCAGGGAGAGGTGCAATACACTTCTGTGTGCCGCACACGTGCATAACCTGCTCTAGTTGCAATCCCTGAATTGAAGACCCCTGGCATAAGTTTGTGCTTGCACAAGGCAGGGCTGGCATGCAGGGTACCCTTGCAATACCTCACAGGGTCTGCGCACTGGCGGGATCTGGTGCTTGCAGTTGGGCCGGGTGTGCTCATTCCCCGGCCAGAGACTGAGCTTCTGATTGACTTTGCTCTAGAGGTGAGCCCTTTCATACTCAGGTCTGCAGTGCCGGGTCTTCTTCCTGCACGATCATAGGACTGTCAAGCGTCCAGAACCCCAACAACCCTTGCATTACATTTTCACACAAAAAAAGCTTCAGTGATGCATACAGGCACTCAGGAGCCAGAACAAACTGCCTGACGGGCCGTGGGCTGACCTGGGGTCTGGCAGCGGTGCTCTTGCCATAGCACTGGCTCGAGCACTCCCTGACAACGCATGGGTAGCCATTGCTGTCCCAGAGTGCCTCTGTCCTCACGAGACACAGATGGCAGTGCAGTCCTGACGCACTGCATGGAGGCATGTGACGAAGCGCTGATCTGCGCAGGTGTATGCAGTTGAGAAGAGTGCAGATGCCGAGAAGTGGTTGCGACACAACGTAGACCGCTATGCACTGCAGGAGAAGGTGCAGGTGTGCAGCCAGACTGCTGGGCTTCCTTCTTCTGAAGCCTGTCATGCACTCCACCACCCTCGGCACAGGGCCTCAGATCAGCCTTGCAACCTCATCCTATGCATGCAGCAATGTCTCGTGCTGAATATGCGTGTGCTGTCAGATGAGCTGAGGCAGAGAGCATGCTGCAGGTGGCAAGGGGATCATGGTTTGAACCATTGGAGCATCTCCGTAGCAGCCTAGCTGGCGTCCTCTGCAATCCACCATACATCCCCAGCGCAGACATCCCTCTGTTGCAGGTAACCTTCTCTCTCATATGCCATTTTCTCGGCCCACACAGCCCCAAAATTCTGTGTGTGGGCCCGTGCAGCTACAGGAGCTCTGCCATGATGCGGTGGCAAAGTAGCCTTGTTTTGCAGCAACCATCAAGTAGGGGACCTCCCTGTTGCGCAGCACCAGGCATGAGCTGCAGGCCTGCCTGGTGCCGCAGGCACTATCCACTTACGGTCAGCGTTGCTGTTCAGGAGGAGGTATCAAGGCATGAGCCGGTCAGCGCATTGGATGGAGGTCCCAGCACAGGGGTGAGAGATCTGCTCACAGTGTGCAGTCAGGCAGGCGACATGCTGGCACAGGGCGGGTTCCTTGGACTGGAGACCCTGGGTGAGCCTCTCGCTACGTTGCCATCCTGGCTTATGATATCGTTTAGGCTAGTCAGCAATGCATGCATGCCCCGAGTGTGCCCCTCTCCTGCACAGGGCAGAGCGGCAGGGCTATGCAGTACAGACATAGCCAACAGGCTAGCATGAGTACCATCCTGGCTGGGCTCTCACCAGGCAGTATCCTCCCCGCGCATAGCCAGCGTCATTTATGAGAACGACCGGCCTTGTTTGAGGCCCCAGAATCACACCGGCGCTACAGGAGGCTACGAGCACTGGAGCCTCCAACGCTTCCTTGTTGCTGCATCATGTGAGGTATCATAACTTTTTGTGCAGGAGGAGCCCAGGCAGAGCTTGTTGCAGAGTACCTGCAGGACTCCATGCACTTCGCAGACGTTAAGTTGAGGAATGACTTGAGAGGCGTCAACCGCTTTGTCACAGCACGGCGCTGAGACAGTGCGACACAGCCAGACATGCTGGGGATATACCGGCTTGCATTGTTGCATGAAAGCTTGTTACCCAACCAGTGTTTACAGAAGGGCGAACCTGGTAACAACACAGTTCTTTGCACTTGACCAAACAGCCGAGGATGCACCCTGCAGCCTGACGATATTGTACAGTGCTAAGCCTCCCCTCCTACTGATGCTGCCTGGCTCAGCTTTCCTGACAGTCCGCAATTCAGACATTACCCCTTGCCGTCTGTTGTGTGACTTAATGCGCAACTAGCACAAAGCATGTAGAAGTGCTTGAAACCCAGGCCCTATCAGATGATGCAGTATAAGCCAAGCTCAACTTAATGTCCTAATGTGCATGCTACAGATGTGACATAGGTACACCTGCCTCACGCCCACAGCACACGAAAGAATATATTGTACAATGTATCGCTCAGCAACCGACACACCTGCTGCTTCCGCATTGAATGCAATGATCTCCTCTCATACACACTCAGGGGTACTCCTAGACTGTTCTGCATATACCACAAGCCCTGTTGCGCTAGATACACAAGATGATTGCCCCCTCCTGATTACACCTCCCCTTCTGATGAGGATGCACATAGATCAATGTTCTCAGGCTGCCGAGCTCCATAGAAATTGCCTTAAGTGGTACACAGGCTGGCCTGGCAAAGGCGCTGCTGGCTGGCTGTGCATTGGCATCAACAGCAGCAGCAGCAGTGAGAGGTCCTAAGGTGGTCTGCAAGCAGCAAGGGTCCTTGCATGCATGGCCTGCATGCCTGTTCAGGCGCGCCTCTGGCGGCGCCTCTCGACCTTCTCGTAGGAGCCGGAGGTGTAGGAGTTGCTCTCCAGGTGCTGCCGGAGCACCTCGGTGTTGGTCCGGGAGATGTACATGGGGAAGTCGAACTTGGACATGCCCCCGGCCAGGGCCTTGCGAGCGACCATGATGCGGTTGGCCAGCTCGGGCGGGCTCACGAAGTGCTGCTTCCCGGTGATCTTGTCCGCGGCATAGATGGGCCGCTCCCTGAGCAGGCCCAGGACAAACTGCAGGCAATGAGAGAACATTCAGCACAGACAGAGCCATCTCACTAGTTTGCACAGATCAGGGTCCGGACACGTCCACGCTCGCAGAGAAGACAGTTGTCCTAAACAGAATGGGGTCATTCTGGCGTACATGTCTGAGAGGTGCCTCTGCTTGTCAACAGGCCAAAGAGAGGAACGCAGGGGTCGTTTCAAGCTGGCAAGCCAGCAAACATGTCCGAGAGATGCCTGAGCTTGTCAACACACAAAGAGAGGATCCCATCAAAGCTGCGAAACATCTGCAAGCACAGGGATTCACAGACTGAGGAGGTCTGTCACCTTGTCGCCTGTCATGGGCGGGTGGGTGTTGCAGTACTCTGCAAGCCAGTGCGCCACAAACAGGTCTGTCTCCTGCAGCTGGATCAGGATCCTTTGGACTGCTCGTGATGTGAGAACCCGCGATACAATCTTCGCCGTGTCACTGCAGGCACAAGTGTATGTTGTAAGGCAGCATCACACAAGCTCTGCTAAAATGATGGCCATTGAAAAGCAACTGGCCTTGTTTTCCAACTGCATCTTGTAGCGCCAATGCTTCACAGTGTTTTGGCTGGGTGCTGGTGACTGCATACAGCGGACATCTGGAAATCATGATCCATGTGGTCAGCGCAAAGTGCTGATGCATAGAATGCGCAGGCTGAGGCAACTTACTTGGCGAAGACATAGTCATCCTCGCTGACCCCATCGTCTGTGTCTCCCTCTCTGCCATCGGTGTCTCCCCTGCAAACAAAGACACAGCTGTAAGGAAAGGAAGAGTCTTGCTCCAACCCATGCATGTGTCCTACTCACCCCTTGGTTCATACACTCAAGCTTTGCATCGACAGTTCTCAGATGAGCATGAGCCATTGAGTCGGCAGTTAAATAAATGTGTCAATTCACAAAAACCAAGAAGCGAGCCGTACTTGCAGTGCGTCGAGCACTGGCAAAAAACGGCAAGGCTAGGTATGAGAGGTCCGAATTTGCAGACTCCGAGGTACAGTAACACGGGACTTACCACTTGTTCAGTTCGTTGCTTTCTATGACCAGGCTTTGTCTGCTCCGTGCTAGCTGGCTCTGGCGGCGATTTGAGGAGTTTGCCAACAAAACGCGGCAACCCAGAAAGGGCTTTCGTTTGCATGAAAGTGGGCAGCTATACGCGCCGGAAACGCACTTTATCACTCCAGACTGAGATGATATCAACCCCGAAGCTGACACTACTTCCATCTAAGACTACTTCAGCAGAAGGAAGTGTGAGTAGGACCGTCTCAACAGTTGAGACAGCTCGCAAAGAATTGCCCTTTGCTCACCTCCGCGCCTGTATATAAGTCTGCTGAGGCGTCAAGGCACGTGAATGCTCAGCTTTTTGGTGGAGGGCGAAGCTACGAAAGTAGCAGAAGGCACCAGTTACGTCATCACATGCAACAAAGCGGATGCGATTTAGCCTGTCATTGGACTCGGTCAACACTCGCAGGCAATGCACTCATCACACCAGATAGACAGAGCGTGTGATATTCCTTATGGATAGAAGAATGACTTAAGCCTCTCCCGTGCGTCCCCAAGCAATCATGCGGCTTGCTCTGCAGCCTAGGGCTGGCAACCTGGCTGCAGTACCCTCACCCTCTGTTGCTCCGTTGAGAGCAGGGCCAGCTGCAGAGAGGAGTTTTTGCCTCAGATCTAGGTAGCTACACGTCTACCTGTACCTTTGCAGTGCTCATCGAGGCGGCCATGCTTTTACTAAGACCACTAGCTCTGTCTGACCAGACTAACATCGACCTCGCCCTAGGAACCATCGTACAGCTATTCAATCTCCAATTGAAGGACTTCTGTTACTTCGATCTGGGCACAAGCCAAGTGGATGCGCCTTGTGATAGGAGGGTGCCCCACATAAGCCCTGTGACGTGCTGACCGCAGGCGCCTCAGCATAGCAGCGCTCACGAATAAGCAGGAAACAGCAGCAGTGTCAGCACAGAAAGACAGGTGACCTCTCTCTCCACGGCGTACTCCCTCACACAAGGCGCTGAGCATAGAATGCTGAAGTGCTTCCAGTAGTGGGTGATGGGACCCCATACATGAGGGAATGGATGGGATGAGTCCAGCATGTAGTAGGTGATTATCATTGGCATGTGTTTGGCTGCAGGCCGCAAGTCCTGACCTCTGCAGACAACGAGGACTGCAGTGTGTTTGTGGCGCCTGATGGAAATATCCAGGAGGTCATGTGCTGCGACTATGGGTTCCGCTCCGGCTTCGGCCGGCTGTATCAGGGCGGCGATGGGGAGATCCCCAAGAGCGCCTTTGCCTTGGTGCGCTCCAGCCTTGCTGCAAAGGGGCACACCTTCAATGGTCTTGTGACTGCCATTGTCATGGCTCTCAGCCAGTTGTGCAGGTCATTCGAAGGAATCAGAGCTTGGCTGGCTGCACATACACTCCCAGCCAGCCGATGATTCTTGTAAGACGCTGTAGCAGATCATGAAACTCACAAGGAGGTGCATGATGCAGGGCTGGGACAACTTCCGCAAGGAGGCTAAGCAACTGCGGAGGTCCTTCAGGTTCAACGAGTACAAAGAGATCAGGGCACAGAACCCTCCCAGGAACTTCTTCACCAGGGTACACCTCCAACACAGTGTCCCTGACATGCCGACAGGAAGGTGCACATGCTGATTGGGGCGTCTGTTTGCAGCTGCATTCCTTGTGCATTCTGCTTTTGGAGCATGCGGGTGGGTGTGTGAGCTTGAGGTGCGCCTGTGCAGTTTCTGTCGTCCATCAACAAGCAGATAGTCAAGGGCCTGGCTGCTACAGACTTGAAGCTGGAGGAAGCTGGGCTGCTGCCCGAGATTGAGGAGGAGAAGCTCCCAGAGGACATCACAGATGAGGATGGCAACCTGCTGAATGACTGTGCTGAGGTAAGGGCCCCTCTAAGCCTTCCTACATGCACTGCCGCCCCTGTCCCAAGAGTCATACCAGATTTCGACCTGTAAGTCTGTGGAGGTGACCTCCCGGGGCAGAGATGAGCCTTGACATGGGCAAATGAACTTATCTGTGTTCTGATTGACAGTGGGCGGTGCATTGCAGGTACGGCAGAAGCTGAGGCAAATGCAGCTGCACAACGACCTCGTGTATGAGAGGGAAAAGACGCGGCAGTCCAGCCCACAGCATGCAAAGGCTCCCTGGATCATCAACTTTGCATACTTCGCGTGAGTCGCGGGATCAATCCTATCACCCGTGCATCACAGTCTGACTCAGCATCCACCACATGAGTCATAGCTGATTGGTCCCGTCTAAACGCACCTTGCAAATGCTCACCGTTTATGAAACCACTGCTCACATCTATGGACCCCAGGGAGCTGCATGACAAAGGTGTAATTCAACACAAGCGGCTGTTGCTGTGCAGGCTGTGCTACGTGCTGGACGTCATCTACGACAAGCGCCCCATCCAGCGCTTCTGGTTCCTGGAGGTGGTGGCGCGCATGCCCTACTTCTCCTACATCTCCATGCTGCACCTGTACGAGAGCCTTGGCTGGTGGCGCGCGGGCGCTGAGCTGCGCAGGGTGAGCCACACACAAGCTCCTCTGCCGCAGCATCAGATCTTGCTGGCACTTGCATGGCCTGTCATGCAGCCCTGCTCACTTCCTTGAGCTGCAGCAGTGTGCAAAGCGCTCGTCTGCACAAGCAGCGTGAAGGGCGGACCTGTGTATGCTCTGTCCAGCAGATGAAAGTGAGCAGGGCCATCAATTATGAGTCCACTTACTGATATGACCGGGAGCCTCTCCTGGCCTCATCTCTGCTATGAGCACCCCGCGCAGTTGTCGCTGCCCACTGTACCCTCTGCTGCATCATGCATGACCTAACTACATTATAAACTTCTGTTTTGTGC
Source organism: Coccomyxa viridis (assembly GCA_963930925.1). Taxonomy (NCBI): domain Eukaryota; kingdom Viridiplantae; phylum Chlorophyta; class Trebouxiophyceae; family Coccomyxaceae; genus Coccomyxa; species Coccomyxa viridis. The sequence continues at coordinate 1,979,800 of CAWVOJ010000015.1, read as the reverse complement.
TCTATGGTGCATGGTGAGGTTGTGGGATCCATCTGGAAATTGCTGGATGCTTATCTGTGTCTGGTGTTGCAGATACACTTTGCAGAGGAGTGGAATGAGTTGCACCACCTGCAAATCATGGAGTCGCTGGGAGGGGACCAGTACTGGATAGACCGCTTTGCGGCGCAGCATGCTGCAGTCTTCTACTACTGGGTCCTCGTATTCTTCTTCGCTTTCTCGCCAGAGCTGGCGTACGTCTTCTCAGAGCTTGTAGAGGTGCGCCACTGATTTGATTATCTCTGCAAGCCATGCATTTGGGAGCTCTACACTTTCACTCAGCTCATCCTTTGTATCTGTGTTGGAGATCTCATCACCCACAGGGTCTGTGTGCTGAGGTGTGGGCTGGGAATTTACTGGTTTGTAGCAGGGGTGACAGAAACCAAATATAATAAGCAGAAAATACTGCGCACTACAGGGTAGCTGCACTTCCTCAGCGAGCTTCAGACTCTGGGTCAAATGTTTGAGGTCTGGCTCACATTACAAACGAGGGACAATTAGCTTGAGGTCTTACAGGGGTTTCTGCTGTCCAGGGTCATGCCACGGACACCTACGACACATTTCTCACTGAAAACAAGGAGCTGCTGAGCTCGCTGCCGCCGCCGCTGGTGGCGCTGGAGTACTACAAGTCCGGCGACCTCTACCTGTTCGACTCCCTGCAGACCACTGGCACGGACCCCAAGCGGAGACCGGCCTGCAAGTATGTTACTCTCTTCTGGCCATGCCACTTGATGTGCTGACGCCAAGCGAAGACCAATCTGCATGTATGTTACTCCCCTCTGGCCATGCCACTTGATGTGCTGTCCCCATGAAGTGCAACGGCCCATGAGGATTGCTCCTCTTCCCTATGGGTGCTGAAAGAGCGCCATTCTTGAAGATCATGTAGCTCATGCTGAGCACTGCAAGAGCTTCAAGAGCTTGCTCAAGCTGACTGCAGAACTGAGAAAGGTGCTACCATGCAAGCCTGTCTGCAGTGGGTGATGTTGCGCCTCATCTGAGACAAGTGTTCACCTGACCCCTCCGTGTGCTGTGCAGCAACCTTTACGATGTGTTCTGCAATATTGCTGATGACGAGCGGGAGCATGTCAAGACCATGAAGGCCTGCCGGGACTACTCCATTGTCTCTGACATTGCCCAGAAGAAGCTGACTGGGCAGAATGGCAAGGACGACATGACACCAGACCTCAGCGCAACGAGTGGCTCAGGGAAAGTCCGAGGGAAGCAGGTAGAGACTGCTGGAATCAAGCAGATGGACACCAGTGAGATGGCTTGAGCATCCAAGCCCAGGGCCGCTCAGGTGCTCTCATAGCCCATAGGTCACATCAGCTGATTGTCGGCTGCCGAGCAGCCGCCTGTGAGCTGCTGCTCTCGGAGTCCAGACAAACTTAACAAACTTTATGAGGTGTGTGGGGGGATAATGTTGTGTCAGCAGGCCTATGATGTCCTTGTATAATGGGTGCCTGTGGGATAGCTGATATTTTGTCAACCTCAATTCCATGTATACTATGCTTAGCATAAAACATGCAGGTGGCTAGTAGCTGAGGTCGCTTTGGTGAGATAGGCCAAGGGTGGGTGTAAAGTATGAGGAACATACAAGGGGGGATCATGTCTGAACAGGGCATCAATTGTGCCTCATGCAAGATCCCTTGAGCGCAATCTTTTATCATCTTATCGGAAGCATCTGCAGAGTGTTTGCATTAGACTCACCCTCGCTCCTATCCGAAATGACTTGTACAAGCATGTCTTGACCTCGCTGCAAATGTTGCAGATACCGTTGCACAGGCCAGCTTGATACAATAGTCATTCCTTCGTGCCCAAGTGTTAATGTTGCACACATGATGGGCTCCTACAGGGGGCAGCTTAGGGTAACTGATGGCGCGCTCTAGGCACAACAGGCGCAAATTTGAACGTCATTGCCCCTATGCTGACCATCGGCTGCACACCAAGTGGAGCATACCACCTGAACATATAGTATTGACAGGCATACATGTAGGTTCATACACAAAGCAAAGTTGGCCTCCTGAAAATCACACTGTGTTGTCTACTCAATGCTTCTGAGTGGCATATACACACAGCGTTTTGCAGCATTTCGAGTTGTTCATGAAGTGCTCATTGAGGAATTGTTCTGTAGGACTGCCGCTGGACCACTACTCACTATGTCAGCTTGTAGTGGAAGTGTTTTTCAGAAGTCTGCTGACACTTTATGAACCTTCTGGTGCGCTATCCCTTTGTTTTGCTGTTGGCCTTACCCTTCCCTGCACGATAATAGTACCCCTTAGGACCTGAAGACCAGGCAATATTTTGCAGAGCTTCTCACCCACGGTACGTCATGAATGCTGCAAGCATCCAAAGTGACCTTAGTGCATTCTCAGCAACAATGGCGATACATGTGACTGTAGGAGCATGTGCATCACCTGTAGGGGGATAAGGTGGCGGCGGGTAAGGTGGCGTTGTAGGAGGCTTCCCGTGAGGAGACGGTGCAGCCTGCCTAGGCGGGGGAGGTGGCGGGGGAGGTGGCGGCGGTGGTGGCGGGGGCGGGGGAGGTGGCGGGGGCGGAGGACGGGAGCTCCCGCTGACCAGCGGGGAAGGGGTTCCCGGCCGGGTGCTCAGAGGGGGACGAGGCAGGGCTGGCCGAGAGCTGACAGGTGCAAGAGGGGGCCCCAGGCTGCTGTGCGCTGGAGGGCTGACATGTGCAGGAGGGGGCCCCAGGCTGCCGTGCCCAGGAGGGAGCCCCAGGCTGCCGTGCGCAAGAGGGCTGCCGTGTGCAGGAGGGGGCCCCAGGCTGCCGTGCCCAGGAGGAAGCGCCAGCTGTGGGCTGGAACGCAGAGGTGGCAGGGCTGGCCGGGTGCTGACGTGGGCGGGTGGCAGCGCCAGCTGCGTGCTGCCCTGCACGGGTGGCATCGCCAGATGCGTGCTGACGTGGGCGGGCGGCAGCGCCAGCTGCGTGCTGACGTGGGCGGGCGGCAGCGCCAGCTGCGTGCTGCCCTGCACGGGTGGCAGCGCCAGCTGCGTGCTGACGTGGGCGGGCGGCAGCGCCAGCTGCGTGCTGCCCTGCACGGGTGGCAGCGCCAGCTGTGTGCTGCCCTGAGCAGGTGGCAGCGCCAGCTGTGTGCTGACTTGCACAGGTGGCTTGGTAGGAGAAGATGCCGCTGGCTTCTGGCTATTCTCAGGCGAGGAACTTGACCCCCCCTCTAGGGCCGCACCTGCACAAGTTGTAAACTGTCACCATGGTGGCACAAATTGCAGGTGAATCCAGGGTAGTGCCAACTTTGAGTAATGACAGGCACCATGCCAGAGGTGAGGGGAGAGACACCTTTGGCTCCTGGTGAGGAGTCTGGCAGGAGCAGGAGCAGCCTGCCATCCATGTAGGACTTGGAGCCTACCTCCTCTGCATCAGCAATTGTTCCCCTTCGGTTGTTGTATGAGTGTAGCAACCCAGAATACATGCACACATCCTGGGGCGCCTACAGTGTTGAGCAGTCCCTAACCTCACCATGAGCCTCTTGTGGTGTGAGGCCTACTTCACAGCAATCTGTAATGAGCAATGAGATCATGTACTGCTGTAACTGATCTGGCAGGCACCATGCCAGAGGTGAGGGAGAGACACCTTTGCCTCCCGGTGAGTCTGGCAGGAGCACAACCAGCTTCCCATCCATGTAGGGCTTGGAGCCTACCTCCTCTGCATCAGCAATTGTTCCCCTTCGGTTGTTGTATGAGTGTAGCAACCCAGAATACATGCACACATCCTGGGGCGCCTACAGTGTTGAGCAGTCCCTAACCTCACCATGAGCCTCTTGTGGTGTGAGGCCTACTTCACAGCAATCTGTAATGAGCAATGAGATCATGTACTGCTGTAAGTGATCTGCCAGTGCAGCCTATGTTGGCAATGTAAAGCAACAAGCACGATGAGTCCAACTCAGCAGGTAGCAGCGCCAAACTTACTGCCGGGGTCACATGGCACGGTGGAGTCCTCCAGGCCTTTTGGGGTCGTCGGATTTGCTGCATGGCATCACCAAGTGAGAAACTACTGTTTAGATAAGGCTTTGGCATGCAACAGCCATCCTCTGCACTGCAGGTGGCATGCGTGGATGTGCGTGACCTCATCAGGATACTGACATGCAGGCAGATGCGGTACAGCGAACAACACATTGCGCTGCTGATGACAGACAGAACTGCAAAAGGTGCCAGTGCATGCGCAGTCAATATGTAGATGAACGGCTTTGAAGAAACGTACCTGTCTGTGCCCAAAGGCCAAGCCAGGTAATCCCTCCGGACACATTGGTAGAGTTCGCTGCCTTTCGCAGCGCTGTGTCCCCAGAGTAGACTGTGCCTGAGTAGATCGCATTGTAGGAGAACCACCCGACGATGCACATTGCCAGTATCTCCCAGGCCCAGGGGTACCTGTAACATATCTCACTTTACTTGCATGGACCACTCTGGTCTGCCCTTTGCAGACAATGTGGTCTGCCCTTTGCAGACAATGTCCTATGCATGTATGTAGCCTGACCCTTATAAGCAGATTGACTCTGTAGTCAACTCGCCTAGGCTGTTGGTACATGCATTCCTGTATCCTTGGCAGGTACTCGGATACCCCATCCGGTGCTTTTAAGCTTTATCAGACCTGAATGTTACATTACCTGCAACCACGGCGCCTTCGCCAGAAGATCCTCTTGGGCTTCCTGCTCTTGGGCCTGTTGCCAAAGGGTGATCCGCCCGAGTCCACGTTGATGGTAATGTGCGGCAGCTCCTCATACTCTGCAATGAACATTGCAGTCTATGATCATGCAAGCACTTGTGGACACATGGAGCATGTCACTTGTACAGGTGACTACGACATGGGGACCTCTGATGTAAAAGAACATGCTTGTCAAGAACTTCAGAGCGCATGGTGGTGGCTGTGCATGCATATGTTTTCTCATTGCTGGCAACAGCAACGAATGCTTACCAAACTCCACATAGTAGGGCTGGGCCAGAGTCCCTGCCGGAGCAGCGGCAATGAGCTGACCGACAGGGACAAGGGGACCGTCGTCCTTGATCTTGTGATGGATAGCGGGTTGCTCTTCTCCCGTGCTGCTTCCCTCACCTGCGTGCCCATCAGCCTTCATATGACAGCCAGGGTACAGGTGCAGATCAGATCAGATCAGATTACATCTCTTTCAGCCACACCAGGCTGATCAGATGTTTGACCCATTGGGTTCATCTTATGCAAGGTGCCTGATGCACGACTATGCATGACATGGCAATCATGTCCAGGCACGATGCAGCTCCATCAGCTCAATGAACAACGCACCTAGGACCTTGAACTCCGAGACGATGCGGTTCTTCTCTCCAATTTGCCTGTTGAGCTCTATTGGATCAATATTTTCATCACTAGACACCTTGCATTTCTTTATCTTGGACGTATGCACGCAGCAGAACGCCAGATGTGTGGGCCCTGCAGGAAGAGTATTTTGTCATACTGTTCAGCTGTGGCACGCAGGCGGACTATAGTGAGGATTGCAGGGGGCTTCCACGATGCTGATGGCCATACCTAGCTGGGGTGAGGGGGACGCCTGGGTGCCCTGCTGGTATACCACACCTTTCCCCTTGTCAGGATGCTTGGATTTAGGTGCCATGCTGGACGTTCCCGGGGCTCAGGAGCAAGATACCCAGTCCAAGGTAATCAGATCAATGGCAAGTTCTTGACTGAGAAAAGTCCTACGGCCGCCGTCTCAGCCATCTCCGGCCCAATACGATTGACATATTTCCAGATGAACGCGTTGCTGTGCACGAGACTCTGTTGTGTTGCAGGGACCAGGCAGGCAGCATGCATCGCAGGTGTGCAGAGTGTATCCTTGTGCCTGAATAGGTTTTCGCCTGCAGCTGCTGGCTCGCACATTCCATGCAGCTTCACTCAGTTTATAGCAGCCCTTGGTGTGCAGCGTGTTTTGAGAATAATATATTGGCCTCGGAGATAAGCCAGTGGCTGGTCTTCGGTGCACGCTGCCATTCAGTAAGTTGTGCGGGCATTCTCAGAAGTTGTCTGGGCCTCATGGCAACACAGACCCTCATTTCGCGAAAGAGACTGCACTTGGACAAATCTTACGACTCTACGCATAGTGCATTTATACAGTCTTCGTCGGAGCAATGGCAGGGCAAGTCAGTGTACCATGTTGAGGCTGAAGACAATTCAGGCGAGGTCTACTAGTTCTCTGGGTGCTGCCTTACAAACTCCTTAGGCTTGTGCGCCAGTATGAGAGCGCAGTGCGAGGGCCTGCAGGGGCCGCTTAATGCTGTTTTCTGCACCTGCAGATGGGGAGGAGCTCCCTGACGTGCCCTACGTCTTCTTGGCAGACATGGGTCCATTAGGGGATAACAAAAAGATGCGGATTTATGGTGGGGAAATGGATGTGTGCAAGACAGGAGACGGTGTCAAAGCTCTGCGTTACTGGAAGTCAGACCCGGCAGAGATTGCTCTCTATGAAAGTGGGTGCTACTCTCAAGCTCTCTCCATAATACCTGCTGCTGAAAGCGCTTCACAGATGTTATGCAAGGTGCTTGCCTAACATTTGCTTTTGAGCGGCGGCGTCTGGTGCAGGACCTTTCTCTAAACAGCCTCTGCTAAAGCTGGTGGGAGTGTACCCTGTGGTCAATGGGTTTGCACAGCTAAATCTTCAGGATGTCCATGGCAAGGCACAGACTGCTGACCGAGCTCTTCATGTGTTCCCGGGTAAGCGTCTGCTCAGACCTTAAATGGCAGCCGCATAGGTGGTCCTCTCTGGAGCCTTCAGGGTGTTCACACCCACCAGGCTACAATGTGCCTGCCGCGGAGACAGTGACACAGAATTTCTACTATGCTGTGCAGGCAGTATGCTGAGCAGGCTTGTAGGTTTCAGCTGGCCGTCCTTCAGGTTGGTGGAATGAGGGGGCTTTCGCCAAGCATAGCCTGTGGGCTCTCTGTGCACTACAGGGCCTGGTCCTGGGCTCTCTTGAAAGCAGCTGAAAAAGCAAAGCTGATCAATCCACTGTCAGGCTTCTGGCTGACCTGCCAGAGGCATGCACAGGTACTATGTGCAGCATGATCGCATGATCAGGGACGTCAATGAGCAAAACAGTATATCCAGGATAAGCATTTGGCCATCTGAAGCATGCTGCTCAGGATTGCTGTGCATTTGGCCTTCCTAAAGGGTTTCTGTGAGACCAACAATGCAATTGCGTGCAAGGCATCAAGGGCTCCAGATGAATTGGACTATGTGTATCATCAGTGAGTGGTGTCACTTTAGAGTGCGCTCGCAAACTCCAAACAACACTATCGTAGTGTTGTGCTGAAGTCAGCAATGCTGCTGCAGCGCACTGTGCATGTATCGCACCTTGTGGGAGGCCAAACCGTTAGCAGATGTCATCGTGAGACAACAAGCTATTTGTTCAAGAAGGTGTAGAGGCTGCTGCCAATCTGGACAGCAGGGGGACTGGATCAGAATGTCGTTGTGATTATGCGAGTTTCTGCAGCTGCCAATTGCAGTGTTGAAACATGATAACCAGCAAGCTTCAAAGCGAGTCCGTGCTATAGGTGAGCCTGTGCGGCTGCAGCTACAGACGACCTTTCAGCCCTATGCCTCTGAACTAATCCATGGAATAGCATCTAATGTCTCGTACGTGGCATCTTCACATGCTTTTCCTAGGTCCTCAAATCAGCTAGTCTCACAGCTATTCGCAGACTGGTGCCAGCATCATCATGAACTTCTTCAAGACATGGGCTTGGTTGCCCACATCACTGTAAGTACGGGTTCCTATGCCTGCTAGAGATAACCTTCAAGCTGCACATGTGTATAGGGTCAACCTGTGCACTCTTTGCAACCTGTATTCACATCAGGATGGACTGTCACACTCATGCCTGCCAACATTGGGATGCATCATATGTTGGCTGCGAGCTTATCAAGACTGAGATGTTAATGTCGTACGAGCCTTGCCAAAGTGAGGACACACATCAGCCTTGTGTCAGACATTAGCAACATCCAAAAGAGGCCACTGCAAGTCTAGTACAGCTTAATCAAGCCATCATTCCACAGCCTTCGGCCAGCCCAGAAGTGTGGTGTGCAGACCGCTTGTAGCATAGTGGAGTGCTCGTATCACTGTTCCTGCAGCGCATGCAGCCAAGCCTGAGGCTTTGGGGTACGGTGACCAACAGTTGTGCCCTGCAAAGGCTGCAAAGCATGGCCGGTCATGCGAGTGGGAAGGAAGAACCTGAGCAGAGGGCCACCTGACGTAGCATCAGCTGCCTTCTGCATCGCTACTCAGGCTGCTCTCCTCATCTTCATCAGCATATCTGATCTCGTCTATGAGCCCTGCTGCGTCCTGGATCTTATGCCAGGCCTTGCACTGCCCGCACTGGACAAACACCAGCCCCTTATCCCATGCCACAGGATTGACCATCCTGCTTGTGGTCCCATCTGCACTGGACACATGATTGTCAAGCTCTGCAGATTGCGTTGAAGCTACAGCTCGAGGCGACATGGCTGTTACCGCTCCTTATGGCAAGCAAGAACATTCTTGGCATCCCTGGCTCTGGAGATAGGGACCTACCGCACTTATTGCACGTGAAGGTGACCATGCGAGATCTGCGAGGCATGGACAGTTGTATGCTATTGTCTCCTGAACTGCTGGTTCCTTCATCCTCTGCTTTTGATGACCTTCCTGCTGGACAAAGAACCCTTCAACACCATTCAAGAGTTATCCTGGTTGGGTCATGAAAAGTACAATAGCATGAGGGATAGACTACCTTCATCTGCTGCCTGGCTACGGGGGATGGACAGTTGCATGCTGCTGTCTCCTGAACTGCTGGTTCCTTCATCCTCTGCCCCTGATGAGCTTCCTGTGTATAAAACAGCTCCTTGAAATTGAGTAAACTTTATGCTGGTGGTCACAAAGAGTACAAGAGCATGAAGCGTAGGACTACCTTCATGTGCTGCCTTGCTGCAGAGTCTGTACCTTCGGTGTCTCCTGCTCTGGAACAATGGCTGTGGAACCCTTTGGGGAAGGTCCCACAGCCGTTCTCGCCTTGGACCACCGGCCTGGTGAGCCATTTGCAGAAATAGTCGAGAACAATTGAGTGCTCCAGCCGAATGGCTCAAGCGCAGGGCTCGGCTATTTGCTACATGCATGCCAGAAGGCATTGGGAGTCCCATGCCAGTGACAAGCCTCATCTCAAATGAGGAGTACCTGGCCTGCTTATCTCCGTTATGCTAGGTAGATTGCCTTCGAAGTACTGCCCTGGCTCTGGCCACTCAACCCGCTGCCACACAGCCTCACTACAGCACCTGGTCTAATCCTATCGCAGCTCTTGAAAAGGCTCATGTAAGTCTGTAATACGTTTTAGTCTCTAGATTGTCTTAGGGAAGGTGCGATTGCCTTCTGAACCGTCAAGCTCAAGAAATGCATTCCCAGGTTCACTTTAGCAAGCATCAGCTTCCTCATGGCTTCACCATCTTCCTGCATGTCCTCGTGAAGATGCCAGAAGCGAGTGCCCTGCAAACGACTGATACACCCTATTCATAGAAGGTTCGAGGCCATGGATTACATCCAATGTATTTGCGGAGTGACTTAAGGGTCCTACTGATGGGTTGAAGCCCTGTCTCATCACACTTGCAACATCCAGCTACAAGCAGTACAACATCATGTTTGAAGCGCAGCTAGCATATTACCTCAACAGGTACCTCGGCACGTATGTGCAAGGCCTGGATACAAAGTCTTTGAAGGTCTCGGTTTTCAAGGGCGATGTGACTTTGAGCAATCTAAAGCTCAAGCCTGAAGCGCTAGCCGACCTCAATCTGCCTATCACGGTCAAGGCTGGGCTTATAGGGTCACTAACACTCAAGGTAGAGATTCTCAAAGCCCACTTCCAGCATCCCTGTCCTCATCTCGAGTCATGGCTAGTACGGCATCTGGCACCTTGGAATGTTGCACAGCCCGGCTTAGCGTGCATTTCACTCCGAGGCACATCGAAATTCTTTCCATTCCGTTTGTGACGACTTGACTTTGGCCTCTAGATGCCCGGAAGTGCAGATGATTCATCATGTGCCTGCAGATCCCCTGGACCAATTTGGGGAAGTCTGCTGTGGTGGTCTACATCGACCGTCTCTACATCTTGGCTGGCCCCAAGACAGAGGCCGCAAGTACCGAGGATGGCACATACGAGGTGAGCAGCAACGTAGCAGTCACAACTTGTCCCCTGTCCTGCTGTGCATATCCAATTCTGTGAGGTGACTCGAGTCTGCTGATCATACGCTCCTTGCAGGCGGAAGCTTTGGAGAGAGAGGCAAAGCGACACAGAATTGACAGTGCAGAGCTGGCAGCTATGCGGGTATGTCAGGCCTGTTCAACTCAGTACTCTGCACCCCACCATACTGTGCACCTAGAAGCTTCTTTGGCTGTTGCTCTACACCACAACGCCCTCTCTGCAGGCATATGCTTCATGATGCAGCTTATGTAGCATGGTGCGCATGTGCGCAGGCAAAGGATGATGGCAAAGCCGGTGGCGGAGGGATGTTCAAGGGCCTCATTGACACCATCATTGGCAACCTGCAGCTGTCAATTGGCAACGTCCACATCCGCTATGAGGTAGGCCAGCATATATGGTAGCTCCCTCCATACGTACACTACCTTTGACCCCTCATTGAGACGGCATGACACGACCAGTGCTGCTAGAAGGGACTTATTCTTGTAAGGTGCAAAAGTCGCAGACTTGACGTTAGACCCACCTGGCGGCTGTGCTTGCTCTCGGCATCAGCTATGGTGAAGTAGCCCCAACTGTAATGTTTCTATGATGCAGGATGATGTCAGCTACCCTGGGAAGCCCTTCGCCGTGGGTCTGACCCTGGAAGCGCTGAGTGCGCACACAGTGGATGAGAGCGGGAAGGAGGCCTTTGTGACCCAGAACCCTCTCAAGCTGCTGCGCAAGGTGAGGCCTCCCTTATCACATCCTGCTGAACAGCTGTGCTTGCTGACTGACTGACTGTCCTACAGACGCATGAAGGACTGACTGAGCTTGTGATGCAGCCCATGCAAAGCATTGCAAAGCAGAGTGGTATTGTGTCCTTGCCATCAGTGTGTATGCCCGGACAGTGACTGTTCCTGATGATTGTAAATGAATACAATGACGCATGCAGGCATCTCACCTCAAGCGGCTGGCGCTGTACTTTGATGTGGACACCAAGATGTGGAAGCCGGAAGAGGACTGGCAGCAGCTCTCCCCGCAGGCCTGGGATGACCTATTCAGGCCAGGCATTGCTGTCGAGCAGAGTGATGAGCCGGCGCAAACAGGTAGACACTTCGCTCTCCCTGCTCGCACCCCAATTCTGATATGCCTGGGCCACGAGTCCGCTCAGCCCTCGCAGCTTGCGTTGGTTGCAATGGTACGATTGTGGGGGAACCCCTGAAGCTGCTGGCTGCGCAGACCTGTCAGGAGAGCAGGCCCAGAAGCCTGAAGACATTGGCCCTGGGAGCGTGCCCAGGTCATACGTGCTCAAGCCCATAGATGGGCGCCTGCTGTACCAGCGCAGAGGCAAGGATGTGCGACAGAGCGAGGCGGAAGCCATCCAAGAGGCTGACATCACCCTGCAGTCCATCTCACTGCACCTCTCAAGTACGTTACACCTTCTCATGGCCATAACTCGCTCTTTTAAGCACCTCTGTCACTGCTGAGGCTTCTCAACAGCTTTCTACCAGTGTTTTGCAACATTTGTGACTCCAGTCACCCTTCCAGTCACATAAGGCTGTCAGATTTGTTGAGTGACAATCGTCCGCAATGCATCACACATGGTAGAGAGAGAGAGAGAGGGGCGCTGCGCATCAGTGGCAGGGTTTGTTGAGAGGCATAGTCAGCACACTGCGCAAGACCAGGTACAAAGTTCTCGTGCGCTGCTGCAGAGGGGCAGTATCTCAGCTTGCAGAAGCTGCTGGAGGGCTTCAGCTCGTACTCAGCCAGGGCGCCCAACCGCTACTTGAGGCCCGTCTGCAGGCCGGACAGCCCCAGGAATGCCAGACAGTGGTGGCAGTACGCTGGAGCAGTGGCTCGGAGGCAGCTCCGGTCCCAGTCCTTCAACTGGCGCCAGTTTGAGAGGGTGAGGATGTGCTTGAAGCTCAGATGCTTGCAGTGCAACTCTCACTGCAAGGCTTACCATGCCACGGATATACAAGGGGTTCACACAACCTGGATATGCAGGTGAATCACCCCAGCTCATTATGCAAGCTTGCGTTGAGGTCTCAATGCATACGCAGGCGATAGAGTACAGGAGCCGCTACGTGCAGCAGTACGCCCAGTGCCTGCAGGATGGCAAGATGGGCGGCAATGAGTCCATAGCAGAGATGGACGCTGAGCTGCATGAGCACACAATCCTCACCTTCCGCAAGCTCGCACACGCCAAGGCAAGCCCGCCCTGCCTTTCTGTGTGCGCGGATCTGTCGCAGTCCACCTCTGATACCATCAGAATATGGCTCAGTGCCTCTCCTTGGGGGCTGTTCACCGGCCATGACTGCATGAGTCATCACCATTCTGGGAGAGCAGAATTGTCATGATCGTCATCCTCTCTATTGTCATCAGCGATCAAATTACGTTACATCTCTTCCAGCCACACCAGGCTGATCAGATGTATGACCCTTACTTGATGGATTCATCTCAGCAAGCATACTCTGATGTTAACGGCATCATGCTCAGATCTTGTGTCAGTTGCGAAGCAAAATGTAGAATTTGTGTCAGCATACACATCAGCACCGGCACATGAGCGCTGCCGTGGCTAACAGGTGGAGCTGGCCAAGAAGAGGGAGGCGGCCAAGGCTGCTGCAGAGCAGAGGGAGCGCCAGGCCAACCGGGGCTGGCTCAGCTGGGCCTGGGGCGGCTCCGGGGCTGCTCCGAAGAAGGAGGGCCATGAGGAGGAGGAGGACGGGGAGATGCGCGGGGAGCTGAATGAAGAGGAGCGGGAGGCGCTGCAGGGCCTCGTCAGCGAGCAGGCAGACGCACTTAAGGACGGTGTGTGCCAGACTGCTGCAGTCCTTGCAGTATCCTTACATGCCAGAGCCATGATGAAGTAGCAGCAGGAAACAGGGGGGCAATTCTGCTCCACCCCAGCAGCGGGATTCGGCACCAATGGTTGAAGATATGCAGCTGCCGACTCTGTCATGACCCCTTCCATGACTGAGGCCCATTGGACAGCGCTTGGGTGTTCATTGCGGGGCAGCCTTCCATCTGCACCAAGGAGCCTTGCAGGTAGTGCAGGCGATTATGACTGAGTTTCACAAACTTTTCTGTGACATCTCTCGTGGGCTCTTGCAGAGAAGGAGACCCCCTACAGCCTGCGCACGCAGCTCTACCTGTCGGTACAGTCCGCTTCTCTGGTCCTGGATGGTCCCAACGACACCCAGGTGAGAGTTGCATTGGCCATTCCTCTCCTGTTCGCACCCGGTCCTCCTTTTGCAGTAACATGTTGCTATCAGTGCAGGCAGGCAGGAAAATTCCCATCTCTCTGCGACAGGGTCTCTTGCGCCCAGTCGGGGAGCATTGGGAGTTTCCCTGCCTGCATGTTAACTCACACGCATCTGCATGCAGCTTGCGATAATAATAATGATAACATGTACCATATGGGCTGGGCATGGATGTTAAGGGTGATAGCATGAGTGGGAATGGTATGAAGCAGGGCGTCAAGCATCTCATGTTGGGTTTTGAGGATGTAACAGATTCTGACTGGTGTGTGTGGTGTGTCCAGATTCTCAGGGCTGGCTTGGAGGACATGACATCCAGCGTCCAGATGTTCCCCAGCACCATGAAGGTGGATCTGTTCGTGACTGCCTTTGGGCTGCTAGCACCTGAGGGCCAGCTCATCAGGACGGGAGGGCACATGCACCACAGCAGGAGTGCAAAGGCCCTGCTAGGTATGCTCAATGGAATCCTGCTGTCAGCCCTGCATGTCTTTCTTACACCGCTGTGGTTCCCCCAGGTACTCCTGTGAAGCTGATGGCTGTGTTGACCAGAATGGTGTAACTGCAAAGGCCCATTGTGGTGCACAGAGCTCATCTTGTCATGATTGGAACAATTCAATGCTGGCAGTCTGCTCATTAAAACTCTGCCTACCCAGGGACTTTGTCGTGCTGTCATTCTCTGCGCGCTCTGCAGGCAGCACAGCAGGGCAGCCAAAGGAGGGCGAAAGCGCAGCCCACAAGCCGCAGGCCATGCGCCTGGAATACATACAGCATCCCCAGGACGAGAGCTCTGACGCAGCCGTGCACTTTGTGCTGGCTCCCTCCTACGTCACGTACAATGCTGTCACGATACAGCGTGTTCAAGACTTCTTCAAGACTGAAGAGGTACAGCCGAGAACCACCTGCAGCCTGCATGCATGCGAGGACCCATGAAAGATCTCAAATCTGCTGCTGCACCTTAGGGACACACATGACGCCAATCACTTTGCCATTCCTCTTGGCATCTTCAAGATTGGGCAGATCATGCACATTTGCAGAGACAGCAGGCGGCATAGCCCTCTGCATCAGCATGTGTGGCACAGCCTGACAAGTGTCGTATGCTTGAGCGGAACCCCTTCTTCTGTGTGTATCTGCTTTGTCTGAGCAACCTGCACTACCGCAGGTCATGGACTTCTCTGCACTGGGAGCGCAAGCTGTTGCGCAAGTGGAGCGCGCACAGCGGGCAGCGCGGGAACAGCTCGTTGCGGCCATGAACCAGAGGCCCAAGCTGTCCCTCAAGCTGGAGCTGGAAGGCCCCAAGATTGCTATCCCTGTCCACGCCACAGACTCACAGGGTGAGGCACCAAAAATGCTACACTCAACGCATCCCAGATCTGCCAAGGCATGCACAGAGTAAGTACTTGGAGGCTAGCATGTGCTACGATACTTGCACACCAGGTCATTGGGTGCCAATCCAGATACCCAGAGTGCCTGTCAATTAGTGTCATGGGACATGACAGCCTCACATGCTGACTGCAGATAAGCTGACCCTTGTGGTGGACTTGGGATCAATACTGTTGGAGAGTGACATGGACCTCATCTCAAAGCTGCCTCAAGAGGAGGCAGCTCTGTATGAGTGCCTACGGCTGAGCTCCCGAGACATCTCTGCATACGTAGTAGACGGGGACTTCTCCTTCCACAGTCTCGAGGCGGCTGGCGCATCAAGCCTTGCCGAGGTGATCATCAATGTCCAGTGCTCCCCTCAATGGCACGGCCCTCTCTCGATGTAAGTATGAGCCAACACCAGGACAGAGGTTTACTACAAAGCTTTTCCAGCTATACTCTGCAGTGCACTCTGAGGGTGCTGTACGCCTTGTGCTTATCACTCGCTGGGGATGAGATCAGCCCCTGAAGACCACAGGCAGCTCCAATGTGGGTGCTCAAGTTCTACTTTGCTTACAGGCTGAGGCCGGGGCTAGTCCTGTCACGGAGGCCATCACAGCCGCGGTGCGCGAGTCTGGCGGCCGGGCGCTCGGCGGCAAGGCGGTCTTCGTGCCGCTGCTGGAGCGCTGCCGGACGGAGACGACGGTGCAGATCGCGCGCATGCCCCACCCCACGCTGCCCTCCCTGCGCGCGCAGCTGACCGTCCCGCGCCTGAGGTTCTTCGTCAGCGCGGCCCGCGTGCGCCGCCTCATGCGTGTGCTGCGCTCCGCCCTACCAGGTCAGCCCTCCCAGACTGACGTGCATGGCCCAGAGCAGCATTTGCTGCACAGTTTTCATCATGCACATTACATGAATGCCTGGGCTAGCATGCGATGTATGCCACACATGTGTGTCACACCTGAGCCCTGCACTGATGTCTTCATGTGATTATGGTAAGAGATCGATATGCCTCACAGGTCCAGCTGAGGGTGGCAAGGGCGCGGCAACAAGCCAGTCAATGGCACTGGAGCAGCAAAAGTGGCGCACGGACAGCGAGCACTCCGGCACAGTGAGGGTGCTGGAGTGGGGCGGGGTTACGCGCACCACCGCGCAGTGGCCCAAGAAGTGGGCTGCGCTGTACCGAGGCTCCCTGTACGTCCTGGACAGCCAAGACGCTGCTGGAGCCCCTGCTGTCCACAACCTCTGGAGCTCCACCAGGTCTGCTCATCCTCCTTGGATGTGCCTTCAGCTGAGCATACTCACACAGGCGTATCATCACCTGGCCGCAGGCTGGCTAGCAAGGCTTGCGGCAGAAAAAGGTTGACACTATGTATACCGCCTGTGCATGCAAGGACACCCTAACAGAGTCTGAGATTGGCAGCTTCTGCAAAAGGGATGATTTTCCGAACAAAAGCATGAATTTGCAGGATGGTGGCGAAAGTGCCAGAAGCAGCCTGTGGCGGCGTCAAGCATGTGATGGCGATCTGCGGGCAGGACACCAAGATCTCCAAAGTGGCGCAGCAGCGGGACGCTCTGCTCTTGCGCTTTAAGTCCGAGGATGAGGTCAGCCTTCCTTGTCCCTCATTGTACATGGTGATTATCACTGTTCTAGGGGACGTCTTGGCGGCGCTGCTAACTCGAAAGGCAGCAGGGCATAGAGAGATGGGTCTTGTAGTACGCCATGCAATGCTCTTCTATTTCAAGGCACAATTGCGTGTGTTGAAGGACCTGAGTCTGTCATGCAGCTTGAGGAGTGGGACAAGCAGCTGCATCGATCACAACAGAATATGCGCGACCTGGCTGGCAGCAATCCCAACACTGTCCTGGACTTTGATGTGGTGGGCGCTGAGGATGATACTCAGAGCGAGACCATCAGTCAGGGCCAAGGTGTGCCTCTCGCTATAGATCCATGCTATGCTTGTTAGGCCTTGTGAGAGCACTGCCCAATAGAGATCACTGCAGAGGGGATTACATGTTGCTACAACCCAAGTCACATTGTGTTCGAGTTGCTGCTTCCAAGGGTATGACTCAGGTTGCTGCAGCGCCCTCTGTGACTCTATGGTGCACTTCTGCTTGCAGGCCAGGAGGCAGCACCCTCAGGGCAGCAGAAGGCTCCAGGCTTCTCTGTGCGCCTGGCCGCTGATCTAGGGGAGTTTGCGGTGTTTGTGAGCGGCCGCCCTGCCGACGTCTGGTGGCCAGACGAGGTTAGTGCCTTGCAACCGAGATAGTGTCATCATGCCAGCAGGCTGGCCACCACACATAACACTGTCACCTTCCCACATGTGCACAGGTGCTTCCAGTTCGTCATGCCCTTGTTGTCACTTGCTTTTCCTACAGACCCCAGATCTCACCACTGTGCAACCCTTGTAGGACGAAGCTGTGGAGGGCAGCAGTGGCGATGAGACCCAATTTGCTTCGCCTGCTGCGGCTGTTTCATACCACCTCACAGACACCCAGGAGTTTGTGAACGTTGACAGCGAGCGCTCCCTGGTCGTGATACGCGCCTCCAAGGGCAGCACGGACATGTCGATGGGGGACGGCCACTTCAGCGTCAGCCTGGCTGTGGACGCCTTTGAGATTGAGGACCTTCTCGTGGGCCCGCGCTGCCCCACGCATGCCCACCTGGCGCGCTCTTTTGTTGCCACACGTGAGCAGCTCCTCTGCCCTTATTGTATCTGTCTGCATTTGGCATGCCGCATCCAAATTACCCATGGGCACTGCGCTGACATGCCATGACAGCCCTCTGCCTGCAGTCCTTGCTCGAGTGCGCACGGCACCCCATTCAAGACCATACACATGACTACCCAAATGTACCGCGGACAGAGGCTTGTGCGTGGTGCAGGTGAATTTGACAATGAGGGCGATGAGTTCTTTGACGCTGGAGCCGAGCCCTCCTCCCCGACCTTCATGGGTCGCGCCATGGACAGGGCCGGCAGCGCGCAGAGCGATGCGCTCAGCTTTGCAGACGCCAGCAGCGAGACTGCCAGCCGGGCTGGCTCCTTCAAGGATGCTCCAGGACCCTCTGAGCTCTGGGACGTCAAGAGCACAGGTGTGTACCATTGCAATCCTCTGTTCTTGTGAGACGGTGGATCTTAGCGTAGGTGTACTGCTCTTTAGGTCATCACACAGGTTGAAGTCTGCTGCAAATGTTGCTCCATTGTAAATATCACCTTACATAAGTCCATGACTCATCTTCTAGCTTCTGGTTGGCACAGTATTCGCCATAGAGCGAAAACGAAAACATTAAGAATGTGTGAAATTCTCTCCCTCTCCCTTGGTGCTGCTGTGCATCAGGTACACAGCGCTGGCACAGCACCAATGCTCCTCGCAAGCTCACTTTCCCTGAGCTGTCTCCTGGATTGCTGTAGGCGGGAATGCGGCCGAGACGGCCCCCGCCAAGAAGGACAGCGCATGGATCCTGGATTTCGACTCCTGGGCCCAGGGCTCCAGCGGCTACGCCGGAGTGGACTCGGAGATGCGCATGCGCCTGAAGACGCTATACTTTGCCGCCAACAGGCCCACCATCGGAGCGCTGATGGCCCTGGGCAGTGATATTGGCGCAGCCTTCAGCACTGGCAAGCCTGAGGTGCATGAGCCAGAGTAGCCTATCCCCTCACTTAGTCGTCCTGGCGCTCAGAAGTCCACATTAATCTAAAAGTTTTGGCATGCAGGTGCAGCTGTATGCGCTTCCTGGTGTCTCTCAGGAGTTGAGCAATGTTGACACTGGTCTACGCATGAGACTGACACACCAGCTGTGCGCAGGCAAAGGCTGCGGCGCCTGCACAGTCCACAGACACACCGTTTGCGGAGTCGGCGGCAGCTGCCCAGCAGCCGGCTCAGGTTGGCGGCCCAACAGCGGAGGACGCTGAGAATTCCAGTGACCTGGGCAGTGACACTCCCTCCACGCTGGCGCCCTCACTGTCAATGGTGAAGAGCGAGTTTGGAGAGTCTGACTCAGGTGCAGTCAAGACCCATGCCCTCCCCAATGAGCCCACGTCACGTAGCACTCACTGTCAATGGGCATGATCCAGCGCTGTAATGTGCATGCAGTAGCAGGGTCAGCTCTGTGAGTGCTCTTTTACACCTGGTGTTGCGCCAGAGGCACAGCAGGACCTGGCTTGCAGAGGTCCTGGTGCTTGTGTGGAATGCTCTGAACTTTGGTGTTGCGCAAAAGACTCTGCAGGGCCACCTGGCCTCAGAGGTCCTGATGCATTTGTGACCTGAAGTGTTTGGCCAGGCATGCTGGACAGGACCGTGATATTTTGTTGCCTGTGCAGGCAACCTGGTGCTGGAGGGCGGCAGGGACAGGGTTGTGTTCAGGCTGCTGATGGAGGTGGAGCGCCTCGAGGCCACCTTCAACTATGAGTCTGCAAGCGCGCCGCCCCTGCTGCTGGCGGCCATTGAGGACGTCCGCTTCAACCTCAACGTGAACCCGGGCACCCTGGTCATCAACGCCTCACTAGGCAACATGCGTGCCCAGGACTGCGTGCTGCCAGAGGTGACTCATCTCTCAACATCAATGGGGTAGCTAGTTTCTTACCGCCAGAAAAGATGCTTGGTAACAATCTGCAGACCTTGCACGGCTGCCTCTCCCTACAATGTCCTCTCCAGATCTTGCGTGCATTTGGAAGCAGATGTCAGGATTGACAATCTGCGTCTTCATGAAGTTGCGCGGACGGGAAAGGCATGGGCTCTGTGTTGCAGGGGCACCCCTACAGAAATGTGTTGGACCTGCGCCATGGCGCCAGCACGTCTCTGATAGAGCTGGAGTTTGCCTCACACACCGGCAAAGACAGCGACACCAACCCTGGCGTGCCAGCAGGGCTGCCCTTCTACACCCTGAAAGCCCAGCTGCGCGAGCTCGAGCTGGTCTTTCTGAATCGCTTCATGCAGGTCAGCTGCTCACTCTGACGTGAGGCCTGGGGAAGGACCAGTCTGCCCACAGAAACGGCCTATGCTATCAGAACTGCATGATGTTTGCGCTGGGCCATCCATACTATGCTCGGCAGGCCTTGCTGTTTACATTCACACTGTGGGACTATGTCCAGCGGCTAAAGAGCCACTGGGGTTGAAAATCCACTGCAGCAGCAGCGTAAACGGTTTGGCAACTGCTCTGTGCAGGAAATCCTGAGGTACATCAGCCTGCTGCTAGCCATGCAGCCTGCGCCGCTGGAGAGACCAGACTTTGCAGAGGACGCTAGTCTTGCAGCAGGGCAGGTATGCTAGGCCCTCTAGCGTGGGTGAACCTTTGCCTGTCATTGTAGCCGGTGTGCAGATCGAATGAAAGATGGGTGCCCATATCTACAGGCCTGTCCACCACTGAAGATCCTGTGCAGGCTGTGCTGTAGGTCTGCGGCAACCATCATCCCATCATCTGCACTGAGCGCTATCTTTGAGTGGCATCCCATGCTAGCACAGCACTGTACTTGCCCTAGAGTGTAGACAAAACCGATGCTTCCATGCAGGATGCCACTGCAACAGCTGCCAAGAAGAAGCCTCAGTCAGGGGTGGGCTTCCTGCTGCTGCTGGATGTTGAGGCGGAGGCGCCCGTCATCACCATGCCTCGCAGCTCGGACAGCCAGGATTTCCTGGAGGTCGACCTGGGGACGCTCAAGATGACCAACCACATCAAGTGGCTCTTTGGCAGCAACCCCAGAGACAAGAAGGCAAGCATTCTGCCTGCACCATGCACTTGAGGCACCCTTATTGAGATCACAGCCAGGATATGCTGCGCTCGGTTCGCTGAGCAAAGTTGGTGTTCAGGCAACAGTCATGCTCGGAAGAGCTGAGAAAACAGCATATCCTGCCTGTGTAGGCAATGCTTTTGCTGCTGCTTGATCCACCCAACCTAGCTGCCAGGGGCGTCTGAAGCAGGAATTCATGAATCTGATTAGATTGCATTCACCTAGCTGCTCACAGTGTCACTTGCATGCAGGCTGTGCTGCTGGAGGAGGACACTCTGGTGCTGAGCGGGCTCCGCGCTGTGGTGAGCTCTGACGGGGAGCACGGGGAAAACATGATCCGTGAGGATGAAGCCGGCTTCACCGTGGCGCTCAGGCGCCCTGTCAGGGACCTGCTCAAGCAGCTGCCCAACATTGAGGTGAGCTCCCTGCGAGGCAGCGCTGTTCTTCCATGACCAAAGGCTGGCAGGGATGCTTAGGGCGGCTGCTTTATGGCCCCACCCTACAACAACATTCAGAATGCTGGAGCTGGGCAAAGGGCAGTTGTCTGCCTGGCTGGCAAGGAAACGCTTAAGCTTTGTGTACTGACACCATTGCAAGGGCCACATATGCCGCAGCCGTATTGACTGACAGATTAGGGGTACAGTGAGAACATCAGACCATAACAGTATATACCCCTCAGCTACTGTGATTCACAGGTGGGGATCAACATTCCGTCCATCAAGGCAACAGTCTCTGACCAGGAGTACCGCCTGATGACCTCGGTCGCCGGCCAGAACTTTGGCGAGGAGCTGCGCCTCCCCGAAGCCGCCCTCTGGCTCGAGGAGGCTCTCAAGCCTGAGACCTTCGAGGATGCTGAGGCTGAGCGCGCAGGATCTGGCCAGGTGTGCCTTCAGTCAATTGTGTGTAGCAGCCTCTTTGTGAAGACTGAATGAACACACTGGCCCAGTCTGTGACATGACATCAGACACGTCTGCAGCCGATCGCAGACTGGGTCAGTGTGTTCATGCAGCCTTCACAATGGGGCTGCTGTCCTCAACAGCAACCGTGCAAGACCCATGCAGGACGTACTGCTTTGCTTGTGAGTCATGAGGCAGGGTCTCGCCTTGCCTCGCAACACTGTGCTCAGGGTGAGTCTTGCACATGAATGACTCATCCCGCACACTGCTAAGTCAGTTCTGGCTCTGTCTGCAGACCGAGCAGCCAAGCCAGGCGCTGTCATCTGTGTCGGAGATGCTCGTGGAGGACAAGCCCAAGAAGAGCTCCTCGCAGACCCTGAGGTCCAGGAAGCAGGACAGGACAACCCTGCGGGTGGTGGTCAACATCGGGAAGTCCGAGCTGGAGATGCTGCGCACCAGCAACGCAGCCACCGGCGCGCTGGCGCCTCTGGCGCGCTTTACGATTGAAAATCTATGGGTGGCTTTCAGGTACAGCGCCAGCTCCTGCCTGCCATGCATCCTGCCTCCTTGGATACAGTTGGGGTCAGACTAGTATACCACCACACATAGTGCATGCCAGCCTGTAGTCCAGGATGCCTTCATATACAGTAAGCATCTTGGCTGCTGGAGACGAGCTGGCAATGCACAGCCTGACGTCCTTTGGATGTCCTCAAAAGAATGAGGTGCATGACAAGCATGCACTGGAGCATAATGGTTTGGCTGGATGTGTCAACTACATGGTTCCGTTGTGCAGGAGCACTGAGAGTGGCGCCATGCATCTCCTGCTGTCTGTGCCTCGGGTGGAGGGTGCTGACCTGCGCCCATGGGTCCCCCCAGAGCACTCGCTCGTCATCAGCTCCGCCAGGAACCCTGCAAGGAGTGGGGGACACGAGGGTGCAAAGGACGATCATGATGGCAGCAATGTCCTTGACTGGGACAGCGCATCCTTCCTCACCCTGGACATGGAGACAGCAGCCCAGATGTCTGTTATCAAGCTCAAGGTGAGACTCTTTGTGTCAACTGATCACTGTTTTGGGTTTATAAAGAGGGCATGCCAGCTGGGCTGCTTCAGGAGTGCTGATACCTGCATGGGGCTGATTGCCAAAGCTGCATCTGACAGGCAACTTGACCCTACTTATTTGGGTTTTTGGAATAGTGACGCATGCTGGCTAGGCTAATTGGAATGGGTGTGGTACTGCATGGGCCTGGGGTTTGAGCTACATGTGACAGGCATGAGGGTTACTGACGATGAAAGTCTGGTAAGCATGCTCGTGTGCTCTGCAGGTGCGCCTGCAGCGACCGACAATCTCGGCAGAGATGAGCTTCCTTCTGGCGGTAATGAAATTCTACGTGCCGGACTTCGCCATTGCCAGCGTCACGCCCATCCCCTTTCAGACCCAGGACATCCTGCTGACAGGTCAGTATCCCTTCTAGCCAGCAGCTCTGTATCAGCAAGATGGCACCCCTGCCATGTCCTTTTCTTTTACCACTAGTTGTGGACAGTCATCTCCATTCCGCTGAACATTGATGATGAAATGTATTCTCTTCCATGAGTGATCTTCTTATGGAACCCCTCTGCCCCTTCAAATGCTCCTTGCCTGGAAAGTAACATATGAGGGAACAAAGGCCTCTTCAGGTGATGGAACGGTTAACCATGCAGATTTGTGTGCAGGTGAGGAGTACAGGGCGACAAAGGACCTGTGGCTCTCTCCCCAGTCCCGGCTGCTGGCAGACTCCCCGGAGGCCTCAGACTATGTCTACAATGGCCAGGGGCACCGTCTGATCCTGCCTGAGGGGCTTCATGAGGGCGAAGCGCTCCCGCTGATCCTCATCGGTGTCGGGAAGTCCCTGCAGCTCAAGGACGTGAAGCTCGTCCATGCAGCCTGCCTACCTGCCTGCATCCAGCTGGGGTCAGGTAAGAGGCTAAGCCAGGTCACTGCCTCAATTGCATGCATTGTATGATGTCACAGGCGAAGTTTCAGTGTCAGTGCACAGTCGAGCTATGAAGGCAATCAGTTTTGCAAACTGGCTCTGCGTCTGATGTTTCTGCTCAGATGCTTGCAAGCACCGCCGCTGATACCGACTTGTGTCTGAGGTAGGCTTCTGTACGCAGGGGCTCAGCTCACTTGTCGGGAAGAGGACAAGGTGGTCCGCATTCTGGGGGATGACCCAGAGGCGAGCGAGGATGCTGCCATGTCACCTGGCAGGCGCTGGACGGTGCCAGGCCAGTCCATGGCAGGCAGAAGCCCCAGCAATGCCCGGTCCAGGTCCCTCAACAAGGTCTGCTCTGGCTGCTTTCTGATGGAGCTACAGCCATGCAGTGAGAGTAGGCCTGAGATACACAGCGCTTGGTCTATCCCGCCTCTTTTGTGAGGAAAGTGTCATTGATGAAGTCTGTCATAGCTTTCAGTGAGGCAATGCATGTGCAATGCAACACATTCCACCAAAAGCTGCAATATTGTTTCTGAGGATTCTTGTGCGTGCCCAGGCGCTCTCCAGAGGATCCGGAGCGTTTGGCGGGCCGAGCAGGCGCAGCGGATCCGGCAGGCTTGCCAGATCTGGCTCCCTGGACGGTGCGCTGAAGCCCAAGCAGATGCACCTGGAGCTGGAGCTGGTCGCCATCGGCGTGGGCCTTCAGTTTGTGGAGCTCGAAGAAGGCAGAAAGGTACAGTTCTGCATGCTCTATGCGGATGCAGCGGTGCAAGGAATCAGCTTACAGCGAGTGTCTCACGAGACAGTGAGACGCTGCTGCCCATTTAGCAGAGGATACTGTCCATTGCTGCAAATTTCAGAGCCCTCTGCTACTGGGACCAGCAGCACTCTACCCACTATCTCATGAGACTGCAATACACGTCCTGATACCTACCCATGGTACTAAGCTGCTCCTATGTATGCATACGCCTGAATGACACCATGCAGGAGAAGGAGGTCATGCAGACCAAAAGGAGCGCGGCCGATCTGAGCGCCATACAGGCGGACGGCAAGTCACGCTCCGTGCGCATGCTGGCGGCCTACATGGACCTGGGCGCGCGCTACAAGATGGTGGGCAAGCAGCAGCGCGCCAGCGCCGAGCTGCGCGGCCTCCGCATCGAGACCCGGGTCACGCTCGGCGAGGAAAAGGTACAGGCTCCGCAAATCACACTCTGTAACAAAGCTGCCCTGCATGATAGCCAGTCAGTCATGGGTCCACTTTGTGCTCACTGTTACATTACTGCGCATTCTGTGGAGGCTTCATGTGCTTCATGCATACCTGCCCTTTGTGAGGATGCGTTCCGTGATGACGGAAGCGTAACTGTCAATGCTGCCACTTCCTGTCAACACCTTCAGCTGCAGCATAACAATTGAGCATGGAGCAGGCTGTGATCATGCTCTGTGTTGCTGTCAAGGGCTTGAGCTATTGTAACATATGCAGAGCCAGGAGGAGCATGGGAGCCATGTGCAAGGCACCGTGCTGGAGCCCTGCAAGGTGGGGGTCAAGCTGGACCTGGGCGGAGACGCGGGGGACATCCAGCTGACGCTGTCGGACCTGCGCATGAACCTGTCCCCGGACGTCCTGGAGCTGGCGCTGTCCCTGCAGAGCTCTGTGCTGGAGCCGCTGGTGCAGCCGCCGCCTGACAGGTGCACTCACCTACCTATCCAAAAAGGGAAGACTCTGCACAATTGTGACAAGCTGTGCTGCTTGTTGTCAGGACAGTATGGAGTACCCTTGCTCCTGCGATGTGTGAGTGGCACTTCCAACTCCTCACAATCATGGTCAGCTCTTTGAGTCTGTAGATTGAACATGCAGTCCCGCATGCTGAATCGATACCGATTTGTAAGCCTGAGATCCTACAGCCTTGTACTAACGGTCAGATTGTGGTACGGTAATACAGGTGTGAAAAATAAGCAGTGCATCGCCAGAACTTGCACGGCCCTGACACTGTGTTGCACTGCAGGCCCCTCGCGCGCACCACGACCTTCGTCCAGCTCTGGAGCAACCACCCGCCAGCAGTGGGGCCAGCTGGCGCCATCATGGACACCAACATTTTGAGCTCCGAGCGGGGGCTCACCTTCTGGAGGCCCAAGCCGCCCATCGGATACGCCTCCCTGGGCGACTGCGTCACCACCGGGACCGCGCAGCCATCCTTCCAGGTGCATAAGGCATCCTCATGTGCAGACCGGCCATCATGCTGTGCCAGCTGTTGTCAGTAGGCAGCGCAAGAGATGCTGATTGCAGAAGGGCAAAATGAGCTTGCCAAGCGGGGGATGTGGGATGTTGCATACAGCGAAGCTTATGCCTGCCTGTCTGTGATAAATAAACCCAGGCCTCATCTGCCAAGGAGCATCGCATTATGTTTCATCATGTGTCCTCACGGAGCTGGCATTTGCCCTCCTGAAAGGGACCAGACCTACATCCCAGCTGAATATGTTCAGAGCATTGGTTGAATCAATGCTGTGCTTGTGCAGGTGGTGGCCATGGCTGTGAACAGCGGCCTGGTCACCTTCCCGGTCAGCTACAGCGTCGCATACAAGACCAGCGGGCTGACCATCTGGGCGCCCCAGCCTCCTCCAGGCTACGCCGCCATGGGCTGCGTCGCCAATCCCGGAGACGAGCCGCCCGCCCTCACAGACGTTGTCTGCATAGCCACTGGCATTGGTGAGCACATCGCTTCATGGCTGCACATGGGGATGTGGTGTGACCTCTTGTTGACTGCCCTGCCACAAGCTGTCACAGACAGCAAAGCATCAAAAAGCAAGAGGCTCCATTTGGCTTCCTCAGGGAGTATGCAAGATTACCAGTGCACTGTTGGAGTGCTGTATGCATTAAGGCAATAGCGCTTGAATTACATACCGAGGATGCAAGCTTTCTGATGCCTGGAAGCACACCATGCTGCAGGCGTGGAGGCCCCGCTGGGCTCATGTCTGGTGCTGAAGGAGGAGCGCTCCTGGAGGCCCTCTCAGGACGACGGGGGGCACCTCATGGAGAAGCCGCGCGCCAACGTCTGGTCTGTGGAGAATGCCGGGGCCACCTTCCTCGTGTGCAGCCCAGAGGACGGCAGCCCTGATGGTGAGTGTCGGCTGTTTGGAGACACGGGCATAGATTACACAGTTGACCTGTGCTCTGTGGAAGCCATAAGCTGTCTTTTGGGCAGATGACAGCTCCCACAGAACATGTGTCAAACAATCCTGAGTCACGCCTAAACCTATCAGCTTCCTTTAGAGATAATGCCTGTGGGGAAGGACCTCTTCATTGTCCTGTTGCTCTGTCAATGAGTAACAGCAATTATGGAGGTCCTGCTCCAAAGCAGCCATGAGTTATTAAGAACTCTGTCAAAAGGCAAGCAGCAAAGGCCTTGCAAGTGCTGATATATGATTCGCTTGCGTTTTTGCCAGTCAGCTGCCAATCAACGGAATTGGATTGCAGGGCCATTCCTGGACTTGCGCTCGCCGCTGGGCGTGACACCTGCAGCTCTCAAGAGCTCTTCGGCTGTGACAACCCCTGCGCAGACTCCCGAGCCTTCTCCTTCCGGGAGGCCAAGAAGAGGCGCTGAGCCCGGCACGAGTGCACCCAAGCCCAACAGAGAAGTGGCCATCAAGGGTGGTGAGCCCTATTCGCCTCACATGCCCTGACCAATGCTCTCATACTGCTTTCTGTCCCAGCACAGGCGGATAGCCTTGAGAGCTTCACACCTGGCTCTGTGGACAGTTTCTTTGTGACGCAGCCACACAAGACTGACTGTATCTGCACAGGGCTTGGGGCTATTAATACCTGCAGGAGGCCAAATGGACTCCAGATGACTCTTCCTCTGCAGGGTTCTTGCTCACGGCTGGGCAATACACAGTGACTTCTTACAAGTGCTCAGCTGAAAACCAACCTGTGCAGGCCCAACAACGCCTGGCGCCAAGAAGGCGGCGCAGTCCCTGGCGCAGCGGCCGGAGAGCCACCGCTCCTACCAGGAGTTCCAGCGCAGCCGCGCCAAGCTGCTGCGCTCGGTGTCGCAGCGCCGCGCGCAGAGCACCGCCGTCGACTTCCGCCGCATCTGGTGGGACAAGGACCGGCGCAGCGCCTCCCGCACGGGCATGTCCATCTGGCGCCCCCTCCCGCCCACCGGCTACATCAGCCTGGGTGGGCCTCCTTGTCCGCCGATTCGCTGTCGTGCATGGCTGATTCTCAAATCTACAAAAGACGGCAAGCCCCTCTGACGCCACACATGAGCAGCGTGCGTACTGACACATAAGCGCACCATAAGGCACAATGCCTTGCATTGCCATGCACTTGCGCTTACAGCCCCCCGGCCTGGTATGGTGCATATGCCGTCTATGAGACAGAGGCCTGTCAAGTAGCTGCAGGCATCTCAAAGCTTCTTGAGAGTGCTTGCGTCGGGTACAGGTGACTGCCTGGTGGCGGGCTATGACCCGCCGCAGAGCGTGGTGGTGCTGCTGGACTCTGAGCTGGCGGAGATGGAGCACACGTCCATGCCCTCCGTGCGCATGCCGCGCGGCTTCGAGCTGGTCTGGAAGGACGAGGGCGACAGGGGGGACCGCTGCCTGTCCATCTGGCGCCCTGTGCCCTTCCCTGGGTACGCCTCCCTGCTGTCTTGCCAATATCTCGGCAATGCATGTCATAGCAGCGTGCCATGCTAGACGTTCAAGGTGTGAAGACTGAAGGGGCTTCAGGGACCAGGCAGACTGTAGGGACTCGCCTACAGATGTGATCTGTTCAAGGGTAGAGTGCATGGGGACCAGGAGTGACTGAGCCATTGGCTGTGACACCGCAGGTATGTGGCACTAGGATGCGTGGCAAGCAGGGGCGAGGCTCCTCCAGCCAAGACTAACATCCGCTGCGTCAAGTAAGCTCCAAGCCTCAGACCATTTGAGTGCTCTGCATTGAGCCACCCTGTCTACAGTCTCTGGTTGTTTCTGCCTAAGCAAGCTGAGTAACGTGAAGTAAGTCCCAAAATGCAAGTGAGGCCGTCGTCGCAAGGTGTGCTAGCACTGGGAACTTGAAGGCACTTGGCTGTCCTAAACGTATGACAACTGCACGCCCATCTTTGTCTGTCCTTCTGTGCCTGGTCTCAAGTCCGTGCAGACATGCATGTGCCCTGCAGCGCAAGGTCCGCCAGCGCTGTGAAATTGGAGGGCGCCTGGCTGGCCAGTATGAGTGACACGTGCATGTCTGTCCCGCTGTGCCTGTTCTCAAGTCATTGAAGATGTGCATGTGCCCTGCAGCGCAAGGTCCGCCAGCGCTGTGGACCTGAGAGGCACTCGGCCAGCGGTGCGCCTTCCCCAGACGTCGAGGCGCTCCGGCATCTCGGCCTGGATCGGCGACGAGCGCATGTCGACCTTCGTGCTCTCCGCGGCCGGGCAGCCGCCCCGGCAGGGCGAGCTGCAGCGCCTCAAGCTGCTGGACGCGAGGGAGCCGCGCCCTGCAGAGGGCCCCATCAATGTGCCAAAGGTGTGCTTCCTATGTCATGGCGCTCAGCAAATCTTACAGACCATCCTCTCCTACAGAGCATCTCCTTGGGTAGCTCAGCAATCCTGCAAGTGTATATCGAGATGGAAGTGGTGCCAGATCAGGATTTGTAACTTTACAAGCATGAGCTTCAGGAGTCTCTCCAGAACTGTGCATGTCTTCTTTTGGGGCGCTGTGGCACCTCTCTCCTGCCTCACAGGATAGGCAATGCTTTCCGGTATGGTCCAGACACCTTTAGGTACCTCTGAGAAAGAACTCCAGCATTGCCAGCAGATGATTTCTGTTCACGTTTAAGGAACAACAGGCTTTGTGAAGAGATACACAAGTGCCTTCACATTGCTAGAGCAAGCAGCAAGCATGTCTGTGCAGGGCGGCATGAACATAGTGCTCAAGACAGGAGCGTCCAGTCTGCTGCTGAGGGACGCACTCAGGAGGCCTCTCGCCGAGATTGAGCTCGGTGAGGTGGACGCCAGCCTGCGCCGTGTGGACAGCAATGTCACCAGGGTACGCCCATACAATGGTCCAACTGAAGCTCCAATCTGTCTGTTGAGATGCCATGCTGCCAGTGAGTAATATTCTGTTCAAAGCTTGATCAGACTGCCTCAATCAGCTGTCAGCTATAGCAGATGTCGTGAGACACACAAAAGATTGTGGTGTCCCTCTGGAGAGCAAGGCTAGCTGGGGAACCCTCATAAGTCTCACAGGCTTCAGATAAGTAGTAAATCGTTACAGCAAGCATCTTATCGCCTTTGCAGGCGTACGTTGGTGTACACATGAGCGCTTGGAGCTACAACAACCTGATCCAGGCCTGGGAGCCTATTCTGGAGCCCTGGAACGTGATCTTTAAGGCAGACATGAACACTGGCAGCTTGGTACGCCCCAAAGGCAATTGCATGCATCCTCGCTGCTAGACTTATGCATGCACAGTGGTGACTACATAGTCATAAACGCAGACCATGGGACACACCCATACTGAATAGATGAGTGTAGCAGAGCCAATGCTGGCCTGTGAGGCAGCCGGCGTGCTGAGCCTACTGCTGCACTTGCAGGCATCGCACGGTGTAGACCCAGGGGCGCACGTCAGTGTCCAGAGCACGAGCGAGCTGATGCGCGTCACGCTGGCCTACGCGGCCGTGCAGTCCATGTTCAGGGCGCTGCGGCAGTGGCGCGACCTGCACGCTGCGGGCTCTGACGAGGCGTACCGCCGCCAGCTGGCGGCCGCAGACGCCGCCAGCGTGCACACGCATGTCACAAACGCCCTCGGCGTGTCAGCAGAGATGCAGCTCGACTTTGGCGACAGAGTGTACGTCCCTGCATCTCCACATCATCATTTGCATCATATGCAGGCCAGCCGTGCTATGTCTCTGCTGCATGCTCCCCTCTGAAGCAGGGACTTTAAAGAAGCAAGAGCCATGGTAAACCTGAGCCTTGGAAAGGCATGCCTTACTACGAGGCTGACATCTGGATGTGCACTGCTGTGACAAGGCGCTGGGCCATGCTGTGTTCCAACAGGATGCTTTTAGCGTGCTGGCTAACATCAGAACGGTGATTACAGGAGAATGGCAGAGCTGCCTGCTGGAGAGGCGACGCCAGTGCTGCAGCCCCTTCCGCGGGCCGCCAGGCGGCACAGTCAGCGC
Organism: Coccomyxa viridis; assembly: GCA_963930925.1. Lineage (NCBI taxonomy): Eukaryota > Viridiplantae > Chlorophyta > Trebouxiophyceae > Coccomyxaceae > Coccomyxa > Coccomyxa viridis. The sequence continues at coordinate 1,949,205 of CAWVOJ010000015.1, read as the reverse complement.
CTGGCCGTGCCCGCTAGTGCCCAGCCGCCCACTCTACTCGTCGCTGACATTGAAGGCCTCCAGGTTTGACACTTACATCTATGCTGCGCTTGCGTGCATGTTGCATGACAGGCTTTGGCAGATTCCATATACTTGCCGTATTGCTGTCGTTGGAGAAGCACACATGTCACATGTCCCCAAATACATTCCTCTGCGCCCAAGACTTCACACAAGCATGATCAAGAAAAAGCTACTGTCGGCATGAAGTCTGCAATTGATTCCATGTTGTGCTGCCACAGAGCCTGGCAAGCTCCCTGGGAGGAGAGGCAACGGAGCAAGGCAGCGCGCCAGAAGTGTACCTGAGCCTGTCGCTGCTGGGAGAGGATCTGGGCACGCTGACTTCTGCTGCTGATAGCTGGGGGGTGAGTTATTCGTTTCCCTACAACCCTTGCCGGCTTGCCTAAAAGTGTCCATGGTGTGCAAGATGAGTCACCAGCTGCTGAGGGTCATGCCCTTGTACTTGTGCCCATTTACACCAACATATTGTCAGTACGGAGGCAATGAGGAAGATGGCTGTGCAAAGATTCAGCCTATGAGAGCGGGTCGCTAGCGTCTTTGATTGGTTAGACACTGTGCAGGCGCGGACAAGGGCAGTCATACCGCAGCAGATTCAGGGAGAATCCTCACAAGAGGGAAGCATGGCAGCTGGTGCCGCTCAACAGAGCAGCGGAGCTGCAGATGCAGAGCAGCAGGATGATAGCGTCAGCAGGATAGAGCAGGAGAGCAAGCAGCTACAGCAGAATAGCAGAGCATCAGACAACCTTGATGTCAGGTGGAGCGAGCGCCTTGTGCTGGAGCTGCCGCCTGATACTGAGGAAGATGAGGTAATGTCTCATATGCCCCTCATATCTAATATCCCTGTGCTGCAACAACAATCATGTCTATTGCAGAGCCATGCGAGGTGATCCAGCGCCAGCTCACGCAGTCTTTTCCGGAGGGCATATCTGTCTTACTGATTGCATGCTATGTGTGCCAGGTGACAATAGACATAGAGCTCTGGGACAGTGCTGCAAATGGAGGCGTTGGCAGGAAGCTGGCGCACGCCAGTGTTGACCTGGACCTGCACTCCTTCGAGCCCTTCAAAGCCCAGTCAGCTTCTGTAGAGCTTCTTGGCAAGGAGAGCAAGGTACAGCCCTGAGAATGCTGCATGCTAAGGACGTTTGAACAGTAATAATGAGTGTACTGCAATTCTCACTGCCCTCTCCATTGCGTTCCTCACCCTGAAGCTGCCTCCATGATCTCACATGTGGTGACCCAACTTTTGAAGGTGCCAGCGGATTTGTGCATCACTGCATTATTGAGCATCGCAGACTCCCAGGTCTGTGGCCAAAATACCGAAGTTGTGATCCCTGAGGCATGTCAGAGGCACACTTGCGGATGCACTGACAAAATTTGTCCCTGACGCCTGTGCAGGTGGCAGACCTGAGGCTGCAGTGGGCGCTTCTTCCGCAGTTCCATGCAGACAAGTCCCGCACCACGGACGCCTGGAATGCGGGGCCCAGCACAGCGGGCCAACGCGCGCTGCGCATCGCTGGCGCCGATGACTGGGCGCCTGTGTACAGCAGCTCCCAGACCATTGCCAGTAACAGCTCCCAGGCTCTGAAAATGGTAAACTCCCTCTGCGTAGCTAGCTTGTACGGCTGCAGAGTTCGCCGGTCGGCTGCTTTGGCAGGGGTGTAGCGGCTGTGGGTCTTGTGGCGGCAGCTGGCAAGGCAATGATGCCACCATCAGTCCTGCCTTGCGTGAACCCCCGCCACTGCTGCCACTGCGGCTAACTTAACAGCTGTTCTTATCACTCCATACTTCGCATCAACTGTCTTGGCCAATTTGCATAAAGCAGGGGCCGCAAGAGGTCAGGTGTTCAGGCAGTTTGAGTGCAACCAAATTGGCTATCTGCTCCATGGAGCATGCATTCAGCAGATGTATATGCAAGGAGGACCATGCAGCTCATAGACAGAGCTAGATCTTGTGAGCACCTCACAATGAAGGTCCAGCAAAGGGCTCCTTTGCTGACTTCTCTGCTTGAAGAAAGCCCTGGCTGCACTGCTGACCAACAGGAAGCCCTTTTGCTTGTGCAGAGCTCAAAGAGCCGGGACGACACAACAGCGTCTGTGATCCCAGTGCGCCTGCGCGCTGGCACAGTTGCGCTGGAGAGCAGCTTCAGTGGAGGCATTAAGCGAGAGCTGCTGCGCTCGCTCTGCCAGGTAGACTCCACCATGCTCACGTCTTGTATGGAGCCTGTTGTCAGCTACTGATTGTACCCACACGTGTTCTGCATCAATAGTCCAGGTGTAGCAGTACAGCGCGTCATCGTAGTCCATGTCAGCTGAGCTACAGAGCGCATGTCACAGCCATTGTCCATTCTTACTGAGGGGGTGGCCCTTCTGCAGGTGGTGAATGACACACAGCTGCGCCTGGAGGTTGCGCTGGTGGAGGTGCAGAGACGCCCCAGTGGCCGCTCACCCGCCTCAAAACCTGCCGGCTTTGACCGCTCTGACTCCCTGGTAGATAATGCCTACCATGGGTACCCTCAAATGTACTCTATGACCATGTTAACTTGTTCTCTCTTTCTGAGAAGTGCACATAGACTCTATGGCATTGGCCTGCAGCATTGTATGTGGTGATGATTGTTTGGCAAAAGTGCCTCCTGCCAGACATGGAAGCTTGTGCCACCATCTTGCTACATGTCCCTAGAGAGCTCTTGCAGTGCACTTGATGACAGTCTGGCTGCTGCAGAGGGAGAGGCAGGAGGGCGCCATCAGGGAGGAGCTCTTTGAGAACGAGCGCTACATGCCCATCAGGGGCTGGGCCTCGGGGTGCCTGCTGCCCACGGAGCGCCGGCGCTACAGCACCCGCGACGGCAGCCAGAGCTTCAACGACTTCCCCACTATGCACCTGCCACCAGGTCTGTGCTAATTCATTCTTACTTCCACAGGGCTATGCATACTGTACAGAACTGTGAGAGGCTGCACCTGGATTAAAGCCGACAGCATATCGATGCTCTTACTATTTGACTTGCAGCCCTGGACCTACCGGGGAGTTTGCACCTTCTAATGTGTGTCAACATGTCGGGAGACTGTTCTAAGCACCTACTGCTCGGGAGGTGTGAGCTTATGCCTGTTGCAACAGCTGAGGCACCGAGGAAGCCCTCAAACAGTCCAAAACCATCATGAAAACATTTTCTGGGCTTGCAGGCTGGGAGTGGGAGGGACCCTGGGAGGCGGAGGAGTGGCACTATGCTCCGGACTGGAGCGTCATGAGCTACCCGCCCGACCCAAGCAGCAGGGAGCGAAATCTGGTTGACTTCGTCCGGCAGAAGCGCTGGGTGCGCAGGAGGCGCAGGCAGCAGATCTCCCCTGGTGCGCCGCTCACCTGCTCTGTTCTTTCCTGCTTTCCTGCCTTGGCACGCAGCCCAACCTTGCTATATTCTTGCCCATTTGAGGTGTTGTGTCTCCCTTTGTTGTGGTTCAGTCAGAAGAGATGCCATGAGAGGTATCTCACAGGTGCCTCTGCTTGCTGAGGTTGTAGCATTCTCGGCATCAGCAGCTTCAGAGTGCCTATGAGGCCTCACACTCTGGAGCGGTGAAGAGGAGAGGCGGAGGCGTGCAATGCAAAACGGTTGCAAGGGTACTGGACTGTGCAGGCAAAGCAGCACCTTCAGGAGCGCTTCCGACACAAGATCTGGGAGCGCAGCCATCAGTGCGCAGCCTGGCAGCAGCAGCTTTCGCAGCCCAGGAAGGCGACGAGCGGCAGGTGCTGGGTGTTGCAGAGCCCGGACAGAGCCTTCCTGTGCCACATGGCTGGCGCAGCTCTGGTAAGCATTCTGGACTTCCAACGTGGCATTGCAACCCCTTTGTAAGCCTGCACAGTGACTGGCCCCATTTATTACATGCACATTTATGCCAATGCACATCCTGTCGAGCGTTTCTGAGGTGGCATTGAGTCGGTTTATGTTCATATGGAGTGAAAACGGAACCCTGACTGGGCCAGGTGGAGACAGCCAGTCCGCATGGCCATTGCAGCATGCACTGGCAGAGGTTTAGGGCAGAGGGACGTCTGAGAGGCAAGAGAGGCTCACAAGGATATGACCTGACGGCTTCTGATAGGCAAACAAAGTGAGGGGGTGACGCATGTGGCTGCAGGCAAGCAGCTGGTCGTCCGGCCTGTGCTTGAGGGCTTCCCCAACGCACACCTGTGGAGCATTGGGGCCACTGAGGGCACCCAGAGCATCCGCCTAGACACCCTGGATGAGGGGCAGACACGCCTGCTGGCATGCCCGCCAGCATCCCCTTCCAGGCCAGGTGCGCCCAGGACCCACTCTCTGAGGGGAGGCTTAGCAGCTCGCAAAGTAGGCTCTGTATGTAGAGTGCGTGCCACTCACTCACAAGGGCGGCCTTGCCTGCATCATGTGGTCCGAAGGCTGGGCTGGGGTTGACATCCACATATTGTATGGCGACGTTGTGCTTGTGTGTAGATGGCTATGCACTCTGCATTGGTGCCTCTTGAGCTCATGCCCGCAATACAGCATATGCCATGCTCCTTTCTGAGGATCAGCGAGTTCATCTGTCTTCGCGCAGACACTGGGGACTCATCGTCCGCAGCCGCCAAGGCCAAGGCCGCGCGCCAGAGTGGCGAGGGCGGCGCTGCTGAGCTGGCAAGCGCGCCCATGTGGTTCAGCACCACTGTTGAGGCGGAGTCGCTGCCTGGCACCTCCAGATCGGAGAGCATCACGGACTGGCGCATCGTCGTGGCTGCGCCGCTCGTCCTTGACAACCAGCTGCCCCACAAGGGCTCCTTCCTGATCTGGGAGCGGCCAAAGGTGACAGATCAGCGGCCGGAATTGCATCCTTGTCACCCAGGATGAGATTGCTATGTTATATGTTACCTGTGGCTCTGTAAGGGTGCACAAGACATTGCATACTGGCATGCCCCTAGGACATCCTTGAGGTGACTGATTAGTGCCTTGCCAGTCAGCCTGGAAACATGTGCTGCATGTGGAAGCAATCTCCGGGTTGCTACATCATCCTTAGTCCCATGGCAGCTCTCAAAGTGTACCATTGAATGGCAGGACGGGGAAAATCTGATCCTGAGGCAGAGCAGGGCGCTCGCCGCTGGCCAGCGCCAGCACATCTACGCTGCGGACATGCGGCGGGAGGTCAGCCTGCAGTTCTACCCGGATGGCTTTGAGTGGCTGGACAGGGACCCCGTCCCTCTTAGCCTCGGCTATTCCTCCCACTCGGTGCGCACTCTGTCTTTCTTGAGTCGGCATCTCTGTAGATAATGTAGACATAGGTCGCAGGCAATTTGCAGCATGCGTCCGTGGATGTGAGGCTGACCCCGGTGGAAAGGAAGTTGGCAAGATATCTGCACACAGCTTTCCTTTCCCTGAGCACTTCCATCTTGTATGTGCAAACATCAGGCTGGAGACTGATAGGGCATAATGCATACTCTGAGCAAGGTTTCATGTTAGAGGATTACATGCAGGCTGGAGTGGATGGGCAGCAGAATCTCCCAGACAGCTTCCAGGTGGCACGAGCCACAGGGAGCGAGGCGCCGCAGTCTGTCTACATCAACCGAGAGCTGGACCTGGATGTCTGGCAGCTGGCTGACAAGGTGATAGAGCTTTGTCATTTTCTATTTGTCTGCCTTGCAGTCACCGCTCCTAGAACTGTATGCTGTGCTTCACATATTCAAACTGGCGATTACACTGCTCCGCATAGCATGTCATGGCCCACCTCTTGTATTGTGCACCTCTTTACATAGGAAGATCATGATAGCAACAGAGCCTGTACAGTAGGCCTGTGCTCATCAGGGTTGCCTGCCTGCAGAAGCTCGACCCTGGAGCAGCAGTGGCGCTTGGGGCGCCATTGCTGGTGCGCATGTTCGTGCCGCTGTGGGTGGTGAATGCCACGCCGCTGCCTGTGGCTGCGTGGGTGGTGCCTATACAGCCCCCTCAAGCCCCTGCTGACAAGGACCAGCACCAGTCTGAGGGCCTTGTGGACCCTTCAGACTCCATCAGGCTGGAGACACTGGAGACAGAGAACGTCCAGATGCCACAAGGCACTTCTAGGAGGTTTGCGCCGGACCTAACCCTGTGAGATGAGGGTTAGGAGGATCATGTGCTGTCAATTCACATGCTTGTGTGAAATGGGATCTTGCAGTACCGTTGCTTCTGATCTGACGCCCTTTCTGGTCTGCTCAATATAGCAAGAGCCTGGCTTCAGGTGCTATGCTCTTCAGGTCTTGAACATGATTCACGCAAGCCCTTGTGATTGATCTGCGTGCATGGTGGCGTATTCCGAACGTCACGTTGTGATAGCACATGGGCCTGTTGCAGGGGCATGCCGGAGGGCGCCAGGCATGTGCTGGCAGGCAGCGTGTCCATGGTGGCCTACCCCATGCAGCAGCTGGCAGCCTTCCGCCGCACCGAGCGTCGCCAGTCGTACGGCCTGCGCATCAAGGCACGTCCAGACCGGTCTTTGATACTTTCAGTTTGATTGCATCTGGCATCAGTGAATGCCATGGAGCCATTCATAGGCTTAGCTGACATGCACACCGTACTCCTGTCCTGTGATGGGAGGGGTCAGCTGTTCATATTTGATGATTGACCCCCCCACACACCAGGAGAGTGTGGTGGGGTTGATGTTGCGAATTGCTCCTGCACTCTTATTGCACCCTCCGGAAAGCAGGTCTGCCAAAGAGTGAAGGAGCAAGCTTCAACGTCACGCAGCATGCTCTCCTGGTGTCATTTACAGTGTTACAAGCGAGATGCCTTTGTGAAGAATCTTGGAACAGGACTGATCTTTTGAAAACCTGCTCCACACGCAGGTGGGAGAGTCAGGCTGGACAGCGCCCCTGCCCCTGGAGAGCAACGCAAACACGGAGGCTCCCGAGGACTTCAACATCAAGCCTGTCCTCATTCGGGCGCGCATTCCCGAGTGGGGCACCGTGCACGAGATCACGGCGCGACTGGAGCTCGTGGGCAATGGCTTTGAGCGCACGCTGGTGAGTCAGCGCTGGCCGTCTCAGCTCACTATAGGCCTCTGTCTGCACCTTCTGTGGCCATGGTCTGTTGGATTGCCAAGTGCAAACGGGGCAGCAATTTGCATTGCCTGGGTTCGTCCAAAACACATTCTCAGGTCTGAGTCTCACAACTGTCAGCTCCAGCCGGCTCATATTGGCAAGCAAGGCATCTGGTATTCAATAGCTTGGGCTAGCTGAGTACCGCATGCCCACCCCGGACAAATGAGCCGGCTGGCGCTGGCATCTTGGCTTCTTTGTGTGCTTTTGGTGCACGGCAGCCCTCAAGATTAGGCTGGGAGCCTTTGGGGCTGGTAGTGAGATGAAAGAACGGCAACACACGTGCTGCCAAAAGACCTGCACGCACCCTGCTATCAGCAGCCTTGTCTGCAGTGCTGCCTTACGGCCCTGGCGTCTCTTATCTCTCTCATGCCTATCATGCAGGCATTGAGGCTGGAGCCCTACCTGGTGATCTCCAACCAGACAGGGGTCCCCCTGCAACTGATGCAGCCGCGCAGAGGCGCTATCCAGCAGTCCTTTGCAGGCATTGTGCCGTCCAGGGCAACCCGAGATGGCCTGCCCAGGGTTGGGATCCCCCCGGCGGGCCGAACTTACACAGGGCAGGGCCCCCCACCGGAGGGTCTGCGCACTGCCATCAGCGCAGCAGATGCTGACTACACCTCTACAGTAGATCTGCCAACAGGTGCAATCACCCTTCACCTTGGTGAATGGCCACAGCTCATTAGGTTCTAGTGCAATCCCTGCTTCCTACATGAAAGCTTCTCAGGTGTGGCTCCATGCATTGCCAGCAGTGGCATGTCTGCAGAGCACATGCCAATGCTGCACAGGCAATGCACCGGGTACCTTGTGCAGCTTCCCTGCAGAGGCTTGTCTGATCACTTGCTGATAGGCAGCAAGCAGAAGACATGCTTGACTGGAGCTGCTGCTCATTGCAGGGGGCGCGGGCATTCCACTGCACTGGAGCCTGCGGTCAGAGACCAGGCGTGTGAGCCTGCGCTTTGCTCCAGACAGCCCGGGAGAGGCAGGCCCCCAGTGGTCACACCCCTTGGAGCTGGAGAAAGCTCTGTCCTCGACATCCCACTACATCAGCCTGCCCGTCAGGCCAGCCGCCTCTTCTGGCAGCACAGATAATGCCCCGCTGATTGACATGGGCTTGGAGCCGCCCGCAGCGGGCGCGTCGGGCACAGAGGGCAGCGCCAAGAAGAAGGGGGCGTACCTTCGGGCGCTCACCACCCTGCAGACTGCTGCTGCACCGCCGTGGGAGCTCCACGGCCTGCAGGCTCGCGTCAGCCGCCGCATCAAGCACTACTCGAGGTGCGTCACAGTTCAATGCAAGGCCATGACTATAGCCTCTCCTAAATAAACTGTGCATCATGACCTGGCTGCTGCTTTGTTTGGCTAAATTATAAACTGCTGTTATGGGTTGGCTGGAGCTGTCACTTCATACTTAGTGAGCTGCCTCAGCATGTAATCATCCTGACAGATACATGCAAGGAGGGCAGACGCAGAGGTATTGGCCAAGCTTGAAGCACAAACTTTCTTTCCTGATGCAGGCACCAAGAGGGAGGCATGATAGAGGAGATCGAGGTTGTGGTCGTGCGCTTCCGGGCCGAGCTGCGCGCGCCGGGCTGCATGCACATCGTCCTGGAGTGCGTCTCGCCGCGGGCGCCCTACCTGCTGGAGAACCGCTCCGACCAGGGCCTGCGCTACCGCCAAGTCGGCATCCCGGACCTGCCCTACGTGCCCCTGCCGCCCTACAGTGCTGCCGGCTTCGCCTGGCAGAAGGACCCCTCAAGCGGAGGGATCCCCTCGGTGCGCAACCCTCCCAAACCCTATTGTTGGGGCCTTCTTGAGCATGCCTAGACAGATGCTCGATTTGCAATGGCTGCTGATCTTCGTGTTACCTGTGATCGAGGTGTACTCCGGAGAGCAAATCTGAACCCAGACTTCTTGTTTTGAGAGCTCTGTACTTGGCGGCACAGGTGGAGTTGGGATCATCCAAGAGTGATGCCAGGGCGGCTGTGTGCTGCTTGCTGGATCCGGAGCTGCAGTACCAGGAGGAGGACGACACCAGGAGCCTCCGCAAGGCTGCAGCTGGCCAGACTCTGGCCCTCTCTGCCGGCACTGAGCTTCAGGTGAGGGTCATGAGCTATGCTATGCCAGTCAGATCAGCCCTTGATCTTTTGCCTCTGCAAATGTCTCTCCCTCCTGGGCAATCCTGGAAAGTTAGGCCAATATGAGATGCTTGCCTGCACATTGAAGGCTCTCCCCTATCAGCAGCTGCAGAGCAGCAGAGACCCATTCATCAACTCGAAGATATGGCGTGAGTCTTGTGCATGCATGCAGATGAGCGTGGCAGATAGGGAGCAGGAGATTATGAGCGCGGCCGGCCTTAGCACCGTTGGGGGCACCGGCACTGTCGGCCATGGCGCCATGGAGCGCGCGCTGCGCATTGTGCCAGGTTAGGAAGCCCTCCTACTACCTTACAGCCTATAGTGGCATTCTCACGGCCACAGGCCTGCAGGCATTAAGTACTGACAAGTTTTAGGCATTCTTTGGCTTTCCTACAGGCAGCATGCGCATGCATTTGGTGAAGACGACTTGGGCATTATGAGGGAGAGGTGTGCGAAGATGAGTCCTGTTGCAGGCAACAAACCATCACGTGCATTGGCCGATGGAGGCGCAGCAGGGGCTACTGCAGAGGACGGCGGCAAGAACGCTCTGCATGTGCGCGTGGACATTGGATCCCTGGAGGTATTGCAACGACTGCCTTTGCCCTGAGAATTGCATGCTAAGATGCATTGCCTCCTATTCTTCACCCAGACCGTTAGGACAATGCAACCTGGTGCGGATGAGAAGTGCCTGGTCACCTCCTCCACACCAGCTTGCATTGTGCTTTGTTTTAAGTTTAGAAGTACGGGTGACCCAATCAGTCTGCATCTGGGCAATATCAGGATGTCTGTGCCGTCCGCCCTTGCTTCCTGAGTTTCTGACTGGTTGTCTATGGTGGATTGCAGGTGAGCGTGGTGGACCAGAGGCCGGAGGAGCTCATTGCAGCGACTGCCATGGGCGTGCAGGTGCAGTACGCTGCAGGCCTGGGCCCGTCCGGGAACTCCAGCAGCCTGCGCTTCTCTGTGGAGAGCATTCAAATCGACGATGAAATCCCCGGCACCAGGTCAGGCCTACACTCTCAATCGCCATTCCAATACCTGGTCTCAATGCATGCATAGGGCATGCCCAGTAAGCGGGAATCAACTGGGTGTGCTCACAATCAGCAAATGCAAGGCTCTTGAGGCGTATGCTCAAGGGATGCAAAACGCCTGTGCAGGTTCCCGGTGATGGTGTGCCCATTGGCTGGAGAGAACGGAGGCGAGGGGGACGGGGGGACCGCCCAAGCGCTGGTGCAGATCACGCTGGTGAAGCAGGCAGGGGGGTCCCGAGGCCAAATCTACTACCCCTTCATCTCTTTCCGAGTGGCCAAAACCCTCCAGGTATATTTCTTCGTTGAAGTTGCCATTGATACACATAAGATTATCAGAGAGACCTCGTATTGGGCTCTGGGGTATCTGATGTACCGTTCGTCTGGTCGCTAAGGACATTGATGAAGATGAAGGTCCTTATCTGGCTTTGATGCTGGATGTATGAAGATTATTCTTATGGTGCAGTTTGCGGTGGCGGAGGGCCTGGTGTGGAGAGCTGTGGAGATGTATCAGCATCTGGACCTGGGAGCCCTGTCAGGGCCCTCCGACAAGCGCCAGGTGGCAGCTTCCACAGACATGCCTGTGCAGATTGCACTCGTCTCTCTGACAGACCTTGCCCTCGCAGTCAGGTAATCTCCTGTTCTGACCTCCTAAGCACCCAGTGGTATATGGGATCGCGTACAACTCTCAGTAAATGATGCATGTCTCAGAGATGCGCCAGAGAGCAGGGATTTAGAGAGCTATCTTGCTTGACCCCTGTGGTAGCTGACATCGTCCACTTTCATTTGGGCAATGTGAGCAACAAAGATAGGAATGCTTGTTCCACATACAGTGGCAAATGTTGCATGCAAGAATCTGAGGATGCTGCAGGATGTGATGTTCATTGTCATTTGGGAGCCGTTGCTGCCACATATTGACAAAGATCAGAAGCTGCACGTTCTTAGATTGTTGCATGCTTCCTTGCGCTTACTGTCACACACGCAATCAAGGATGCCCTCTGCATTTTGGAGAAACTTTGAGGGCATCCTCTGCTGTGGGGAGTCACACACGAAGTACACGTGCAGCTTCCGGGGAGACCCCTTCTCACGGCCGAGATGGGCGTCCCGCATGGGCGCTCTCTCCTGGGGCCTGGACTTGGCCAACTTTGAGGGCGTTCCCGTCCGCCTGCACGGCTTTGAGATGGAAAACGTGTCCATGATGTGGTCTGCCTTCATCGCACAAGTCTTCCGCCAAGTCAGGGTGAGCTTAATCACCTCCTAGCAGCTGCGAAGAGTAAGATGAAAAATCAGTCCTGGGCACAATGGAGGCTCCTGCTCTCATTCCACCTGCATCACCCTTCAGGAGGTCGAGTAGTGTCAGTCATCCTCATCCCTTTAAAGGAAATGGCACTGAGATGGGATCAACAACACTCTCAGAGCACGGACTGCGGACACAATGCAAACACCCTATACATGCTCTGTTGGGCCTGTCAGGGCTGGGCTTGACGGACATCAGAGTGCCACACTCGATGCGCAATGGGGCCATGCCACTGACAAGGCACACGTCTGGTGTGTAGGGCCAGCTGATAGGCGTGGCACTCAGCTTCCTGCGCAACTTTGGCATCTTCTCAGGCGCTTCAGGGGTGCTTGGGGCCCTGTCACGGGGCGTTGCTGCCATTGGCACGGACCAGGCTGCTCAGGAGGTGCTCTCTCTTGCTCACCTGCACCATTGCTTTCCCTTGACAATCTTGCAAGGACCTGACAAGGGACCTGCGCCATCTAGAGCATGGCAATGGGCATAGCTTTAGCATACATTGTCGTCCTACTTGAGAGGAGACTGCAAACCTCAATTGAGGGTGGCATGACTGCAGAAAGGGCATGAGTCCTGAGTCCTTGTGATGGTGTCTCACAGGAGCGGGCTGCAGCCAGGCAGCAGAGGGAGATTGGCAATGTTAAGGACGGCCTGGTGGAGGGCGGGGATGCCCTGGCGCAGGGCTTCTACCGCGGCTTCACCGGCCTGGTCACCAAGCCGCTGCAGGGCGCCAGAACTGGTGTTGGAGGTAAGTCCTGGTATTTGGCCATTCACAAGGGCCATTCACGATGTCAGAGCTGTGGCTCATAGACGTTGTAGAGCAGATTGGTCATCCTCACCCCGGCATCTTTCTCAGATGCCAGAGTGGCAGATTGCATATGGTGGGACAGCGCCTTGAAGGCATTGCTGAGTGATCTTTCCCGTGTGACTAGCTTTGGGTTTAGGGCCACCACTGACAAAAGTGTCTGAAAGGAGCGTGTCTGCTGCAGGCTTTGTGAAGGGGCTTGGCCAAGGCCTGGTGGGCGCGGCGGCCCAGCCGGTGAGCGGGGCGCTGGACTTCATGTCGAGCGCCTTTGAGGGCATCGACGCCAGCAGCAACACCATCCTGGGCCGCCTCAGCAACCGCCCCCGCGCCATGCGCCGGCGCCGCCTGCCGCGCGCCATCGGCGGCGACCGCAAGCTGCTGCCCTTCGTGCGCTCGCAGCGCACCGACCAGCAGGTATGACATTGAGTCAGACTGGAACATGCTAAGGTTCTCAGCAAGAAATCCTTGCACACAGGAAGATAGGGCAATACTCAACTACTACCTCAGGGCTAGACCTGTCTTTGAATGGAAAAGACATTGAGTGGGCTGGCGTCCAGCACATGCCTTGCCTGTGCATGCAGATGGTCGCTCAGCAATCTCTGTGAGCCTCACGACAATGCGCGCTCACCTGAACAGCCTGATGGGCGCTGAAGTATGGTCCATCTTCTCTTGCAGGCAAGGATAGAGGCGGTTGGGCAGGTGCTGATGTGGAAGGCGGTGGAGGCTGCGCCCGGGCTGCAGCGCCTGGGCAGGCGCAGCAGGCGCCCAGCGCGCGCAGCGTCGGACCGCTACGAGGAGCACATGCTGCTGCCGGATGACCGCGTGGCGCTGATGACCAACCAGCGCCTGATGCTGGTGTCTGCCCCTGGTTTTGCCAAGGTAGGAACATTTCTCTTGCACAGCTCACTCACCATGTGCCGGGCATTGACTGCATATTCTAGATTCGTCAAAGAGTACACAGATGAGCATTGTGTCTATCCTGCCAGCAGGATCCGCTCAAGCAAAGTGCCCCGCATGGTGGTGAAAGACAGAAAAGGGTTGGAATTGAGGTGGATCATTAACCTGCTAGAGATGCTTACAGAGGCCCCTGTCTGCAGGTGCATGCTGCAGCAGAGGAGGGCGTCCAGATTGGCAACGGCGATGACATCCCAGCCGGCCAGATCCGCTGGTCTGTGGAGTGGCAGGTATGCTTGCTCATGCCACTCAGAGACAACCTTGTGGGAATGCAGTATTGGCAGCAGTGCCCCACCCTAAGATAGAATATGCCAGTGAGAGGCAAACATGCAGAGCGGCATCGTACCAGGAGATCATCCTTGCATGGCCTCCACTACAGCATTATGCCAAAGGGCGGCGATGCAAGGGGCAGATGCACAGCGGATGCAGGCCTGCATGTTGCATGTGTGCCGCATGGATGGCTGTTAGTATCAGTGTCCAATCAGAGCCATCAGCATGCCCGGGCCTGCAGGACCTTCTGGCGATGGAGCTCAGAAGCACCCACAAGGACCTGCCATACCCTGACCGCGTCATAGTGCACCGCAAAGGTGTGCCAGGCAACGAGGAGGAGGAGCACCTCGCCCATGAGCTGCGCTGCTACCCCAACACAGCCCAGGTGCGCAAGTCTCTCCTGATCAAAGTCCATCGAGTCAGGATCACCTTGATTACGGGCAGCGCATGCGAGTGGTCCAAGCAGTGCTGACCGGCATGCTGGAGCGTGCTCATCTGCAGAACAGGCGATCAGGTCTCGCGCAACTGCTATAAAGATAGTTGGGGACTATGTTGCAGGCGGAGCAGGTGAAGCTCATATCGCTCAAGGTGCGCGACAAGTTCTACCGCGAGCCGCAGAGCGAGAGCGCCATGTGGGCGCGCAAGCACACGCCCGACCTTGGCGCGCCGCTGCCTGGGCTCGGGCAGCAGACCCTGCCGGCCACCATGCCCTCCATCGACTTCCGCCTTGTCTGGCACACTGGTAAAGCTTGTGGCACCTCTCACAAAGTGCTAGTATATAGAGCTCCAATCTATAGCCTTGTTTAAGGTGCCATACCATGCAGTGATCTACTCTGCCAGCCTTTGTGCTGGAAAGGGTGACCAATGACAATTGAGTGAGCAGCATGTCTATAGTGGATCTAATTAGCATGGTGACTTCTGGCCATGGCGTCTCACACAAATACAATCTGCAGGCCGCATGGCGGACAGAGGAGAAATCATCAGCGTGTGGCGGGTGGTGTCGCCGCCTGGCTACGGCGCTCTGGGAGATGTGGTTTCCCTGGGCATGGACCCTCCAACAGCTCCCGTCACAGTATGCTGTTCGCCATCCACAGCTGTCCATCTTGTCATCCATGCACAGCTCTAACAGCCGACCATTTTCCTGCTTCATTCATCATGTGGTGGTATGAGATATGCCTTGCATCTCTGCTCTCATTCAGCCTGCTGTAGCACTTGGGCTTGAGCAAACATCACCTAGATACCTGCTCCAACACTGTGGCGAAAACCCCCACGTCAGTGGCCTCACACTGCATGTCTACAATGCGCAGGTGTACAGGAACGATGCGGACGAGAAGGGGCCGGAGAAGCCCATGATGGCGCACCCGGGCGAGTTCCACCTGGTGTTCCGGGAGAACGGGAGGTCCCCCGTGACGATGTGGGAGCCCGTGGCGCCAGAGGGGTACGCTGCGCTGGGCACGCTGGTGGAGGGGTCCCCCCAGATGCCCGACCCGGCCGAGGTGCTCTGCGTGCGCGAGGACCTGCTGCGCCGCACCGGCTACTTTGACTCCGCCATCTGGCGCTGGGACCCGCCTGGCCTCCAGGCAAGCCTCCCGGGTCGCCCCCCGGCTCCCTCACAATATCTGCCCCTCACTGGAGTGCCTGAAGAAAGTTGCACTTATTCTGGCTGCACAACCCTTAAGCGGGCTGTTCATACGAACCTGCAGTCCCTTCCCTAGTGTCGAGAAGATTTCAGGCTGATGAGGGTCTGGAAGTCCCTTCATGGGCTGGGTATGATATCTGGTAGGGAGTGACTGCTTCTGGGCCAGAGGGCATGTGGCAAGGGACAGGTATGCACCACAAGCTGGCTTTTGACAGCTGGTGTGCACACAGACCGCTCCCCGGCTGTGGACCATGCGGAACTGGGAATGCCTGTATTGGCTTGCATCCCTCCTGTGCAATCCCCAGCAGGTCGGACTGTCTCCTGCCCGGCACTCCCTAACGTGCTGCACTATGGCAGTCCCTCCTGGAATTCCGGCCTGTGACACCCTAGACCCCCTCCCTACAACTTCCCATGTCCCAGATAGGGCTTGAAGCATATGTGCGGTGGCTGCAGGGAGGACTGAATCTGCAGCGGCTGCACACATGGGACCCGCAGACCTGGCACTGCACCATCTGGCCTGTGGACAATGCCGGCAGCACCTTCATTGCAGAGAGGGGAACCCGAAGACCTCCCCTGAGCGCTGCGCTGAGCCCAACTATAGAATAAGCAGCAGCAGCTTTGGGCTCGAGGATCACAGCTTCCCTTTACAGGAGCCTAGCAGCAGGAGCATATAGTCCCTATCTAAGCCTTGCGAGAGTGAAGGCTTTGTGCTCTGGACAATAGTTGATAGTGATGCTATAATGCCAGATGCTGTGAGTCAATGAGCAGTGAGACCTTTGGTCTGAGAGGCATTGTATGCATTTCTAGCATGTAGTGTCAGCAGAAACGTCCAGATTGTATGTCTGTGCACACGTCTTTGTACTTTGTTTTCGGTGATGGATCCTGCAAAGGCAAGGAAGGATGGCTTATCAATGCAAATGGATACAATTTTTGCACCTGCCTGCTCAAGATTCTGTGGCAGATGCTGTTGCTACATAACCTACTATCTGGTATACGTATGCATGTGTACATATGTCGCACACTGCCTGCATCACATTGGGACCCAGCGGGGAAGCAGTGACTGCCATTGTGAGAGTGTCCCAGACCACATGGAATGCATCTCTGCTTTACATTCACCAAAACCATCAGTGTACGCCTCATATGTTCCAAATGCCCTTCCCGCAGCACTAAAGCTCATCCAATGACGTGCAGTAGCCACTACTGCAAAGCCCCTCAGTCTTGCGCATGCGCATACACCGGACAAATTGGGCCATGACTTTCCAATCCAATTATACTCACTGGTACTACCATCTAACTTGTGGTGCATAGCCGCTCTTCATCGTTTCAACAGCACTCTTGAAGCGCCGCGCAGGCGCTTGCCGGCGTTGTGGTAGGAGGCAGAACAATGCTGTTCCCAGATAGACACCGACTGCAAATTGGCATGGCAGTCCTGTACCAACATAGGACAGGCAACTTTCTGATGTAAGGTGCAAAATGCAATAAGCCCTGCCAGAAGCATGTGGCATTGCACTGTTGGAAGATCAAAACACATACTGTGTAGCCAAACAATCCCCTCGAGTCCCATGCAATTCTTGGTGATGCCTGCAAGCCTCCGCGTGGGTTTACAATATCTCAACGAAGCTGCGCAACACTGTGTATTACCCATGACCCTCCCCAGAAGAGCTTGTATGGGAAGCGCTGAAGAGGAACAATTACAGGGCCAGTGCATGCTGCTGGCATGTCACATCTCTCTAGTGCCCAGAGCCAAAGCCTTCCATGCGTCGGCTCTCGCTCATTTCCAAGCCGTCGTTGAACCGCTCAAACTTGTTGCTGCCGCCCATCTTGAGGCTGTTCTTGACGCTTGACCCCAAGCCTGCAATGGGCAAAAAGCACTGTAAGCCTCACTCAAGTGGCAGTCACATTGTAGGTCTCCTCAGCGCATGGTCTGCAGCACGGTCGCAGAAGTTGCCTGTCTGTTGAATACTGATACACGCTCGTCCAAACCCTCTCATGGCGACTCTCGCTCTTTTGACATGTGGGGGAGCTTGCCTCGCTTGTGCTGCAACAGAGATAGATGCCGTGCAATGTAAGCATTGGTTGACAGGAGGAATGCACACCTGGCTTTTGGGACTTCATGCTGCCTGCGCCGCCAGAGACCTGCCTGCGCCGGCGCGCTATCAGCAGCCCAGCCGCCACCGCCACCAGCGCAAGCGCTAGCAACACTCCAATCACGATCCCTGCAATCGCGCCGCCTCCCAGCCCCTTGTGCCCACCCTGCTGCCTGCACGACGGGATATACTCACTTAACTTCAGGTCACCTCATGCATGCCTTGCTCATTCGGCACCCAGCGCTTTGTACTATGTATGCCTTGCTCCCTCAGCTACCAATAAGTCCTGCAGGGCCACCATGCACCCAAGCCGTCCAAAACAGCTCAGCTGCGCCTTTATTGTGAGGCAGACAATGCAAGATGATGTTGAAAACTAACACAGGGCATGTTGAGTCATTGTTAAGCTGCACAGTTTGAGAGCTTACGATTGGGTATCTGCAGACTGGCTAGCGGTAGAGGCTGTGTTGGTGTTGGGGCTGCTTGGGTTCTGCACAGCGCTGCCTGACTGGCCAGGGTACGTGCTGCCTGCGCACACAAATCCACACATCAGATCCAATATACAGACGCCATTTGTTGCAAGCTTCAGATGAATTTTGCAGAGCGGACCTTTTGTTGCCCACAGACACGGCCCGAGGTTGACAAAACTAAGGCCCGCATATAGTCGTTGGACATACATTGTCTATGGGGTACTCATGGAATCTCAATGCAACTGATATGTGCTGCAGTCCCACTGTGCCCTCAAGACGCCTTCATAGCAAAGAGCTTCCCAGCAGGCAGTGGATTGCTCAGATAGCATGCAGGCATGCTGGAGACCTGACTCAGGAAGCGCACCAGGGTACTGCATCTGGTCGGGCAGGCTGCCGTTGTTGGCGGGCAGCGTCTGGTTGGTGCGCGGGAGGCCGCCCGAGGCGGTGCGAGACCCGGCGGTGCTGGTGCCCATGGGGGGCAGCTGGGCAGGCGAGGGCGCGGCGGAGCTGAGGCAGATGTCGTTGATGTACGACTGCTGCGCGTTGCAGGTGTAGGTGAAGTTGTTGCCCTGCACAGCCAGCACACGCCACGTCACTTGCTGAGAACCCGATCTCTGTGAGAGAACAGTCAGGCCCAGGATGTTCACAGTATGCTGGTGCCTGGAGCCATCACGGAAAAAGCCTGTGCTGTTGAATTATCTTGCGGGCAAGGTCTGGGCTGATAAGAGGTGGCAATGCCAGAACATGGCAAAAGGAGACTTACAGAGATGAAG
This sequence comes from Coccomyxa viridis, assembly GCA_963930925.1. Lineage (NCBI taxonomy): Eukaryota > Viridiplantae > Chlorophyta > Trebouxiophyceae > Coccomyxaceae > Coccomyxa > Coccomyxa viridis. Next base: position 1,930,640 of record CAWVOJ010000015.1, on the reverse strand, counting down.
ATGCCACGCTGGGCATACTCGGGCACATTGGTGAAGTCTAGGAAGGATGGCAGGGGCCCGGTCAGCTGGTTGTAGCTGATGTCAAAGACATGCATCAGGATCTCGCCGTCCGCAAACTGCAGCCAGTCACTCACCCTCAGCCAATTCAGGATGGCATGGGCAATACAAGCATTGCTGCACTCTGTGAAATATAGGCAATTGAAGGATGACAGAGCACGCTCACAGGTGACAGGACATGATCCCCCAGGGCAGGCTTATAAAATGCTGCAAGAGCATCAAATTCGAGTGCGGTGCTCATGAAGCAGACAAATAGAAGGGGTCTCACTTGCAGGGGCTTGAGGTTGAAGACGCCAGACTGGCCGAAGGAGGCGGGCAGGGAGCCCGAGAAGGCGTTGTGGGAGATGTTCATGGCGCGCAGCGCAGGGAAGAAGTTGGTGCCATTGGCAGCAGTCCCAGACACATTGCTGGGCAGCGGGCCGCTGCACAAACATGTACCACAACTTTACAAGCAGGCCCTTGAAATGGAGGCGATACCGGACACAGTGCTGGGCAACGGGCCGCTACAGGCACACACAGCCTTTACTCAGCAGCTGGGCACACAATTGCAAACACACGAGGTGCTGTCAGATTGCACCTTTCCATGCCACAGCGATGATGCCAGCACACATGGCTCAAGCCATACATAGTCCGTGGTGGACTTCAGGTGTCCTCCGCTGGCTGATGCTATCATGCTGGCAGCAATTGCTGGACTCATGCTTGATAAAATCAGCCTCAGGATAATGATGAAAACCACCAGGGGCAGACGCAAATATGCACAGATCTGCATGTGGGGTACATCAGGCGGGGCGGCCTCACCTGAGGGTGTTGTTGTTGATGACAAGGAAGGTCAGGTCGGGCGCCTGTGCCAGGGCAGACGGGAAGGGGCCACTGAAGTTGTTGAAGGAGATGCGTACGTTCACCAGGGAGCTGTTGGCCACGCTGGGGTAGCCCGTGGTCCACTCATCAGGCAGCACGCTCAGGTGGTTGCCCTTCACGTCAAGCGTCTCCAAGTTTGGCGAGGTGCCCAGCGCGCTGGGAATGCTGCCTGCACCGTCCATAAACCCGCTCAGCCTGCCTTGATTGCTTCGCAATATTAGCTGCTGCTCCTATTGCAGAAGCATGTACACATCCACTGTCCTTGTCTCATGAGAAGAGCCTGCCCCGACCCAAGCAGGTAAGCCGGCTTTTCCGATCAGCCGAACCAGTACGTCTATGGGATTGCCCAACGCTGAATGCGGGACGGGACAGCTGGGTGTGTGCATGCAGGAAGTGGCATGCATGCATGCATGCCAGGCCAAAAACAAGCCGTGTTCCTACAAGCATCTTCTCAAAGATATGTCGGAAGGTGCACCTGTGAGCTTGTTGAATTTGAGGACGGCGTATTTGAGCTGCGTGATGTTGCCGAGGGAGGGCGGGATGGTGCCGAAGATGGCGTTGCTGGTGATGTCGAAGTTCTGCAGGCTCTTGGCGTTGCCAATGGTGGAGGGGATGGTCCCCGTCAGCTGGTTGTTGTACAGCGTCAGGACCTGCAGCTTGGACGTGACCGGCAGCGCGTTGGGGATGGATCCCGTCAGGTTGTTGTTGCCTGCACCACCGCGGAGAGAGACTAAGACCCAGATTTGTTTCTGCAAACTCTGCCATGCAAGGTCCGCATGATGGCAGGACAAGGTTCTGCCAGCCTTAGTTTCCCCCCTTTGACCTAGGCGCACAAATGCCATGCAGTCATGGCGTGTCGTGAAGATTGAGCTCCGGCAATACCCAGCCTTGCCAGCCAGATTGAGACGCTTGCCAGAACCCGAAATCAGCAGATATCCAGACAACTGAAGTGGACTTTGCCACAGTCAATTGCCTGAAAACCTGCTAAACTCCAGCTTGCAGCAAGCGCCTCAATTGTGGCAGAGAACCTTTGTCAGGGGAACTTGGCATTGACAGCCTGGAGGCTCACCCAGGTGCAGCTCCACAAGCCTGCTGCCGTTGTTGATCAGGCAGGAGGGAATGCCTCCAGTGAGCTGAATGCCATCTGCTGTGAGAGTGTTGAGGGAGCGGCGCGCCAGCTGGCACAGGCCGCCCTGCAGGGGGGCCAGCGGGGGGACCAGGGGCCCGGTCAGCCCGGAGTTGCGGTACAAGTTCAGGTGGCGCAGGCTCTTTGCATTTGCCAGGGCGCTAAACACATCCAACGCAGCTCCCTGCACAAGGAAAAGCACCATCAGAAACTTGTAAAAGTCTATGAGCACATTCTACAACAGGATATAACATATGCTTCCAGCAATAGCATGGCTACGCACATGGAGGAAGCAACCTTTGGGAGGGAAGAACGCAAAGGGGCAGGGCTTACAGGTGGACTGGTCATAGAAATCAAGAAAGAGGAATATATAGCTAGTACGGGATACACAGTCATGTTGGGATTGTGTAGAGAGAACAGGCACAACCCTGGAAGAGACATGAGCTACTGGGTGAGAAGAGGCCAATGTGGCGGTGAGGGAACGCACGGTCATGTTAGGGTTGCGGCCCAGGTTAAGGGTTGTGAGGCTGGTGAAGACGGCCATGTCGGTGGCGGGGAAGGGGCACTGCAGGTTGAAGCCGCGCATGTCCAGGCGCATGAGCGTGCCGTTCTGCGTGCAGATCTGCCCCGGGAAGGAGCACCAGTTGGTGAACAGGCGTCCCCCCTCGCGCGCGCTGCGCGTCTTCCAGTCCGAGCAGACCGCTGCCGTGCCATTGCAGCAGCTGCACGCACACAATGCAGTCAGAACAGCTGCTCACCATGACTGATGCCTCTACCCTCGCTTCAATCCCAAAGTTCTGATAGTACCTTGTCAGCCATTGTTAGACGCCCATGCAATGTTTTGTTCGTCAGTTCTGTCACTGCTGCTCAGCCCCGACCTTCTTCCCGATGCCAAGATCCCGTCATCAATAGATCAGCTCGCCGTACGCACGACCCGATCTTTCTTGACTCATGCTCACCACTGCTGCTCACGGTAAGGGGGTAAGCTATACGCATGCCAACATATTGAGCTGTGCTGAGCTGTCAGGCAGCAGGTGAAGAGCCAGCTGGGTCAGCTGGGCGCAGGCTTACTTGTTGAAGATGTTGGCAAGGGCCCTCTGCTCCAGGGCAGACAGGTTGCCGCTGTTGTTGATCAGGTCAGCCTCCAGCCTGTACGCCACCTGGCGCTGGGAGTCCATGTTGATCACCTGCACCACCCTCACATATCAGCGTCTTTCAGAGCTCACCAAGCTTCAGTCTGCAGCAAACTCTTACTTTGAAATGTTGCCTACTGATGCTGCCATGGCAAGATGCCCATAGTTATCTATCTCAGATCTCCGAAGCTCCAGACAGACTTGCTTATGGCCTGGAGTGAGGAGGTGATACAGCGAGCAAAGCATGTTCCTCCAGGCGGCAGCTCACCGAGCAGATGAAGTAGGGCACATAGTTGTTGTAGGCTGTGGTGTTGCGCTCGCGGGCGTACGGCGGCCTATACAGGCGGTCGTTCTTGCTGATGAATACCGCGTCCACATCATTGGACAGGTCTGCAAAAACATATTGCGTCACTCAGATGGGCTCAGAGACCAAAATTCATGCAGGCAGAAGAACGCTTCAAGCAGCTCTGCGTGGCCATGGCTGAGGTGTCACATGTCTGCTGACAAGGATATGCTTGTTGCCATATTGCGGGCAACACCTGTCATGAGCTGCATCTCAGCCAGGCCGCACTGAAAAGACATGCTCTGCATCATGTGAAGGGCTAGAGTGTGCGCCCACCTGATTGCCAGACGGCGTAGCCAGGCTGAGGGTAGTTGGCATTCACGTCAGCATACTGACCCCAGCCAGGGTTGCAGTACAGGCCCACGTTGGTGTCCCCATTCAAAACCTCGAGGGTGATGAAGACGTCGGGGTCGGAGCTGCCAGCTGGCACGGGGATGCCGTACAGGTTGGCAAAGAACTGCATGCGGTGCATAAAGTGCTCAGTCACTGCAGCTTTTGTTCTAGGAACCTGCAGCAATGTCACGCGAGAGCATGATGGACGGCGAGGAGGTCTAAACAGCATTTCAAAATAGACCACATACATGGCTATGATCACATACAGCAGCCGGGGGCTGAGGGCCATGAGGCACCCAGCTCCCTTCACGTGCATACAACAAACAGCTCTCCTCATTGCTCCCAATTTCAGGGCAGCTCCTCAAGCTCTGACGGGCTTACACAAGGATACAGAACTCACCGGCTCCAAAGAGTCCTGCTTCTTGTAGATGGGTCCCACGCCAGAGAGCTGCGTCTCGCCAAAAGAGGTGTTCTGGGCAGCGACCTGGGCCTGGGCGCCCAGCGGGCCAAGAGCCACAACAGGCCCTGGGGCGGGCGCCGGTGCATATGAGCCAGCTGGCGTTGACCTGCCGCTGAGTCCAGGGACATACACCACGTTGGGTGTGTTGTAGGGGTTGTTGTTCTGCGCTGCCAGGGTGCCAGGCGAGGACCTGCACATCACAGCTTCCTGTGTCACCACAGCTCTGCAGAAGCGCAGCAGCAGTGCTGGAGCCATCGCCTGCTGCACCTGCCACCTGATACTGACAAGCACGTGGACTATTGTCACGAGTCCCTCGGGCATGTGCGCAGGACACACGAGCACTACAGGAGCGCTGCATGGCCTAAGCAGACACAGGGAACACACCGAGGGGCAGATACGCCAGTTGAGCCGGCAGCAGAAGCCGGGGTGAACGAGCTGTACCCGCCGTAGCCGCTGCCCCGGCTGCCCGAGCTGCCCGTGTAGGGGCTGCCCCCAGACCTGGCTCCAGCCCCGCTGTAGCTCAGCCCGGGTGTCGACCTGGGCGACGCTGCGGGCGAAGCCGCGGGCGCAGCTGCGGGCGCTGCACCATCTACACCAATCCCTGTTCCTGCGTCTCCAACGCTCGTGGAAGGACCCGAGCTGTCAACCCCGATTCCTGTGCCTGCATGGGGGAGAGGCATCGGCACCTGTTGCAGCTTCACACTGAGGGCCATCGTCATCGCAGACTGAAGTTATTCGTGCTGATTGACACCACAAGCCGGATCCTGTCCTTGCTCAAGCGTGCACATCCAGACTAGGCTATTTGCCTGGTGCAGCCAAGCTGCCCGCCATTGATGAAGCAAGCAAGGTCTGTCAGGCGTGTCAAGGCAATATGGCCTCCTTCCATGGCCACCGCAACCTAGCCGGCTGCTTCATCGAATGTTCAGACAAGGTGGCACCCGAGGGGCGTGACGGGGCATGCCATACCTGCATTCCCTGACTGTGCGCTGGCCGGATACAGGGCTGAGGTGCTTCCCGCGCCGCCGTTGCCGCCGGAGGCTGACACGCCCACGCTGGGTGCTGCGCCAGATGCTCCCGTGCTGCTTCCTGAGGCTGATCCCACGTTGGCTGACCCCACGTTGCCGTTGTAGCCGCCAGATGAGGTCCCCCCAGTTGAGTACCCGCCCGATGAGGTCCCCCCGCTCGAGTATCCGCCCTGCAGGCAAACAATCAAATTCTGGCGTGCCGCGCACATCGCAACCTCCACGTCAATATCCTGCTCATGAAGCATGCTGTGCTACCCACTGAGAGACAGTGTTCCTCAGGGTGTACTGTGACATCCCTCAGGGCTTCCTTACATAGCTACAAGCATGATGTTGGACATGGTGGTCTGGAACATGGCTGCACATCAGTCTTGAGTGCGCAGGTCGCCTTCATCATGTACCTCCAGATCGGCCAGTGCTTTTCTGGAAAGACAATTTGTCAGACTTCTCATTGCCGGTGCATCAAGTAAGGAACCACTCACTGTATTGGCAGCACTTGTGGCGGGGTTGTAGCTGGCATACTGTGCATTTGCTGCCAGAGCTAGCAGCACAAGTGCTGCAGCTATTCTCTGCACCATCCTAGCTGGTGTTCCACCTTTCAGCGGGACTTTACTATGACCTGCAAGCAAGCACAGTTGCTTTGAGACATGGCAAGCTGGCATCGCACTCGAAAGAAATTCTGCAACTGTCATATGGGCTGAAGTGCTGCATTGCCTGTACAACACATCAACACATTTGGAGTACTACACCAAGCTCAAGAAGAAGCTCTGCCAGCCCTATAGGTAGTAATAGCAAGGCAGCCTCTGACGCGAAAGACCCGCATGGCCAATACATACGTGGTAAAGAACTATGAATCTGACAGGAAGAATATACACATGCTTGGTAACCTCAAAATGCTGCAACTTCGTTTGCAGATGGCGGTAGATATGACATCAAAGCTCTAGAGCCTAGCAGCGACGGCGTGGCTTTCATAAGATATTTATATCATATGCAATCGTTACTACATAATGGCAGAACCTTCTCTTCTCAGTAATGGTCATGCATGTGTTGTCAAGCCCAAAGGGACGGGATCACTAAACCACAAACACGAGCCCCGATGACAGTGATGTTCATTCGGAATGGCGTGTTAGAAACCTCTCAAGCAATATACAGAAGTAAAGATAGCACCACTGCTGCAGGCTCTCGAGACGCCAAACCCCGGAGCGGTCGGAGCGTCAGAGACAACCAACGCGGTCGGGATGTACGTAGCCGCACCTGATGCAGCGCCGGGGCGCAGGCCAGTCTATAACGACCTTTCCGCTGTACTCCCGCTTGCTCCGAACAGCCGGGTTTGTGCTGTGCTTCAAGTGTCTACTTTTCTCCTTAGTAAAGCACACTCTGATGTCGCCGGCACGCCGGAAAGTCCGCCTCACAGCGTCCTGGCACGTCCCGTGCTCCTCCACTCAGCCTGGTCTTCCAGTGATACGCAGGGAAGACGATAGTCTGGTGCCAAAATCAGCTCATCTGGCTGTGAACGAATTCGCTGGCTTGATGACACAAGTTGCCAGATCAGGCCGTCCACCTGTACCGCGCAAGCTATTGGAAACTTATGAAGGCAGAGCTCCGTGGCAAGCCCTGCGCCAGGACATTCAGAGAAGTGCTAAGGGATGCAAACGCAGCCTGATTGACCGGCCGTTACACACATCAGGACCATACATGGTGGGGCTGCATCGAGTGGGATTGTATGGGCTTATCTGCAGCTGTCATCATGTAGCTTCCTATGAGCTTTGCCCATCTCATCTATGAATATCCAAATATTGCAGTGCAACACATGGGGCCTGAGGCACTCAGGAAATCAGCAATCACCGAGAATATTCAAGCGTTGGAGGGTATACAGGGTCAAGCTCATGCAAAATACCACTATCGAGGCCGCAATTGGCATTCTCTTCGGTTGTAATGTGATACTGTCCCCTTGGGCACCACTTCAGCAGTGCAAGAGTGCTTGCATGTTATGGGGCGTCACGCACAAAACCTGGTCCTCTGGTCATGATGATAAGGCATTCTGCTGCCTAGCTCTTGGGTTGCAGACACCATCACACTGGCCTCAAGCATTCTACAGGAATGGTTCTTCCAGGCTGGGTAGACCTCATCCCATGCCAGGTGAAGGTCAAAGCAGAGGTGTTTCACGGTGGTGCAATCCAAGTGCTGATGCACAGCCACGGACAACCAGCCTTGCAGCTGGAGATACAGGTCAAAACGGCACACTTCTGTTCCAACCGCTGCCACTGGAGAGTCCCTGGCTACCTCCTGTGCCTGCCACCATCCCCCTCCCTGCGGTGGTCCCGCTCATCATAGCCTCGATGCCTGTGTCCTCCATCATGGTCCCTATGCCTGCAATGCCACATGCAAACATTGGAATCAATCATCCAGAGCATGCGAAGCAGAGCTTCAAAGAAGAGGGCCTGAGCAATCTTCTCCGTGTCAAGCAACGCCTATCAATATGGCGACGTCTGAAACAGCAGCATGGCCTCAGCACGTCCATCATAATGTAAAGGACATGCACACAGTTGCATGCACGGCAGGCATGCAATTCAGATCAGATCACATCACATCACACCACACCAGGCTGATCAGATGCTGATGCTCCTGAAAGAGATGGGTCGACCTTAATGAGACACACATTGACAGATTCAGCAACGCGCATCAGTGCCCACCTGTCCCTGTCTCTGTCCCGGTCTGCCCTGTAGTCTTTGGGCCGCCCCCGATCCCTGTCGGGCTCCCGCCGCCTCTCAGCGCTGCGGTCTCTGTGCCTGTCCCTGTCCCTATGATCCTCTTGCCGCCTGCGTTTCAGAAGAGAGGCCATCAGGACTAAGGCCTCGTGTCTCAAAGCATCACGAGGGGTGCGACAATGGCTCCATTGAAGGGCTTTGCTGCCTTTTCTTTGGGCCACAGGAACATAGGAGTTCTTCACGTGCTGTGAAAGCTGGCTAGATCACAAATAGGAGGCTGCATCTCTCAATACGAGGTGACCCAGCCGGGTCATTGCTGCATTGACATGTAAATAGGAGATGCCTACCGTTCCCTCTCCTTGTCCGCGTCTTTGGGACGGGCTGGAGAGCGGTGGATGCCCTGCCCAGGGGCTCCCTTCATGCCCGCGCCCAGCCCGCGCCCCTCTTCCCGGGCGGCTGCCCGGTTTGGGGCCCTCTGCCCGAGGGCCACAGACAGCGAAGCCTTCACAGAGGCTGGTCTCCTGTTGGCCTCCTCAATTCCTCGCCGGTCCGCGCCGCCCTGCAAGTGTCCAAGGGGCTTACGCAAAGTGCGGGGGCTATTAAGAAAAACTTCAAGGCTGTTCATTCGCTAGCCTGCTTGTGCGCAGACAGCTCATCAAGAGACAGGCCACATCAGTACGTCAGCAGACTGAAGGCCCATGACTTGTGTGGCATGCTAGTAGCGGGATCTCTGCCACATTTTGGCACTACCTGTCCTGCATTCCCGACGGCCTTGCTCGCCAGGCCCATGGCAGTCAGCTTGGTCTCAAACTGGTCCTGGACGAGCTTGGGGATGCGCGGGAAGATGGTCTCAAAGTAGTACTGCACGCACGCACAGGACAAGCCCGTCAGCAAGCCGCCACAAGTTTGCATGAACTGCCATGCATTAATGCCGCATGCGAGCAAGTCAGGAGTGGCAGGATGTATGGCAGTGGAGCAATGTGACATGCATGCAGGGCGCTGCACAGGTGTGCAGATGGCGCACCCAGCCCCAAAATAGCACAGCAGCCATGCATCCCAAGGTCAGGGCATGGAAGGCGGTGTGGGCATGAGCCAGACCTGCGCAGCAGGACAGGCCAGTGTCAGCATAATGATGCTCCTGCTTCTGACGCACAGACTCAGGTCTACATGCCTCCCTCTTCTGGTTCAGAGGCGAGGAAGGTGGATCAGCGAAAAGGTCAGGGCCTATAAAGGCCCTGGCCTCAAGAGGCTCACCTGCTCGAGGAAGACGTCCCTCACAAACTCGCCCATGCTGACCGTGCGCCCATCTCCCTCTGGGCTGGGGCTGATCTCCTGCAGCTTTTTATCTGCTCAGGTCATGGATGAAGGTCTAGGGCGCATGGCATGACAGTCGAAGCAATGAGCAGCACCAGGAAGCATGACAGCACACCATGGCGAGAAGGGCATTCAAGCGCCTCAGGGCTAACCTCATGATCCCTGACGTACGGCTGTATCCAGTCCCACAGCTCGCGCGGGTTACCCACATACCGCAGGTAGAGAAAGCCTACCTGCGTGTGCACTTGAATGTTAAGGAAGACACTGCCCGGGAAGGACCAAGGCTAGACATCCACGCTGTCATGGCTTTCTGAGAGCTATGGATAAGTTGAAGATTTACCGCTCGGATGTATGCAGAGTCTACATGATCCAGGAGGTCCTTTACTTCTTGCTGGGTGGGCACCAGGGTGAAGAGCCTGCACGAGGCATGGAGGAGGTCAGCACGCTTCCAGCCCTCGCCTGAGCATGAGAGAGCTTGGTAGCGTTGCTACACGCACCCACCTGTGCAGCAGGCAAAATGCCGTGGAGGCTCCACGGGCATTGCCGCTCATCCAGGGCTCAACGTCTGACACGCTGTAGTAGATCTCGTCTACGACCTGGCCCCAGGTCGTGAGCTTCATGCATGTGTCTCTGTAATATTCGGAGTCGACAATGTTCTTCCTGAGCACAGACTCCATGTTGTAAGTGGATGTGTTCCCATACTGTTCCATGTCCGCTCGGGTTCAGCGCTATTGCGCTATTGCCCTGTCCTGCTTAAGCTCTTCCCAGCTTAACTATACTCTAGCTGCAACTCGCAGCACATGCCTGCTGCTGGAAGGCTCAAGGAGGCACTGTATTTGCAAATTGTGGATGTGCCCTCGCGGCCTGACAACACCAGCCTGAAGCGCTATAAAGTCACGTACAACGTACACGGTGCCTGGCAGGGATGGTGGCTGTGATGCCCACACCTCTTGCATGGTGGTCTGGTGCCATTGAGTTTGAGTTATGGCCTGCCCAGCAGCTTCCGGCAACTCGGAAGCTGTCTAGCAGTACTACTGGAGTAACAGAACAAAGGAAGCCTTTACTACATATCCCGAGAGCTCCTCCACCAACAACAGCGAGGAGGAGCGTGGATTGAAGGACTAATTGATTAGTTATGGTGAAAGTACAACTTCACTAGACCCTTCCGGTACATCATCAGCTGCACTCTACAAACTGCAGCTGATAGACCCTTCCGGTACATCATCAGCTGCACTCTACAAACTGCAGCTGATCGGCACAAAGCCAAGGGATGCAGCTGCGTAATGGCGCACTGGCCGGGGGCTCACCCGGCCAGTTGCAGGCAGACAGACGACCTGCCTTTGAGGAAGGCGTCTTGCTGGTCTTCAAGCGCTGGACGGCCCTCTGTCTGGCCCTAGATGGCCAGTGGGGAGGCAGTGGCTCAGCAGACAAGGCCCAGATAATCTACGAAGAGACTCTGGATTGGTTCTACAAGAAAAAGGGTATGTCAGACATCCTGCAATGCTGCCCTGCCTTTGTATCGAGTATGTGCAGCACAGATGGCATGACTTTAAAAAATGCTCTCTGCCAGTACACAGGGTGCTCAGTGTGTATGTCTTTCACGCTGCAGAGCACTATGCTGACGACCTGGGTATGGACCTTGAGGACAGCTTTGAGTCTGACTTCAATGCCAAGCTTGAGGATGGGAGTCCCTATGAGGTGTGAACATAGCCTGCAAGCGAGACCCATCAATATGGTGCTTGTTCTCCAAGTATATATGTTGATGGTTTGCTGTATCTGTGGTGCGGGGCAACATAGGGTGTTGCCAAAGTGTTTCCCCTGCCAGCCGTCCTGAGGGTGCACCCACCCAGAGTGTAGCCTTCATCTCTTTCAAGGTCACTTCGTAACCATCTACCCAGCCTGTATGCTAGTCCGGGAGAGATACTGGACGAAAGATGAGGCTGATGTGCCAGCAACACACATCTTCTCTGAGCCCAGGCTCCTTGCCCTTGCTCTACTGCTTGGGCATCATGTCTATCAGAACTGGGTGCTTATTGGGGGCTCAGGATGTCCCTGCTTTGTAGGTGGCCAAGGTGCTGGTGCTGCTCCACAACGAGCTGCTGCAGGGCAGTGCAGAGACTCTGGACCGCCTTCGGAGGCAGGCGCCCGCTGACGTGAGTGGCAGCAAGCAGCAGACGGTAAGCCACTGACACTTCATCTTTGGAAAATGCATGTATCATTGTTCCAGACAATTTGGTAATACACTGGCACTTGTGGTGTTGCTTGTCTGCGCAGTTGGAGGATCCTTCAACCTCTGCACACATCCAGCTATCAGAAGTGACAGATCATGCAAGGCTCAGGTGTACATGGTCACTCTTGCAAGACAGACGATCCATGACTGTCCCTCTGGCGTGTAGGCTCGACCTTCTCTGATGGCCCTGTGCAGGTAGACAATGATGGCGCAGTCATCAGCCAGGGCCAAGAGGATGGCAGCAGCAGTGATTCTGGAAGCTCGGACGGGGAGGATGGTGATGCTGCAATGGGTGACGTCCAACAGGCAGAGAAGCAGCATGCAGGTCCAGTCATCGACGAGGACGGCTTTCAGCTGGTGCAGAGGAGTCGAGGCAGAGGGATGCGCGGGCAAGGAGGTTGACCTAATGAGCTCCTGTGCATGCTATGGGCATGCAGATGTGCAGATGCTGTTGTTCCCTGGATGCCGGTCTGTCCTGTGCCTCCTGCAAATGATCAACTTATTTGCACCAGCTCTCTAAAGTGCAGTGCAAAGAGAAGCTTGTCCAATGGCGCACACATCAATCAAGCTCACGACAGTTGCTGACACAGGCGGTCAGATTTGTGTGGGAATCACGACCTGTATTCAATTTAGTATGCACCCAAGACGGACTTAAGATGGACAGGTTTGCAAGATTCCATGATAGCGGCTGGTGATGAGTATGATGTTGGAGACTGACTGTGCAACACCATCGGTGTGTGAGCTAGTAGAGAATCAGGCCCTTGTAAGGTCCCAATTGAGATTTGACAGCCTCACCGTAGATTAATTGGTGACCCTTACAAGACGATACTCGAGCAAATAGCTGGTGTCAGATCAGACACTGTTTGCAGCATCCAGTGTAAGCCTTGCTGACAGTCAGATAAATTATCTTCTATGACACCTATGCCACCAGAGGCCATGATACTGAACAACCTAAGGAAGTAAATGCACAACACATATGCATCGTATTCCTGCTGACCACAATGGCAGTCTGCCAGATTCACTTGCTACGCCCACTGCTATCAGATTGCATACGCAGAAGCTCAACGCAAGATAGGAGCAAGTACTGTGATTGTGCCGGAAATAACCTCGGCACGTTGGCTGATGGTATTAATGATTACCAAGCCTTTGGGCTATGCCACACATTGAGAATGCCTGAGTCTCAGGATGCTGGACTTTCCATGCACTCCGTACCGCTGATGCTTGCTTGACGGAGAGGTCCTGATGTCAAATGGCTGGTGTTCTGCTCCAAGTTCATCCAACTTATACATCTCATAACGAGAGTCTCATTGCTTGGGCTGCGGGTACAGTCTCATCACGAGGCGCTGGCTGCTGCCAGCATCTCTCCCCCCATGCCTCCAGTCTCGGGCTGGGCGGCCTTTGCGCGCTTGGCCTGGATGTCCTTGACAGCCGCCTTGATGGCATCCTCTGCCAGCATGCTGCAGTGCAGCTTCACCGGCGGCAAGCTGAGGTGCTTCGCGATCTCGCTGTTCTTGATGGTCAGGACATCATCGATGGATCTGCCCTTCACCCTGCACCCATGCACATGCAAAATAGGCCACCCAACAGCAAAACCCAGTTGCGGAAAAGATCCTGACAGCAGTCACACTTTCAACAGCATAGTGCTGAGCCTTGATACATGAAGCAATTGCTGTACATGCCCTCCAAAGGCTTTGCAGAGGTGTGAAAGACTTACCACTCTGTGGCCACGCTGCTGGATGCAATTGCAGAGCCGCAGCCAAATGTCTTGAAGCATGAGTCCACAATGTTTCCAGCCTCATCGACCTGCAGCACACTCCTGGTATGATGGCCAATAGAGGGTGTGAACACACTGCTGTCAGGAAGCAACATGCCCTGAACCAGAGACTTTTCAGCAGGTAAACCTCAAAACAGCACAGTGGGCGCACCCGTATCTGCAGCTTCATGACGTCTCCACAAGCAGGTGCGCCCACGAGCCCTGTTCCCACGTCGATATCTTTCTTGTCGAAGGAGCCCACATTCCGGGGCTTCTCATAGTGGTCTACTACCTGCAGGAGATCGTAGCTGCTGTTAGTCTGCTGCCCAGGTTCGCAGGGATCAATTGTAGTGACCTTGCCTAGCACACTCACGACCCTTGATATTCCTACAAAGCAGCAATCTCAGCGTCCGGTACCGATGGGGAGATGCATGAAAAGCCAGAGGTTTGCTCACATTTTTGTGATAGTATCTCTGTGCTGCAACGCCAGTGCTCTCTGCTACAGGGCAGAAGCTCCTGAGCTGCACAAGGGCCTGCCGCGTGACCTGCATCATCTTGACGCAAGGTGACTGTCTATAGGCTGCACTCCTGTGTCTTTCTCAGCCGCTTCCCTAGCTCTGCAGTGTGTAATGAGCACCGCATCAAAGCCAAAGCCAAAAGTCCTTCCTGGAGCCTGTTCTGGCACAGCTTCCGATTATGTCGAAGCTAGTCCAAGGTGACAGTTCTTGACTCAAGAAAAGCGCACCTCTGTTGATGGCATACCTTCCTGTGTAGGAAGTTTGAATGTGGTGTCGGTGTTCCAAGTCTTTGGTGGGAGAGTATGGTCTTCCTACCGGCAAGCATGCGAGCAGATGCCTGTCATAAAGTGCTGTTCTCCTCCAAGAATTTTGGAACGTCTATATCGCGGCACATAGCCAGGGCACATCACATTGTAAGGCCTCAAGAAGGGATACCAAGGCACCAATTGTGCGACCTAAGACATTGCAGCCATCACCAGCGCTTATGGAAGCCCGTGCAGCGATGGCTTGCCTGCAGTGCCAGTATGAGGGACAATCCATCTGACAGTGCCGCCTCGAATCAACCGCCTGATGATGTCCCAGATGCCCCCAGCCCTTTGGCTGCTGTTGCAGAGCCCGACATGTGAGGACCAACCTTGTCTGCTTTCGCCACATGCTCACCTTGGCATCCAATGACAGGGCCCCTTGTATGTTGCCTGGCTTAATGGTTGTTACAGGTCGATAAAGTTCTTATACTGTATCAATACGAAGCTTTGCTGCAGAGATGTGCTCAATCCTCTCTTCTGGAGAAGACTCACTCTGGATGACGGGCTCAGACAGAGACTGTCTGAGCTGCCAGGCACAAAGAACCTGGCTGGCCTGGCACTCAGAGCTCAAGCATTGTCAGACGTCAGGGTACGTCTCCCACTGCGGTCTTGTCTATTGCCATGCAACATCATCCACTCTTCGGCTTCATGGTGCTGCCTTTTGCTCCATGTTGTGACATAGTTCGCACAGCCCATGCAAGGAGATGTGTGGCTGGCTATGACATCTGCCAACACGCCCTGCAATGCCAAATTCTACATTTATTGACGTAGCACCAGTCTGACAGGCCCTGTACAAACAGGATTCGACGCAGCTGTGGGGCTACAAGACTGATGAGTCTGATCTGTCACACTGCAGACCAAGCTGTCATTAGAGCACCTCTGTGACAGGCTGTGATCCCTCAGGGTCCGATGCAGCAAAAGGCCTACAGAATGCTGACGAGTCTGATCTGTGATGCTGCAGACCAAGCTGCTGAAGGGGCTGCTGCCCAGCCCGGCAGCAGAGTGGCCCGCAGAGCCCTTCCGCAGCGCCTTCCTGGCGTCCCTCAACAAGATGGAGATGCCCCGCTTCACGCGGCGGCACCCCCAGCTGCTGGACCCCTTACTCAAGCAGATGTTGGCGCTCATCCATGTGCGCTCTCTCCTATAATAAGCAGAATCTTGTAGTATCTAACGGCTTGCATCAGGAGGACAGATGCTGATAGCAGATCTGCCCAGCTGCTGGACCGCCTCCTGAAAACAGATGCTGGCGCTGATTCATGGCGGTCCTCAATGTGCCCATCAGGACAACATTGCTTGTGTCCAGGACTGACTCAACCTGTTTGAGCTCTCCTCAAGATCGCACCTATCATCTTCTGTGCTTTTCCTTCAGATGCACACAGGCCTCTGTTCAATATCCAGGTTTGCAACAGACCTGTGTATTGCTGTCAGCAGTTGCGCAGTGCGCTGGCATCGTGTGTACTCCATGGTGCAAGGCTTCAGGGCAAATCTGCTGGAGCATTGTGCAATTCTAGAGGAGGTGCAACGATTTGAGGCAGATCTTGAATGATGGTGCAGGACTTTGAGGCAAAGCTGGAGGAGCTGGCGGAGCAGCAGCAGCAGGAGCAGCCGCAGCAGCAGGACGCACAGTCGCAGATGCAGCCGCAGCAGGGGCAGCGCTCCGAGGATCAGGACTCCGAGGGCAGCGCAGAGGGCGCTGAGCCTGACTGGGAGGTGTATAAATCCGCCAGAATGTGTCCTAGGCTCAAACTCACAAGTGTTGATGGCAGCGCAGTTGCGCATCACCACATCACACAAATTCTCCATGTGCTGCGGCTTTGAGTGCAGGAGCGCTGCAGATTTTCTCAACCTTGTCTCCGCTAGCTATCATTCCGATCGATCATCCGATTATTATCTCTCAGTTGCAGAAATAATCGCATCTGGACAGACCACATGAGGTGACATGGCCCTCAGCGCAGGTATAAGCGTTTACCTGCCAGTGATGGGTTCCTCTCATCTGACCTGTACCAGTGCTGTTATCTCTGTAACAGCCTGTATGACTGGAATTGGCAACAATATTCAAATGCTTCTCGCTAATGTTGTCAGCTGCTGGGTGCAGGAGATGACGCAGGAGCAGCTGGAGGAGATGATGGAGCGGCAGGGGCAGTCGCAGAGCCAGGGCGGCAAGGAGCTGCAGATCTCCCTGGAGCAGCAGGATGGCTCCTCGCCCCAGGACAGCAACCAGCAGTGCGCCCCCCCAGCCATCACCCCTGCTTGCCCCTCCCGGGCGCTGTCCCCTGAGCAGCTCCACAAGGGTGTACCATCTATGCAGAGGAGTTGTCAAGCACCGCTGAAGGGATCCAAACCTGTGGCAGCCATTCATGTGGTGCTGTGCGAGTGGGGCAGCTCTGGAATCTTCAATGAGACAGTGCCCAGCTTTGCAAGAGCATGATCTGGATGTCACCATGATGCATTTGGGTGCAGGGAACAGGCAGAGCAGGAGGCGAAGATGGAGGAGGCCATTGCCAGGGCCACGGAGGAGATCATAGAGAAGTTTGAGGAGCAGTGGAAACCGGCCATGGAGAACCTGCAGGAGGCTGAGAGTGTGTTTGATGACCTTGACGGTGAGCTTGCTCCCAGCATGACAGCTTGCAGCTTCACTCTGGCTTCGTCTGCTTAGCTTGCGCTGATCGTCTGACAGCCATACTCATGTACTGCTGTATGGCCATGCTCATGTACTGCAGTATAGCCGTGCATATGGAATAGTGTGTGGCCGTGCTCATGTACTGGCGTAAGGCCATGCCTTGTACTAGTGTATGGCCATGCATGGAGAATGTGATGGACCAGGATGCCTGCTTCTGCACGTTTAGGAGTCCTCCCGCATCTGGCATTGTCCGCCACTGAGAGGGCTCTGCTCAGTTGCCTGTCACAACACCCCAGGTACAATAAGCAATCAACTTTTGCAATGCAGAGCTGATGGAGGGCCCAGTGGGGTACGACATGTCGCACGCAATGTGGCCCAAAACAGGGCGGCAGGATATGCAACCCCTGCATAGAAAGCTAGTCCAGACTGCTTTATTGGACAATGCAAAGGGCTCTGCTGGAAGCCCCATCCTGTGTCTCATACAGTGATGAGCCGAGATAATTGCTATGCCATGCAGAGCTGATGGAGGGGCCTGTGGGGTACGACATGTCGCACGCGGTGTGGCACAACGCGGGGTGGCAGGAGATGAAGGACCTGCGCAAGAAGCTGGAGAACCTCAAGGAGCTGCGCGACCTCATCAAGAAGCTGGGCCGCGCAAGCGGCAAGGGCCCCAAGCGTCGCGCTCCCCAGGAGGTGCGCCATGACTGCTGTCCCTTTTCTTCAACATAAAGAATGTGCTCATGTACAATCTGAGGCAAGCCTGATTCTTGGTCTGCTAGAACTTGCTTCAAATCTTTTGCATGCACCTGAGAGTCTGTCAGCAGCTTTGAGCAAAGGCCAAGTGGGAGGTGCATACACTAGGGCACAAAGGGTTTCTGAAGGGCAATGCAATACGCATCATGGGCCGGAAGTGCAGTTAGAGCGTGATGATGTGCCAGAATGAGGGACTCTCTTCTGCTTTATTGACTAGTGCTTTCTGCATGCACAGATTGAGGCGCGGTCTCAGAGGAGAGGCGTCATCAGGTCTTCGCTGCAGCCCGAGGAGACGGCAGGGCTGACGCGCTCTGGGGACCTGTCACGGATGCTGCCTTTTGAGACGCACTTACTAGCGGCAGGATGGCCCAAAGAAGGCCCTGATGGTAATATGTGAATCAGACTAGACTCCCCACTCATATGTTTGTATGCCACCACTTCATGTGGGCTCTTTTCAGGCATTGGCCACGGCAATCTTTCATTGGTCCATAGTTTGGACGGCAGTCATGTTGTCGAAGAACATCCTCTTGCCACTCCTTGTTAGCCATGTCACAAGGGTTCAGCAAGAGGTTCTCTTCAACTTCTGCGACTGGCGTCCAGACCAGGGCGTCCATGTCAGCTCTGTTGTAGCTGCTGCCTGACAATTGGCCGCAGCATACCTCTCACATAGGAACAAGAAAAGAGGGTGCTGGACCAGAGTATGTGCAGTGCAAGCCCATAAAAGTGTTTGTGTGTCTGCTGCACTGAATATTTTGTGCGTGCTCTTCAGTGGCAATGAAAGTCAGTTGAGACACTCGAGGAATGTGCAGGCGAGAAGCAGGAAGGCAGCAGGGCTGCAAGGATGCTGCACATGGTCAGGAGAGCCGAGAGGGGCCTTATGAGCTATGACAGGTGACATTCACACGACGGCACCCTGACAGAGGTCTCTGGGAGATCCCTGTCACTTCCATAACCTTTGCACAGCTCCTGTACTACTGCTCATGGTGCAAGGCTCTGCAAATGTGTGCCTGCCATATGCATGTGGGCGGATCATATGCGTGACCATACTGCTGTGCACCCTCATTTGTACAAGAGTGATCTGAGGTGAGAAGGGAGCCTTGCATTGCAGGACTGGATGGCTGGAGGATGAGCCCTGCAAGCCAACAGGGCGCTTGGAGTTCCGCCCTGCCGCAGAGCTGGGCCCAGTCATCGTCTGCCTGGACACCTCAGGGTCCATGTCCGGGGCGCGGGAGACTGTTGCCAAGGTAGGCTATCCTTGCAGGCATCGCCCTAAGCACCTCAGACTATAGTATTGGGATTGTTGGGATGCACTCCTCCAAGTTGGCCGATTTTCAACACATGCAGTTGAGGTGGTGCTGAACTGTCCGTAGTGCTGCCTGGCTGGGACAGGAGTCTTAGCATGACAACTGCACATAAGCCAGGCAGCACCCGTTGGTCAGTGCTGTCACCACGTCTACTGGCCTCAAGTGACATTGCTGTAGCAGCGTGAAGCCGGCATTCATCCCTTCAAATTAGCATCCAGTAAGGGGCTTTCAACAGAGCTTGTGCATGCTTTGCAGGCAGTAGCCCTGGAAGCAATGAGGGGCGCGCACAGGCAGCAGCGGGCCTGCTACCTGTACGCATTCTCGGGGCCCAATGATGTGAAGGAGCTGGAGCTAAAAGTGGACACAGCCTCGCTCATGGAACTGCTGAACTTCCTCAGATACAGCTTTGGGGGTGGCACAGATGTGGACCGCCCGCTAGAGCTCTCACTGGACCGGCTAGAGCAGAGAGATTGGTCTCAGGTAGCTCCCTTTCTCATGACATTGTCTGGCGTGCGGCAGACATATGGGCTGCCTCAGAACGCAAGCTGGCCGCAGTGATAGTACAGACTGACAGATGCATTTGCAAGGGAGGCATTTCTCCCGTCAGTCGCTGAGCAGTGACTGCAGCATGTGATTGTGAGACTTTGCCACAGCCGGGCCTCGATGTAGCAGAAGGGTGAGGTCGCTAGTGCGTGCACAGGCGGACATCCTCATGGTGACAGACGGGGAGATTGCTCCTCCCAGTGAGGATGTGCTGAAGAGGCTGGATGTCGCCCGGAAGGATTTGGGCTTGGAGGTGCATGGCCTCCTGGTAGGGAGGTCTGATACAAGTCCAGCAATGGACCAAGTGTGCGATCATATCAATGTGTTCAAGTCCTGGAATGCAGTGGGCGCCTCTCGCTATGACTACCAGTATTAAGCTTACCACATTCCGGAATTCGAATGCCAGCCATGTACCACTAGCAACAGGCAAGGGGAAGTGTTGGGTTCAGTCTGCTCTGCTACCAAAGTCCTCGCGCTGCTGCCCTGCCTACAGATGTTTATAAAGTCGGCATGTGGTCTCCTGTACATTGTTTTCATCGGCGACCTAGTCAAGCTTGCGGTTGATGAAGTTGGCAAACTTGGTTGTGGTGTTGTACTTGTAAGGGATGTCTCTACTCCTGAGCAATAGCTCCAGCTTTGGCTTCAGCTGATCTGGCTCAGGCTGCATGCAACACATGTGAGTTCAGATGCCAGTGCAAGTGAAGTGGCAGCCATTTAAAATTAATCAATATGCATGACAATCACTTAGCAGATTGGTAGATTTGGACTTGTGAGGGACCGAGGCTAAGAAAACAGCTGATCCAGCGCAAGCTGCCACACAGTCATGGAGGAATGCAAGCTGCTTGGGCACTCACCGTCTCAACCTCAATCTCGTAGACGGTGCCCCAGTCAAATTTGGTCTCATCCAGCTCCAGCTTGAAGCCCTCCCAGTCAAAGTCGCTCCTCACGTTCTTGAAACCACCCAAGCTCTTCAGGTGGCTCACGTTGTACTTCCTGCAAGCAGCACCTGTGCATTTGGCAGTTAAACAGGACATCAGGCTCTGACCCGCATTTGTCTAGACACCTGGCAGATTGCTGTGCAGCGTACTCCAGGTCGCCCATGTATGACTCCCTCTGCTAACCCGGGTCACAAGTCAGAGACATGTGCCTACAGCTGGAGCACTCACTTCTGCAGCTCCTTGATGAAGGGCAGGTCCACTTGCAGCAGCTTGTCGGGATTTTTGAGGAACTCCCTCGCAGCCACAGGGTCCACGTCATCCTCCACTTCAGACCCTCTGCCCACTCCGTCTGTGATGACCTGACCGCCCTGCAAGTTGCAAAGCACCTCAGCCTAGCTGTCAAAGTCTGTGCCCCTAGCAAGGCTTATGCAGATAAGGGTGAGCCGACAGCGGTGCTATAGCTGATCAGCAGAGAGGAGGCTGCGCATCTGCTGAAGCGCCACATGAGGCCCACCAGCGGGCTCAGCTTGCGTCATCAGGGACAGTGATACGAAGCTGCAGGCTACGCCGGCCCTGTGGCTAGCTGATGGGGAGCTCCCAATGTGTACAAAGATGTATGAGTACCTTGAGGGTCACAATGGCGCGCTTGTCGTGGTTGTAGAAGCGGCAGCGCAGCACCACGCGCTGGCTGCTGAGCTCGCCGTTGGTGCCATCGAAGAAGAAGTTCTCCTGCTGGTGCGTCTCCCGGAAGGAGTCCTTCAGCTGCTTGGCCACCTCGTCGTGAGCCTCCTTGCTGGGCAGCCTGAGCTTGATCTCCACCTGCAGCGCAAGAAGAGAGCACGCTGAGGCATGGCTTGATTGCAAGGATCTGTGTCCCCTCAGGAGGCTTGCAATGCAGAGGCAATCCGAGCAGGCTGTCTGCAAGCCTCCGTACATTTCTGGCTAGATGCCAAA
This sequence comes from Coccomyxa viridis, assembly GCA_963930925.1. NCBI lineage: Eukaryota > Viridiplantae > Chlorophyta > Trebouxiophyceae > Coccomyxaceae > Coccomyxa > Coccomyxa viridis. Next base: position 1,909,368 of record CAWVOJ010000015.1, on the reverse strand, counting down.
ATTGAGAAGGCGTTACAGGTCATCTGTTGGACGCCATCTCTGGCGCAGGTAGGCCCCCATGCATACTTTTGCAGAAGAAGGAGACTGCTGGTGCCTTGCCTCTGTGGCAGTTGCTGCCCTAGCAGCCTGAGCCATGCTTCTGTGCAGGGTGCGCCTAGACGTCCTGGTGACGTAAAGGTCACTGGTAAATCCTAGGGCATGGCGCAGTGGTAGGGACCTTTGGCACATGACTCCAGCCACACTGGATGAGTGCTGTGCTGCCCGAAATGGGCAGACATAGCAGGCCAAACATGTGGAGAGGGTGCTTTGCATTTGGGGACCCCTATCACTTGCCACTCACACCTGCATAGCAGGGGCCTCACCTGTCAATTGCAGGGCCCCTGCTGTGCCTGCTGATGCCAGTGACGCTGGAGGGAGTTTGCTAGTTGCCTATGCACAGTGTCTGACTCAGCAGCTAGTGTAATGGACGTATGGCCTACCTCCATCACTTCGCGAGGCCTATCCTCTGGGCTGTTGTGGGCTTCTCTGACTGCAAGGAACATTGCTGCATCAGGCCATTGCCTCCGAGGTAGACTGACGTGGACATCCAGTCATGGACGCAGCAGGGGTAGATGTGAGCAAGGCGGGCACAAGCTGCATGTCACCTGTCCAAGGGGGCTCAGAGGTTGCTTGGAAGGTTGTACTTGCTCCCTGGCCTGCGCTTTCTGCCTTTCCGCTCTTATCGCTTCGAGCTGCACATGGACTGAGATGGCTTCAGCACACACTTGAACGCTCGCAAGTATCAGGCAGCAAAGCTTTCTAATGCCAGACTGCTGCTACGCTGGTGTCAATCGAACATATGAGCACGCAGGCTCGAGTGGAAAGGAAGGTACAGTATGCATCCTACCTCCTCTCTGTCCTCGGGCTTCAGCTCAATCTTGGTGAGCTTCCTGCGAAGCATTCGTGCTGTCTACAGCTGGAAGTGTGTCGCAGGCTTATTGCTCCATCGTCGGAAGCTAGCCAGAGCATCTGCTGATGTGATGACTCATCTCGGGCTCTGACTGCCCAACCTCCATCCGCGCCGTGATAGGGCATTGTATACTTCACATAGCTTACAAGCCGATATTGAGTCTATGTATGCTACTTGGCCAGCGCAACACGTCTTTCTGTAGCAGTATTACTGTGCCTGATCAAGTTGTCAATGGCCATGCCCCTGCTAGCAAGCTCCTGATACCCTGATCCTTTGCAATGCCTCTGGGGAAGAGAACAGACTGTGGGGATGCAAAGTACTCCGGTGTCCAAGTGCCGTTTGCAGCGGACATAAACTCGAGCCTGCAGGTGCAACGCAACCCCCTTACTGTTTTGAGAGATCATCTGACTGCAGCGATCTATACTTCAACTGCAACATTTTCAAACGGATATGTGGGCAAGCAGCTCCTCCTGTGAGGCGTCCTATGGTGACTTAGCTTCTCACGATCTCAGCATGATCTGGCGGCACAGGAGCACCTGGATGCCGGCTTTGACTTCATCACTGCGCCCCTCATAAGCCCAGATGCCGTCAGTCAGCCTGTGCCGCCGGATAGCATTCAGCTGCCCTACTCTCCCACTGACATTCTCCTCGTCCAGCCCACGTACAGCAACCAGGTACTCGTGCCTTTCTGTTATGGGCTGTCTCACCAACGTCGAAGCCTCCTTGTTCCAATTGGGTTCTCGTCTGGGTGAGAACAGGCTAGGCACCCACTCACAGTATCACACACTTGCTGGGCACATATCAACAGCCTCTCCTTTTGCAGGTGGTGGGCGTGACTAGCCATGGCATTGAGCCAGACTCTGAGGCTCCAGATGCAAGGCTAGCTGGGGCAAAGGCGCTGCGGCTGGAGCTGGAATGGGCTTCCCACATGTCGCTGCAGGCCTGCATACTGCCCCTTCCCCAGCTGCGCTGCAATGCGCACCTGGCCTGCATCCTGAACCAGGTGAGCATGCAGCAATGGCACACAGCCTTCTCTACCTGTGAGTGTCACTCTGCAGCACTGGGACATCCTGTAGAGGTCAGGGCCCTCACAGAGAAGCGCTTCTTTTTGCGCGCTCTAGCCATGGGATGTATCAGTGTTGCGAAATGACAGGACGTGCACCTTACAAGCTGTTTCAGGCTTTTCTTCAAGCGCTGATGTGCCTTGCAGGTTCTGAATGGGCTCAGCAATACGAGCATATGGGTTCAGATACCATTGAGCAGTCAGTCGGAAGCAGCCGCGGACAACAGTCACTCCTCAGGTGGCAGCTCTCTCAGAATCGTGCATGTGACATACTTGCCAGGAACAGTCTGCTAGGCCAGAATACAAGTCATTGTCAGCGAGCAGAGGTTTCAATGGTGAGCAGGTGATTCTTGGAGAGCATGGAACGAGGTCAGGTGCCTGTGCAACCACAGCACCAAGCTGGGTGTGATCTTGGAGGTCCAGTCAGAGGTCCCTCGCCTGGAAGAGGTGCTGAGATGGCACGGCGAGCCTGTAAAGGCGCTGCTGCTGCCCACGAGCGCCTTCCTGACCAACAGAAGGGGCTACCCCACGCTGTCTAAGGCACACCAGGAGCTGCTCACTCGCTTCTTCCAGTTGGGCGTACAGGCAAGTGTGCTATCCCTGCACTGCACTCTGGCGCATGAGTATAGCAGGGAGGAGATGTCCTGAAAAATTTGGCAGCTTTCAGCCAGACCTGCCGTGTAAGTGACAATCATCAGCTGATGCAAGTTGCTCAGCCTGGGGCAAGCAGGCAAGCCCAGAATCTGCACATAGGGGCATCAAAGGGCCTGACTCGCTGCCTGCTGCAGGGTCCTGACAAGGGTATGCGCCTTGCAGGTTGTCCTGTCAGGAGAAAGCAGACACAGCCACCTCGGTACTGACACAGTCCCGTCAGCACAGAACGGCTTCCCGTCTCTTAGCGAGAGCAGCGCTTCAGGCACTAGCGTCCCAGTGAATGGCGTGTCCGCGCACCCGCTGCAGCTGTACTGCGAGTACCTGTCCTACGTGTTCAGGCGGCCGCAGCTGCCGCAGGGGCAGGAAGAGATGGAGATTGGCTACAGGGATTACTTGCAGGTGTAACCCATAACGCCATGCCTGCATATAATTGCGAAGCGCGTGCATAGCATATGCTGCACGTTCAGCCCTTTCTGTTGGAGTTAATCTCAACTCTGCTGTCACGTCCTGCAAAATTAGTTTCATCCCAACAGAGAGGCGCCGGTGCGCATGCATAGGCTCTGCAGCCTGTGATGATTGCCTGCATGCATAATATCACGGTCACAAAGCAAATAGAACTGAGGTGCAAGTGCTCTGGCAGCTGCCTGACATCTCCCGGAATGAGCCTGAATGATGGAATAAGGATGCTCTAAGCATCCTTGTCGGGTCGCAGGTGCCCTTGCAGCCGCTGCAGGACAACCTGGAGCTCCAGACGTACGAGACATTTGAGCGGGACACGCCCAAGTACGCCGCGTACGAGCAGGCCGTGCATGACGCTCTTCTGGACAGGGTGCCCCAGTCAGAGGCTGCAACCAGGACCACTGTCCTCATGGTGCGAGGCTGAGACGCTCTGCTGCGACATGCAGCCTGACACAAGCTGTTGCAGGGCGTGCATATAGGGGTCAGCATGCTCAGCCTTGGCTTGGTTCTTGAGGCACATATCTCCCTTGCATGCTCATAGGAGGTAGGCCTGCAGCGCCTTCCCTAAATGTTCAGGGAGTATATAGGGTGCTTGCTCCTGCTAGGGCATAGGCTCACTTTACCAGAGCACATCAGCAGCCCACCTTCCCTGCTAGATGGGGATAGCAGACCACCCAATCTTGCTGCGCACCAGATGGATGCAGACCATTTGGCCACATGTATGGGTGTGGTTGGTAATGGGTCTGCTTCCTGGTGGGGAAACGCGCAAGCTTAGGTGCTCAGCAGGCCACCACTTAGCGAGGAAGGAAGGGAAAAGTCATCTACAAGCGACTGCTGACTACCGCATGTTATCTGATTGGTCCCTAGATGCAGTCAAAGGCCCCTTGTCCGTAGTCTGCTGTAATCTGGCACCAGAAAAAGGCATTGTGCTGCGCTATAAGTTGCTAATCTATATGTTTCATTCGATCAGGTTGTGGGTGCGGGCAGAGGGCCCCTTGTCCGGGCAGCTCTCAACGCGGCCAGGCAGACAGAGCGGCGCCTGAAGATCTACGCCATTGAGAAGAATCCTAATGCCGTGGTCACCCTGCACAAGCTCGTTGCAGCTGAAAGGTCAGGCTCCTCTATGGCCCCTGCTGTGCCGCTCAGTCAGGAATCATATGCATCTGTGGAGCTGGTCGGATTTCTATGTCAGGCCTCACTCCCTGCTAGTCTTGGGTATCAACCTTGCCTGGAGTATCTGAGTTGTCACACATAGGGTGCGCATCTCTTGTTGGATACAATCTGTTGACACTGGTAAGCACCCTAGTCAGGTTTGAAGCTTATTCATTGTCCCTGCGCTGTTGACTGGCATGGAGGGTATAAGGCGGTATGGTCCTACTCACATGACCCTGAGTGGTGACAGTCTGTTGCAGGTGGGAGGATCAGGTGACAGTAGTGGCGGTGGACATGCGCAGCTGGCAGGCGCCAGAGCAGGCGGACATCCTGGTCAGCGAGCTGCTGGGCTCCTTCGGGGACAACGAGCTGTCCCCGGAGTGCCTGGACGGCGCGCAGCGCTTCCTGAGGAGCGGCGGGATCTCCATTCCCTGCGCCTACACCTCCCATCTTCAGCCCATCACCTCCGCCAAGCTCTGGAGCGAGGTCCAGGTGCGCATGGACCCCCCAGTCCTATTTGCCCTGCAATGTCAAGTCAGTATATTCAATGCAGAGGTTTAATGCCTGCCTGCCCCTACAAGACACTGTGTTGCTCTGCCTTGGGAGCTCATAAGTAAGAGCTGGCAATGGCAACAATGGTCTGAATGCTCTAGGCCCCCCTTGCCATTCGCTGAGCTCGTGCTTCTGGACTGCTGAGGCACTTTTGCTGTAGCGCTGCTCAGCCTCTCTGCAGCTGTACATCTTGCCATAAGGCACATTGCTGTACCATTGCGTTTGCAGGCACTGCCTCTCATGTGAGCGGAAGGCCCTAGCGTGTGCAAGCCTTGCTCACGCCAGCAGTATAATTGCGAAGCTTGATGTGTGGACCGTTGCAGGGCTACAACGATCTGGAGCACTATGAGACGCCCTATGTGGTGAAGATGCACCGCTTCACGCCCCTCAGCGCGCCCCAGCCTGTGTTCAGCTTCCACCACCCCAGCAAAGAGCCCCGCCCGGACAACACCCGCAGCATTAGCCTGGCATTCCCCCGTGATGGCTCGCCTGAGGCCCTCTGCCATGGGCTGGCCGGCTACTTCGACACCCAGCTGTGAGTGCCATATCTGCTCACCCGTGAACAGCCAACGTGGATGATGGCAGACACTGCTTGGACATGAATCCAAGCAGGTTACCTGCAAGACCATGAGGTCTGCAGAGTGCTATGACATATCACTTGGCATGACATACGGTGTACAGCGTCCAAAGTCATGCAGCGACAAGCAGCAATGCAAATATATGTGCTGTACGCAGCATTGCATTTGTGACAATCACGCCCTCTGGATACAGCTGCTAATCTAGAGCCTTTGCATGCAGGTATGGGCAGGTCACCCTGAGCATCCACCCGCAGACACACACCGAGGAGATGCACTCCTGGTTCCCCATCTACTTCCCCTTCAAAGCGCCCGTCCATTGCCCTGCTGGCGCTGCCATCCAGGTGCACATGTGGCGGTGCTCAGCAAACCACAAGGTCAGCCGCCCATGTTATCGACACGTTGGAGCACTACGCAGGAAGCCATGCATTGTTGTGCGCATCACCATGCATGAAGCTGTGCATTGTATAGTATGTGTGCAGCCGGGTGGGACATGTCCTCAGGCATCTCAGGAATACACTGTGCCAAGTTCTAAGAATTCTGACGGTCATGTTGATGCAGGTGTGGTACGAGTGGGCGATGACTGCGCCCTCTGTGACTACCATCCACAATCCCAATGGGCGGTCTTATCATGTGGGCTTATAGTGGGGAGGCCTATGTGTGCGCTGTGTACATGAAGCTTACAAAAGAGTCCAAGACAGAGCTTGGAGGCTCTCTGATGCAAGGCAGAATCTCTCTGGAAGTCAGACCTTAAGCCAGAGAGCAAACAGACCAAAGGATGCTCCTCAATTGCACTGCACATACCTGATGGGTCATGCAGTTCTGCATTGGGTAACCCAAATCACCCTAACCAGAGCGTCCGAACTCAATGCCCTTGTCGATGGAGCTCTTAAGCTCACCGATGAGGTCCTTCAGACCAGCCTGCTCAAACTCTGACAGCTCCCCAAGGTCAAAGATCTTCTCAGCGCCTGCGTACAGCACACATCAATTACATCTGCAAACCCCAATCCTACACATACAGAATACGCATGCGCAGAGCCCCCAGCTGATCCTTCCTATGGCCCAAACACCTCTAACATATGGTGTGAGAGGGACTGACAGTGGTTCCCAATGTGCATGATGCAACCCTATGGCGAATTTCTGTGAACTCTCTGTTGTTTTATCACAATCAATCACTGCTAAGATTATAAGAGATAAGATCAGAGTACTCACCGTTGGGGCCCAGGCGGACCCTGGAGGAGAAGAAGGACAGCTCTGGCACCACCTGGGACTCCACATAGCAGAACTCCTCCACGTCAGGCTCGCCATTCAGGCCACGTAAGCACGCGTCTGCGAACAGCGCCCCAGCGTACGCCATGGACAGAGTGGCAGAGCCCTGCACATCAGTGAAGAGTGTTGTCAAACTTTGTGTGGATGCCAGCACTATTTCAGAGTTCTTCTGAGAGAGCGCCGCGGTAAAGTCACATTCAAGCGCATCCCTACTCTGCCCTGCCCCTGCCCATACAGGCACACTTCTTGCCCACACTGCAGAATCTCAGCATGCACCCAATCAGGGCTGGGGGAAAGCCCAAATGGCTGAGTCTTGCCACGACCATTCGCTCAATCGGGGGCCGCACCTTGCCCGCCTTGGCCTGCACAACCTCTGTGCCGCCCTCCTGGGTGCGCTTGGTCAGCGCGATGGCCTCCTCGTGGCTGAGGTCCTTGTGAGGGGTGGCCTGGCTGAAAAGCGGCAGAATGGTGACGCCTGCGTGTCCACCCACCACGGGTACCTCCACATCCGCCACATTGATCCCCTTTGCCTCTGCGTAGAATGTGCGCGCCCTCACCTGCATGAACTCTATTGCATGAGCACATCATTTAAGCTGTTCCCCAGGCCAGACGCATGTGACATTTGATTACTGCCTATCACTGTCAAATCCAGATCTGCCACAATGCCCTTCGACTCTGCATAAAAGGTGTGGACATGCACTTGCGCGGTGCCCTTTTGCATGATCACACAAAGTACACAATTCCCTGACCAAAACAAACTCCACTTAATTGTGCTTGCAATGCCCTGCACGTTCCCTCTTGCACAATTGGACTCCTGCTGTACCTTACCCAAAGATGGTGGCAGGCTAGAAGCAGGGACCTACCACGTCCAGAGTGGTGACGCCAAAGAGGCGCTTGGGGTCGTAGGTGCCCTTCTGCTTCAGCACCTCTGCAGCGATGGGCACTGTGGAGTTGACAGGGTTGGAGATGATGTTCAGCAGGGCCTGCAAGCAGCAAAATTCCCAGCTGAAGATTTCAACTTGAGTATATACGAAGCACTCCATCACGTACAGGGGATAAAGCTAATGCTGGTTCTTGGTGGGTAGTCCAGGATGTCCTGGCTTCAAGGCAGATTTCAAGCCTTTAAAGCCAAGGGTCCCAAAAACTTCCTACCCAGAACCAGGTACATGAGTGTGACGAAGAGGCTATGTGTTCGAGATCATGAGCTTGACTGCACGTCAACTATATGCCCTGTATGCTATGCGGGCGGTAAAGACTCACCCCCGGGGCGTGCTCCGCAGCTGCTGCCACCAGTCCCTTCACAATGCTTGCATTGATCTGCGTAACACCAAGCCGTCAGCAATATGCAGGTAGCATGCATACTTTGCAGCAGAGTCCTCTCACAGGAGTCCAAGATATACACCACAAGGGATCCTGTACTTGAGAAATGACAAGCTGTTCGTGGGTCAAGCAACCAAGCCTTCATGTTGTCTTGCACATGATGTGCAATAGCAAGGCCATAAATAGCCATCTTCACAAGCCTGTTCAGCTGACGCGTTAAGCATCATCAGCTGAACAAGGACCCGGGCTATTTAGAGCCCCGCACAAAGATGTGGAGCATGGTTCTTCCTGTCAGAGTCCTCACGACACCTGGCTGGTGCGTGCACAGGCTGCAAATCAAGGGCATCACCTTGAAGAGGTCATCACGAGTCATTCCCGGCTTCCTGGGCACTCCAGCAGGGATGATGATGACATCAGCGCCCTTCAACGCCTCGCCCAACTGCTCATCTCCAGCATAGCCCTGCATGGACGCTGATGAGTGAGGTTGCAAATATTGCAATGTGTGTGTGCAGTTGCATGAACATCAGAAGGCCTATTGTGTCCTGCATGAGGTGGCGGTCATCTCCCTGATGTCAGTCACATTGGAGAATGCTGCACAGAGGTCATGATGCATGCATGTATAACGAGATGTCACCGCCGTGGGGTTGGGCGTGTACCTTTGTCTTGGCCTTGGAGTTGATGTGACTGATGTCAGCTGCTACTCCAGGAGTGCCTTGAATATCGTACAGGGCAAGGTCGCTGACGTAAGGGTTCATCTGCAAGACAAGCGTTGTGTCAGTACGGTGCGACCTTAGGTAGGTCTACAGTAAGAGCGAGCATCTTTGTTGGCAAGCTGATGTGGATAAATGGCATTCTGACGTATGACAGCCATTGCCAAAGCAAGTAGATCTGCATGAATATGATGGCAGAAAGGTCTGTTTTCGAGCGATGTCCTAGAGTGATTTTCCGATATTTAAGGACATATTACCTTCATGAGAAGACCCAGGGGCTGCCCGATGCCGCCAGCGGCACCCAGGATGGCCACCTTTCTCTCAGGAGTGGAGGAGCTGCTGTAGGCCCGCTGGGACGCGGCCAGCGCCTGCTGGGATAGACGCAGAAGCCCCTTCATCTTGGGATTTGTCACACAAAGTTCCTGGGCTGCGGACGATCAAAACTTGATGCCACATTCTGGCATTTGCAAAGCATGCGCCCAACTTGCTAGGGTTCGAGAGGGCTTCCTCGGAAATGGTAGCTGCTTCGGCCGGCTTGCTCTCAAGAAGTGCAAATTGGAGCTGCAGATGAGCCTGTAGTATGCTTTGTGCACTTGACGAATAGATGACATCACTGTGATTGCCCGTGCTGACTTTGCTGGGTGCATAGCTCATCGACTTACACACGGCGCAGTCATCATGTGCTCGGACATCATAGACAGTCTCGGTACACTCGTGACACTGAAGGAAATGTAGAATTCATCTACCTACGCGTGTTGAACAGCAGCGACGACAACGTCAGGCGCTGGTTGCACTTAGTTGCTGTACTAGGCTACTCTACCTTCGGTCGAAAGCTGCGAACTTGAGGAATACGCAGCACCCTAGAGAAAGCGAAATATGGTGAAGAAAAGGAAGCGCCCTGAGCCTGACACAGCAGACAACGAGGAGTCTCATCAGCCCGCAGCACCATTGTCAAATGGCACCCATCCAGGGGCAGCTCCCCAATCTGAAGCTCTGCCGGCTCCTGAGGCGCAACTAGGGAGTACCACAGATGATCTGGTGTCTCTACACAGAGCTCGCTTCGTGCCCTGGCAGCCCACAGCAGTAGTGGCATCTGCCACAAGCACTGATGGCAGCCTGGTAGCAGTTGCACATGAGAGCGGCGCAATTGAGATCTGGGAGACATCCAGCTGGACATGCAGACAGGTGCTTGCTCAGTACCACATTCTCTCGCTGTCCTTGTCTTTCCCTGACTTTGCCATAGTGGGGAGTCACCTCTGTGGGGAAGCAGGGCTCTGTTGGCCTGCTTCTTGCAGGGAAGAGAGAGTGCACGGCGTACAGCAGTACCCTATGCACCTTCAACACGCAACATGACAGGCCAAGTCATGGGGCAATTCAGTGCTATGGTGGTTGGTCAGCAGCCTCTTGAGTAATCCCTTGATGTTTGCACTCAGGTCATTCCCGGGAAGGAGGACGCATGCATCAGCTGCCTGGCTTGGGTGAGGGACCCCCTGGATGGCACAGAGGCTCTTATCTCAGGCGGCCTGGACGGCATCCTCACAGAGTGGGACCTCGTCACAAGGTTGCCCAGGCATCTGGGAGACTCCTTTGGAGGCGCTATCTGGGACATTGCTGTGCAGCCCGCCTCTCCCTCTGAGCAAGGTGCCCTGCCCTGCCCTGTCTCAGCACAGCAGTTTCAAAAGGTTGCCAGTTTTGATTGGAAAGCGCAGGCGGCTGCAACTGCGTGCTTTCAAGCCTGGTACATTGTATACTGAGTGCTGTGTGCAGAGCATTTGATTGTCTCAAGAGCAGCCCTGTGTTGCCATGTGGCAGCCCCTGCATCTCAGCAGTCAGCATAGGAGGTGCTGTGAACTCAAAGTACTGCCTTCCTATACAGGTGCCGCGCAGACGGTGGCTTTGGCATGTGACGATGGCACGCTGCGGCTGTTCACAGCGGAGCATGGGACCCCCCGCCTCATGTACCACAAGAGCATGCCAAGGCTGGGGGGCCGCCTGCTCTCTGTGGCCTGGCACCCCAACGGGCAGGCGGTGGTCACGGGCACTGCTGTGGGCACGCTGCACGCCTGGCACATTGCCAAGTCCCAGGAGCTCATGCGCATCAGCATTGGTAAGGTTCTGGCACCTGTGTTGCTTGGCTGTCCGCACATGAGACAGTGCATCATAGGCACTGCCTCTCAGTCAACACATTACAAGCTTAAGCCCAGCTAGGGAGGGTCACGACGGCCTGGCTATCTCATCTGCTACATGATTGGGTGCCCCGTAATGGGACTGCTTTGCCTTGAAAGTCCTTGACATCCTGAAGCTTTGTGGGCAGCTGGGTCACCCCGTAGCGGTGATCGTCCAGCCTTCCAGGAGGGTTGTCTTGCGCACGATGCGCCTCCTGCTGGCGGACAATTATCCCTACAGGGCTGCCCATTTTCCTTGCCATTCATCACATAGCTCCAGGGTGTTGAAGTGTGGAGGGACGCCTCTGTTCCAGCAATGTCAGGACCAAAGTGCCTCAGAGGTGCTCAGATGTAAGACCTGCGCAGGGGATGGTTCAGGCAAGGAGCACTGCGTGTGGAAGAGCCTGGTTCTTTGCGATGGCACCATGGTCACCGGGGATTCGGGAGGCAACGTCCAGTTCTGGGACGCGCAGCTGGGCACCCGCACAGCTGCATTCCAGGCATGCTCACAGCCCCCTCAACTTCATGTCATTGTATCAGCCAGTCACAATGTACCGCCTCCTCTGCTGCCTTGCCTGCTTCAGCAGCAGATGCTGACTCATACAGGCTCTTGCCGCTGCGATGGAAGAGATCCCATGCTCTTTGCTGACATGCTGATACATTCAACAGTAAAGCGGTGTGTAACTGGATCTGCAGGTGCATGCGGCGGATGTCTTGGCCATGGCTGCATCGCCAGCTGGAGACGCAGTCTTTGCGGCTGGCATTGATCCGCAGCTGGCCCTGTACAAGCGTGTCCCTGGCAACAAAGGTATCTTGTCCGCACCCATGCAGTCTGAGACTTCTTTACCGGTCTCGCATGGATGGTATCTTGTTTCTTACGCAGGGAGGAAAAGGCGTTCCATGTCCTTCTCTCTGTTGCTGTGCTCCTACTGCCCTTTGCGTGTCAAGAGACAGATTTAATCCACAATCCCCATCATAGGCGCTTTCCATGATAAACAGACCCAGCTGTCCGACAAATGAACAGTCAGCCCTTGAAACAGCTGAGGCTGCTGTTCTGCAGGAAAGCCAGAGCGCTGGGTGCACTCCCAGTCAAAGCGGCCGCACACCCATGATGTGCGTGCGCTGTGTGTGGTGAGCGTACCTGACGAGGATCCTGTCCTGGTCAGCGGCGGCAATGATGCACAGCTCCTGGTGCACTCTGTACCGCGCTACACACAGGTGGATTCCTGTTGTGACACGCTGCATACCTTTAACACTGTGTGTACATCCCTCTGTATTTTAGTGCTCACCCGGCATGCTCTTTAGAGCATTCAATGGCCTGTTGGTAGGATGCGCGGTGCCTGGCATAATAGGCTGAGTAACTGACTTGATGCGGTGGTGCATGGCACGTGAAAGGACACTTGACCAGAGACCTCAATGTACATCTCCTGCACATGATGGGTGAGCAGACTTTGCATCCCACTGCAGGAGTCTCCGGTGCGGGTGTCCAGGTGCCCGCAGGCGGCTATCTTGCGCTGCGCCGGCGCTGCGCAGCCCGCGCTGCTGCTCAGCGCGCAGGGCCTGGACGTGCACGTGTGGCAGCTGGGTGCTGCATTGGACCGGCAGCACCAGGTATGTCATCAAGAATACCAGAGCACCTGTGGAGCCTAGGAATAATCACAGCCATGTCAGAACACCTGTGCACCACATGGCCATGACAATGCATGTCATGGCACATTTGGAGAGGGACTTCCAACGTGATCTTCTCCGCACGTCCCACTTGACAGCTGACCAGTGCAGTCGGAATGCTTTATGGTGTTGAGACAGCTGAAGCACTTACTACGTGGGCCAGCCCGTGTAGTAAGTATGTCTGTTGTCATGCACTATAAAGCATCCCGGAATGGGGGTGCCCTGAGTATGCAGAGACAGATGCAAGCAAATGAAGCACACAGGAAAGCCTGTAACGATTTGCTCATGGCGTGCAGGCCGCCAGCCTGAGCGGGTGGGAGCACACAGAGGGCTACCCTGTGGACGTGGTGCAGGAGCCCCTGCACCTGGCACACATCAGAGCGAAGGGCCCGGGGCACCTCAGCGCGGCCGCCATCTCGCCCAATGGGCAGCTCATAGCCTTTTCTGACGCTGCTGCGGGCAGCCTGCGCCTGTACAGGCTATCCAGAGCAGAGGTGCGCGCTGCTCTCCTATGCTTCCAACTGTCTTGAGGATGAGTGTGGAAGCCCTGGCAGACTATGAGCCTTCGCTGATGCATGTCACCGCAGATCTTCGCCATATATATGTATGACCCTAGGACCCCTCCCATGAGTTGCCTGAAACCTCTGGCTGTTTGGCGCAGGAGGCGAAGGCAGCCAGCATGGCTCGGCTTGAGCTGCCTGGCGAGCTGGCAGGGGTGGCAGCACTAGCCTTTGTGCCTGACAGCAGCAGGCTGCTTGTAGCCACTAATGATGCCCGAGTCCTCGTCATCGACCCTGAGACCTCTCAGGTGGGCTTGCAAGAGTGCTCACACATCTGCGCTTGACCACTTGCCCTGCAGAGGTGGGGTCTACAGTCCTGTATGCTCGGCTGAGTCAAGCATGAAGGTGTTTAGTCGCCCATCCTGTGGCACAGTACGGGTTATCATGCTTTTCGTAGGCCATGCTTGGGTTTTGCTAGCAGGTTGTGTGCAGATTAGTATGCCCAGCAAGGCAAGGAGCGTCCCTGTGGCGCTGCATAAGCACATTGACAAGCGCATGCTGTCAAAGCAGCTCTTTCTGCTGTCTCGGGTCTTGAGTTATATGGTGCCCTGCCCGCAGGTGGTGAGCAGCATGTCCAGCAAGGCGAGGGCCGCCTCTGTGGCGCTGTATGGGCAGGTTGACACCCGGACAGCTTCAGAGCAGCTCTCCCTGCTGGTCTCAAGTCTGGTCGCCTCTGCCGACGGCGCGTGGGCAGCGCTTGCGCTGCATCAGCGCGTGGAGCTCTTCAGCCTGAAGAGCAGCAAGCATCATGGCAGCCTCCCTGTGTTTGAGGTACACCGCCGACTCGGTCCCGAAGCTCCATGCACGGTTTCAAGTGAACTTCTGACATGGCTGTCAGGCACAGTATTCGACCTGTAGCGTGTTTCCACATCATTTGCAGCCTTCAATCCCTCACAGGTCTTAGGTTCTCCAGCTGTTCTGACATGGAGCAAGATGGGTTACTTGCTGTGTCTCACATTTATATCTGATTGCCAATTGCTGAGTGTGCAGGATGCATCACATGCTTGTCACGTCCACATGCGAGTGTCATTGCCTGAGAAAGCAGCATGCCTTTCACTGTGTGAGTGTGCTTGTCCACACAGGATGGGAGCACAGTAACAGCAGTTGCCTTCACTCCGGACGGCGCCTCCGTAGCAGTGGCCAATGCGGCCAACGAAGTCGTGCTGTTCGAGGTTGCAACGCTGCAGCACACGAGGTGGTCCGGGCAGAGTGCTGCCCGCCTGCCTGCCCGCCTGCTCAACATGCCCGGCAGGGTCATGCACATCTCCTTCTGCCCTGATCCATCGGTGAGATCCTATTAATCATACCCAGTACTTCAACCCGTGTCAGTGAACAATGCTGCCAGAGACAAATCCTTCAGCTTGTCTGCAGTTTCTGACATGTTGTTTAGTGAGTGACCTGGGAATCAGTCTGAAGGAGCTGTCCTTTAAGCATCACCGGCTTGTTACAAGTATGCAGAGTGAGACTGTATCAAGGGCTCAATCTCTGTGTGCAGGTGCAGTCTGCAGTCATGCACACGTCCTCCAGCCTGTGCAACATAGACTTTGGCGCGCCGCCTCCAAACGAGGTGCCCAAGAGGAAGCTGAGGCGCATGGCGGGAGGCAACCCGGAGGCGCTGGGCCGGGCTGGGCAGAACTTCCGTGTGTTCACCCTGGAGAACCCCTGCCTCCTGTGCGAGTACACCAGCAGCAAGGCAGTGCTCCTGGTGCGGTGCTCTTCTGTGCAGTGTAATGCACGCCTGTGAGCATGCTGCGGATGCCCCTGACAACCCCCTTGCATGCATATGCTCTTGCAGGACAATGATGGGACACAATGTGGCTTCATTGAAGCTAGGCAACAACACGCAGGGGCGCTTGTGTGAATTGTCCCTGCAGTGCAGGGTCCTTGCCATCCCTGAATGTGCTGCAATTGTGTGACAGCCTCTGGCCCCTGCGCACTCCATCTTGTAGCTGCTCATGATCATGCTTTCCGTTCGAGATGGTGTGAGCTTTCACAGGTGGAGCGGCCATGGGCTGAGGTGATGAAGGCGTTCCCGCCGCCGTTGTATCGCCACAGATACGGCACATGATTTCGCAGAAACCTTCAGCTGAGGGTGGTATTCAATCACTACAGAGCTAGAGCTTGGGGGGCTGAGAGATGAGACCATTGGCCCGGTCTTGGGGCAGAGCGCATCCTTTCGTCAGTAATGTAAATGCTCGGAACAGCTGTAGAGACGAGCTTTGTCACAACAAGAGAAGAGATGAGCTCCAGCCGAAGCCAAGGCTTGAAGTTATCACTCAAAGGGTGGCAATCTGTCGCCTTGGTCCATAGGGCATATGCGTGGAAGTCTGGCATCAGAATTTACTTGCTGAGGGTCTGGCTGGCCATGGATTTTTCCCCTTATGATGCAACAGAAGGATGTTTCAAAGGCCGCCTGCAGCATCTGCCCAACGTTTTCCCTTGTTGAGCAAGGATATCAATAATGTGCTGCAAGAATATGGATGGGCTAACTTGCATCATGAACAAGCAAGGCATGTATGAAGGCCAACAGTGACTGGTCGCAGGATGATGTCAGTGGAGAGTGGATAGAGTGTTTCCTTCCCAAGATGCATTACACTCCACACTCCAGATGGCAGTGCACATTCAGCAATCCGATCTGATCTGAGAGGAAGCCAAGAGTCTAGGGGTTTCAAGATCTATTCCTTCCTTGATCCCTCTACATGATAACAGGGCAACTACTTGCCCAGTGTCTACTGCTAAACTACTGTGCAGCTGCCAGAGGCTATACCATTCCAAATAGAATCCCTATCCCAGCACGCAGCTCATAAAGCCCTCAAGAGACACTGACATAGCGCCTGCAGTCTTCTGCACAAAGTAACCAATGCTCTCAAAAGGTATGCACAAAAGCCGCCCTCCGCTCATAGTCTCTCCAGCTGGGCAGGTGGAGTCAAATCTTCGGCGGAAAATTGCCATGCGCAGATGACACCACCACAGCTTGCAAGCCCCACTGCGGGAACCCCCGACAGGCTTTATTTTACTGTAGGACACATGAAAATCTGCACTGTCTGGCAACAACCAAAACCAAGGGCGCTGCTCCAATCGAGGTGGGGCCTGCAGCCGCATTGCTGGCGCAGTACAGAGGGGCATGATATTTGGAGCGCTACGAAAAGGGCCTAAAACACCCACAGCATAGCCCCTTCAAAAGGGCTCCAGTCCGCTACTGCTGTACCCATAGTACTGCAAATGCCACCGAATGCTTCAGGAGACAAAGCTATGATGCCCTTAAAAAAGAGCTTGCCCCGGCAGGCGCTGCCTTGTTCTGGTGTATCCTGAAGATCAGTGGCATTTGCGCCCATCCTTTCCAGACCAAGACCGACTGCAAAGTAGGGCCTCATCCTCCCATCCTTCCCGACACAAGATGGACCGCAGAATAGGATCATGTCCTACCCTGATATGTGAGTAGATACCTGCTCGCAGGGCTACCAGCGGGTGGGAAAGGGACTATATGCACGTCGCTCTCAGCAATTCACTCATTCTCACAAGGCACAGTTCTATGGGATTGGTAGATCACTCACTTCTGATTGTTGATTGCTCACCCCGCTCACGATCTGTACGCTGCCTGATTTGCTGGGGTGTTCCCAGAGGCATGACATGCAGTGCATGCACAGTCTTCTCCACTGCGCAGCCCCGCAGGGCAGCTGCTCTGTGCAGAACCCTGTCGCCTACTAGGATGTTGTGCTCACTCTCTCATAAGAGTGCCCTCAAAAGGCTTCTGCCAAATGCAGACTTCCCAATGGTCAGACACAGCTCACCCCATCCTGCTTCGATGTGCCAGCTTGGCATGCAGATAGCTGCTGGTCTACTGAGAGGGTGACTGCTGTGCTACTGAGAGCCCTCGCTGTCTCTGTCTGTTTGCTCTGCCTAGCAGCAGCATTGTTGTGCAGCAATCACCTGCTGCGGGTGCCTCCAGTGACTGACTGCAGCCATGTCTTGAGCCACATGTCTGGCATGTCTGCAGCTTCCCTGTACTGCCATGAACTTCGCCTATCTGTCTAAGGCCAGATCTCTGGTAGGGAGCGTCCACATCTTGAGGTCGGCACCCATCAATCATAGGTGGACACTCTCACCAGATGCCTCACGCGCTTCTCTGCCACTACTTCCCTATGCAGGGCCGTGCCAGTCTCATCGGCCGCTGCTGCTCATGTTCTTGCGCAGCTTGGACAGCAGGCCTGGGGTGGCTGCTCGCCTGTCCTCCTGCTGCCGCATGGACTTCCAGAGCTCCTCCATGCGCACCTGCACAGGCACATGCGTCACATGCCAGAGCACACGTCGAAAGTGTGCCAGCATCACTGGCTGGCTATGACTGTCTTAGAAGCAGGCGCATGCGCTGCTGCATGGGTCACTGCATGTGAAGCCCTACCTTGAGGACTTCAAAGGGCGGGCGCTCTCTGGGATCCTTCTGCCAGCAGTCCCTCATCACGGATGCCAGGCCCTCCGGGCAGGAGGGCGGGATGGTGGGCCGCAGCCCCTTCTGCACCACGCCCACGGCCGCCTGAAGAGGCGTCATCTGCTCGTAGGGGACCCGCGCCGTCAGCAGCTCCCACATGGTGATGCCGAAAGAGAATACATCGGCCTTCTCGCGGTAGGGGTTGTGCTCAATGACCTCTGGCGCCATCCACCTGTCAAACACATCACACCTAGTCACACACCATGCAGTCATCGCATTTGTCACTAACCGCCCATATAACCTCTGACACTATCTGCCCAGCAGATGCCATCAAGCCAGTCAGCTGCCATGTCACCGTCATAAGAGTCTTCCATTTGACACAATCTAGAACTTGAAGCACTCTGACGGCCTTGGGGAAGCAAGGATGTCCTTACCTGTATGTGCCAGTCTCTGCTGTCATGACGCCGGTTGTGTTCATGACCCGCGCCACGCCAAAGTCTGCGATCTTGACGGTCCCCGTCTCATCCATCAGCAGGTTGGCTGCTTTGAGGTCTCGGTGCACAATCTTGCGCTTGTGCAGGTAGTCCATGCCTCTGCAGACCTCCGTCCCAATCTTCAAGACCAGGGACAGCTTCAGCTGGCCCACCTGCATCACAGAAGAGACAAGTGTCAAGCAGCCTGCATATCTTTTCCTTCACGACGTGCATAAGTCTGATAGAAGAGGGCTCGCATGGGTCATAGATGCCTCCTTACTGAGCACTGGGTAGCAGGCAACAGCAGGTATATGATCTTATACGATACCAGATGCAAGGTTGGCTCAGCGCATGGAATGATAGGACGTACAGTGTTGCTGTGCGCTGCCTCACCAATGCTCAGCAACACTGCACATACTAAAATTCCATGCGCGTCGGAATGTGATTATGTGAGAGCCGGATCTACCTTGCGCATGTAGTCGTAGATGCTGCCGCCGGCCATGAACTCAAAGACTATGCACAGGTTTGGTCTCCGCGTGCATGCGCCGATGAACTGCACGACGTTCTTATGCCGTACCTTCCGCATGATGGCAACCTCCTGCAGGCAAATGCACGTTTGGCGGACTCCACCAGTGTGATAGTTCTATAGTGTATCATTGCCTGAAGCTCAATGTCCAGATAGACCTGCATTAAGCTACCAGTCCCCTCGTCTGTGATGACAGAAAGAAGTTGCTGGGTTCAAATGTGACATAAATTTGAGGCCATGTGCGTCAGCTGCGGCCCACCAGCACTCTTGAATCTGTACAAACATATGCACACTGTGCTACAGGTAGAAGAGAGGGGAAGCAGATCATGCCTGCAGGAACTCCTCATACTGCTGCGTGTCTGTGTGCACATCTCGGAGAATCTTGATGGCCACTTCCTGCCCGCAGTAGCTGCCCTTGTACAGGTCCCCGAAAGCGCCCGAGGCGATCTTGTCCTGGAAGGCTATGTCTGCTGGATCGAGCTCCCAGTCATCTGCTGGCGATGCTGAGGCTGACTGCGGCTCCCGCTGCTCTGCTAAGTCCATGCTCTGCGGGAAGGGCAAATGAATTGTAAGCAGCTGTACACATACACTTGCCCATATGTCAGCCAAGTGTGAACCTGCTGAATCAATGCAGCTGCTGAGTGTGTCGAGCTGCCTGCTAACCCCCTGCTCTGCACGGAGAGAAGCTACATGGTGAGCAGAGTCACACACACTCACAGCTGCAGAAATTCAGCAGCCTAACTTGGCTGACATGGACATAGAACTCGCAATCTCAATCTTGTGGACTCCAGTCATATGCAAAAGAACTGACTTCTTGCAAATGTCAACTTTACAAAGCAAGAGACCGACGGCAACGCATGCTGTATGCATCCTCAAGTCACACGCTCTACATCCGCAGCACAAGAGCAAGATGGCTGTGCAGGCAGAGACTGGCATGCAGTATCATACTAATCATGAGTGAGGGCAGGCTGCAGGCTCACCCGCTCCCGCTCAGCTGGCAGGTCATCTGGGATCACCAGAGGAGGCTCCTGCTGGCTGCCAGCTGAGGGCGCGCTCTCCAGGGGGGCTGGCAGCTGCTGCAGCCTCTCGCTCAGGACCTCCTCCAAATCCTCGCAACCCTGCACAGCCCAGTGCATCACATTAGAGCTTCAAACACCTCTGAGAAGGGAGCAGCACTTGCAAAGGCTTTTCCTGGGTACGCCTGACTCCCAACCGCTCAGAGACTCCAGCATGCAAGTGCACTGCTGCAGCAATGCCCAAGGAGCTCCAGAGCTACAGTCGTAGGCCATCCAAGCAGAAGCTCTGTTGGAAGTCCCACAGAGCAGCCAAAGAATCCCTTGACAGAGCTTGCAAACAGGGTGCCGTGATAAGGCCTGACACACGCACAGATCAAGATGCAGGGAGTATGATATCACGACGTACCTCGCCGCTCCAGCCATTCACCACAAAGACATCCAGCGTGAACTTGTCAGTTGTGTTGAATGCATGCGCCTCGCAGATGTTCAGGTTTAGATTCCCCTGCACAGGTCGGCACTCCCCTCAGGGAAGGGTTTCCTACAAGAATACAAGATATCCTGACAGCCCTGGCGGCAGACAGCTGCCATCTTGCCTCACAGCCTGTGGTGTGCTGCTGGATAAACATATTGGTCATCCAGCCTGACAACCCAAGGGGCCCCACAATCTAAAGCATCACTGCTCAGCATGATGATAGGCGACTTCTAGGACTGTCGCAAGCAGAGATGCTGAGGATGCTCCCTAGAGGTGCTCATGCGGAGCTGACGAGGACTGCTAAAGACCCCGATTGCACTTCCATCCTCCTCAACCATGCAAATGTGCCTTACGATGCGCGCATGCGCTTATTTGACACTCACCAGAGTTTCTGAGAGCCGGCAGAGCAGCTTGGGCTGGTCCTGAGATGCGATTGTTATCTCATAAAATGAAGCATCTGCTCCGCCCCTCCCCTCATGTTTTTCCTCTGCTTCGTGTACAAGAGCCTGCCCAAGCACACACTTTCATTTTCTAATGTTCAAGCGCACGCACTCAGCGTGGCGAGAGAGTCAGGCAGCCACAGCATGCAAAGGCAGGCCAGTGCAGGCGCTTGGTACCTGCAGGTTTGGAGAGCTGCCAAACGCCGGCCGGGGCAGAGCACTGTGCCTGGAGAGAGATCTTGCCACCGCCTGGGCTGACGAGGGCTGCAAGGGCACGCACCCACTTGAGACACCGCCCGCATAAGAAAATGCTCGCCACGTAACTGACAATATGCTTCCTAATAAAAGGCCGCACCTCGCTGAGCAGCGTGTCCAGGCCTCCAAAGGACGGTCGTCTGTCTGAGCCGCTGCTGTTGTATGTGGGAACCAGCCCCACGTCCACTGACCTGACTTGGAAGGACACTGCTGCAGGATCATTCCTGGCTGACTGTAGCAGGCGGTGGTGATTAAGTATATCTAGGCTGCTGATGTTCACGTCCAGCGCATATCTTGTTGGAAGACTCGCAAAGTGCTGCTTGATGCCCTCGATGACCTCCGGCGTCACGTCCAGGCTCCGGCGCTCCCGCAACCGAGCTATGAAGGCCGAGCAAATTTCCTGCTTGGTCCGCCTCATGAGCTGCTGCTGCCCCGATGCTGACGCCATGGTGCACCCGTGGGAGAGGAGCGACGGCACAGGCGACACGGCCAGCATCATGGCTCCGCAGACATCAGCCTCCAGATCTTCACCTCTGTGCCCCTCCCCGCCAACTTTGCTACCGTCACGCATGGCCCAAACCCTAGCCCTTCCCTCAAGGGAGCTGCGATTATTACCGGTCAGGGTGTCACCGATTCCGATCGACTGCATCCGGGCTCCCGATGTTGGTCATCCGGCCGTGGATCTGTGCAGCCCGGCCGGGGTTTTGTGCCTCTTCAGCAGGGGCCCGAGGTATGCATACAATCGAAGAGTGATCAAAACGTGTTGCGAATGTTCTCGTATTGTGGGCGGTTGCTGTTCTCGCTGAGGGACCAATGTTGGAAGGAGAGAGCTGCCTGTATCGTGGCCAAGGCCTTACTACGTTGGAATGGAGGCAATGCTGTCGCCGTACGTCTGCTTCTATTGAAGGACGTGAGCTTGTCCCTCGGATAAGCATCAGCATCTGGCCATTCAAGCTATGATCTTGACATATACTTTCGAGATAACACCCTGTCATTGCCTTGTCACACCCAGACCTTTTGTCATCTTTATTGCTGCTTGATGGTAAAAAAGGTGGATCAATCTCGCAGAAATGCAGTTGATGGCGCTACAGCTGCCAGAACAAGAATGGTGATGACTGTCACCTGAATTACCTTCCCCTGAACCTGAGCTGAGACCTCAAACGTCCCCTAGCACCTGGCTGGACTATGCGCAATCAATGAATGCTAATAGACAGCAGATATTGTCTGGACGGTCAAGAGGCGCGTTACGTGGCTGACTCAAGCTGACACACAGACACAATGGCGCTTGTTCGACCTCTCCAGGGCTGCCCAAAGGGTGCACTGTTTCCTGCTACCAATGCTTCATGGTTGCAGGGATGAGGGCCTGCTCAATTTCTTGTAGTGCACTGGCTGGTCACCCGTCCGGAGGCATTGTGCTGGTGTATGCAGCATTTCTTCCATGCCCAGTAGATGCCTCTGCAAAGTTTGGGCTGCCTCCCTCAGGGCTTCCAGCATCCCCATCAACAAGACCTGCACCATGAGCATATTCTGATCAGGTCATGTGCTACATGTGAGAGCTGACACCGCAGCTTTGGCTGCAGGCTGGCTGTGTTGTTCACCTGTAGGCCTTTTTCAGCATGGCATGTCATATGCTCTCTGGCTCGCCGACGACACTTTGCAATAGAGCATGATGTGGTGGACAAGGCCCACAGAAGGTTCATTGCAGATTACCATCTGCCCTAAAAGCGCGTGCTCCAGGCCGACATGACCTTGTGTAGAAGGATGCAAGACAGCACTCAAAACGACTGTAAGCACACCAATGCAAGATAGATCCCTGGTCCGGTCCATATGTGTGATTCTGTGGAGCCCCCCCAGATTGAGGCTCTGAGAATCTCACGTGTATGCCCTATGGCCCTAGGCTACGGGTTGCCTCCCTTGTAATAATAATAATGATGATTCTGTGGGAGCGCACCCCATGCTCGGATGGCGGCCGGCGCAGGCGGCGCGGCTGCGGCCAGGGTGTGCTCCTCCATGCTGCGCCCCGACTCCAGCTCCTGCCAGTCCCGCCGCGACGCCAGCGAGTTGCCGTGGTGCTGCTGCGTGTCCTCGCCCGCTGCACCATACCATAGCATGCTTAACACTTTCTGCCAGAAAAGGAGCAAACGCTCTTCAGCCTCCACCTGAACTCCCCTCAAGACTATCGTGGAACGTCTCCTGGCAATTCCGTATGCTAGCTTGTGCTGCTGGCTGGCTTGTCTCCTCAGCAAGTATGCTGGCCTAAGGCTGGTCCGCATGGTTGCTGCATGTCATCACCACAGGCTCCTGCCATGGATCTGAATTGATGCGCTGACACAAGTCAAGGCTGTTTGCCAGGTGCTCTAGTTTGTCTCCTGGTCCTCTGCATGGGGCTCTAACACTTCTTAGAGCTTGAGAATACTGCACTGATGCACATCGAGGCAGCTCACCTGCTGCTGCAGTCATCTCCAGGTCCTCCTCGTGGTCCTCGCAGTCGTCCAGGTCAGCGCCCACCTCCCCATCGCTGGCGCCCTCCAGCTCATCATTGTCCTCGCTGCTTCCCCGCGGCTTCCTCAGGCCCTGCGCACACTTCTGCGGCAGTCAGTAACCCCGTCCAGACACGACATCTGCTTAAAAGGTTGTCCATACACAAGGCGCCAGTATGATGTGTGCACATCATTGTCAGGGCACTCCTGCAAGCGCCCAAGACCAGTCCTGCAGCTGAGCCCCGCACGGGTCCAGCTGGCTCTACAAGTGGGATCACACTGCCTCTAATGACGAGTATCAAGCTGCTTCTACATGTGTGGTGCTGCTTGGAGGGCACGACATGCATCTGCCAAAACAGGGAGGTGGCAGGGCCAGGCATCTCACAGTATTGCTGTGCGAGCGCGCCGCTCGGTCGGAGTCGCTGTTGTCCGGCATCGCGAGCACCAGGTTGTGCCGCCCGCCAGCTGCGCAGCAGATGACTCGCCATCTATCTGGGCCCCCTGCACATGAAAATGTACACCTTGGCATGCTGGCTGCTGTCACCCATTTCCTCTGCCATGGGTGCATAGTGAGGGCCCTGACAGAGCAAGCAGATCAGATCATCTGTTGCATCCCTGCAATAATTGTTGTCTGCAGGGACCAGAGCGTCTACCCTTCAGACAACAATCACCACGTCCATGCAGCAGCATGAGCAATCTCTTGGCCTGGCAGGACCATCATGTGGAATGAGGGCGTACCAGGAAGGAAGACCTCCACGGGGGAGTAGTGGTCCTTCTCGGTGCCGCTGCCCAGTCTGCCAAAGGAGCCTCGGCCCCAGACAAAGATGCGGCCCTCGCTGGACAGCACCATGGTGTGTGTGCCTCCGCAAGACGCCTGCACAGTGAAGGCAGTCGCGTCTCAGATCAGGTGTTCTGTGTGCATCCTCAGAGGACCAGCAGCATGGCGTGCATGCATTTGCACAGTGCGTGCACATACTGAAAGGCTTCCCACAGGATCCTTCTTCATGCAAAGTAGCCTTCATCAACTCTATCAAAACATCACTGCACATTTTGACCGTTTGAGATGAGGTCCTATCTTCTACAGGAGGACCCTCCTTCAAGCCAGGGTCAATGTGCAGACGTCATTGAGGCAAATGGTAAAGATCACAAGACTGCTGAAGGGGAATGCAGACCTGGACAATTCTGGTCTCAGGCTCCCTGAAATGCACCTCCGTTGCCCGGAGCTTGCTGGAGCCGGAGCGGTCTCCCAGCCCCAGCCTGCCATACTCCCCGCGACCCCACACGAACACCTCTGCAGGGCAACAGAAACACCTGAGGTGGTTATAGACTGCAAGGCTGATTTGCCCTCATGCCATGCCAGCTAGCCCAGCAGGGATGTCCTATGCAAGTGCACACATGCACCTTCGCGGGCCCAGCCTGGATCAGCAAGACAACGGCGTTCCTCTGCCAGAGGTCTGTTCTTCCTAAGGAACGACCTGGGCATAGGCCGAGTCATTGCAGGCATACGGGACATGCCGTACCTCCTTCAGTGGTCAGCGCTAGAGAGTGCCAGCCACCGGCGGCAATGTCTGCAATGCGCACGCTCTCCAGGCCCACCACCTTGGTCGGGGAGGTCTCGTAGAAGGTGCTCCCATTGCCCAGCTGCCCAAAGTCGTTGATGCCCCAGGCCAGCACCTCCCCAGCCCTGCCCAAGAACATACACCTCAGTCACTGCCCCCTCAGAAGGTGAGTTGCAACCTGCCGTGCCAGCAATTCAGGAAGATGTGTCTCATGTGCAGAGGGTGCAGCAAGTCCTGCCACACGAGGAAAAGCCCCAATGCTTATCGTCCAATGTCCAGATGCAAACTCCTACAATTCTCCCTTCAGCGTCATTATAGCAAGCTTTAGCTGCTCACTGGAGAACTGCAGATCCACATCAGGAATTGAACGACATTTGCTGGGTCTCACATAGAGCGGCGCTGCCACATACAAGAGGACAGATGACACAGGGTTGCTTACGCATTGAGGCATAAGTTATGGAAGGCTCCGCAGGCGATCTTCACGATGTCTGTGGCCCCAGCCACGCTCTTCGGGGACCTGTCTACCTTCATGGAGAAGTCCCCCCACGGCTCCCCCCACGTCCATACCTGCAACATGAAACAATGCTCATCTGAGGCTCCCAGGCCAACACACACCAGGGGGTTTGTCTCATACATCAGTAGCCCACAGCACTTGTCAGCGGTGCCTATTCCTAGAGGCCAGTGTTGGCCATGGACAGTAGTCTCTGCACTCAACTCCAGGGTCTATGCAGCAGACGGCGCAAGGCATGATCATGGCATCACTCGCCAATGATGACCTGCCAAAAGCAGCTCATTGATCAAGAGTCTGTGTACATGCGAGCAGCAGTCTGCAGCCAGAGACCTCAGGGGATACACAGGTCAGTAGGTGTAGACTCTGTGTGGGCAGCATGGGGGTGTACACCGCAGGGCCTCACCTCGCCAGTGTCAGTGAGCACGCAGGAGTGCATGCCGCCAGCAGACACCTGCTTGATCCGCAGCCCAGGCACACAGGGCGTTGGCTCCACCACATCCCTGCAAGCCCATGCAGGAGTCAAGGTCAGCGTCCATTGACCATGAAGCACCACAGGTTAAAAAGCTATCAATGCTTGACAAGTACCCCTGTCTCATGGTCACTGATACCAGTGACTAGCCAATGGTATCAGCACCCTTTCACAGAGGAACCTATCTCACCAAGCGTCAGACCGCAGAAGTGCAGTTGGTCATCATGGATGCACACTGTCTCTGGAGCAACACGCCCACAACCTTAGCAACAATTGGCTGTGCGGACTAGAAATTGCGCCTCAAGCTTTGCCCATGTCAGCCCACTCCGCAATGCACAGACCATAAAAGACTTGAGCAAATACTGGAATACCTGGCAATTTCCAGACATAGGGACTTCTTGGACGCATACCTGACAGCCCACTCCACATGGCACTGGCCATACTCATTGCCGCCCCAGGCGTACACCAGGCCCGCCGAGTCCAGCGCCAGGCAGTGCCAGCCGCCTGTAGAAATCTGCTGGATCTCGATGCCCCTCAGCGCAGCTATCCGCCGGGGCTTCTTCTCATCATTCCTGCATTGCATTTATGCACACACTGAGACTTAGGCCTCTGCTCCAGTGTATACATGAGCTTGGCTCTGGGAACGGTCTCTGCTCCAGTGTATACAGAAGCTTAGCTATGGGAAAAGGGGCCCTGCCCATGAGTGCCATTCCTGAAGCCCGTTCAGCAGCTAGAATCGAAAAGGTGCAGCCTGGTTGTAGATGGGAAGAGGGAGTGGAGATGTGCTGTATGAAAGGGTTGGGCAGCAGACCTGTGCCCGTGCCCAAGAGTTGCCCGGGCGTTCCAGCCCCAGGACAGGACCTGGCCGTCGCTGTCAATGGCCACGGTGCATCTGCTGCCGCACACCTGCAAGGCAGCGCCCCTCTTGCACCCTAATGTGGTCAGCAGGTCCTGGCGTGACAGGCAGAAGGGCCGTGAAGAGGAATGGCAAGGCTGGAAATGAAGCCTGGAGCAGCAGAGGTGCTGCTACATGGTAGATGACAGGTAATTATGCAGCTCTCTCACCAGAGGACCCCGTAAGAAGTCTCGCCCTTGAAATCGCGTCCCCAGCAGAGCCTCCACCACTTTGGGCGCCAGCACGTCATTGCCTGTATCAAGCCCCTGCACAGAGTGCGATTGTCTTTTGCAATTCCTCACTCAGCCACCAAGCCAGCTCGTCATGCCTGCATCATACTTCCCTGTGCCGCTTATGTCCTGCCTCAGCGCGGTTTCTTAGCACAAGGACCTCAGGGTTGGAGATGTCAGTATACAGAGCGGCACGGTGACAAGCCTTTCTAAATGGCAACAGAGACATGAGGGCTACAAAGGCAGCACAGTGAAGAAGCAGCAAAAGCCTGAATGCCAACTAAGGACACACCAGCTGGCCGTCCTCATTGACGCCCCAGCCAAAGACGACAGCCTCTATAGGCGGCCTCTGCACATACTGAGGCAGGGCGCGGCAGAGGTAGCCCACGCTGCTGGCCTGCTTCAAGAGGCGCCGCTGCGGTGAGGGTGCATTTGATGAGTGCCTGCACAAAGGTGATACTAGGTGACACATGGTCCTGCCATCAGAAGGAGAGGCAATGTCAAGGCCCATGATGCCATTGGAGAGATCCTACATTTAGGTGCCAGGGCAAGCCTCCTGCACCT
Organism: Coccomyxa viridis; assembly: GCA_963930925.1. Classification (NCBI taxonomy): domain Eukaryota; kingdom Viridiplantae; phylum Chlorophyta; class Trebouxiophyceae; family Coccomyxaceae; genus Coccomyxa; species Coccomyxa viridis. The sequence continues at coordinate 1,881,956 of CAWVOJ010000015.1, read as the reverse complement.
TTTCTGGATCTGACCTGGACGGTGGTGTCACTGTGGAATGTGATCCAGACTTTGTACCTGTTGAAGCCATTGGTTGGCAGAGGTCTGGCTTCATCTTCCTGGGTGTCGGGGGGTGTGCTTGCAGCGGCCTGGAAGGCAGTGCTTGCCCCTTGTGGGGTTGTACCGTTGGCCATCGTCTTTCAGGATTGAAGCCTCATTCTTAGAGTGCTATCAACGGACAGAGCTGTGGCAGATGGGCCTCAGCCCTAGCATGGCCGGCTGCCCGCTGGCGGCGTTGAAGTATTCTCAAAATAAACGGATATTCTTCAGAGAAGAGCAGCTGCCTTTCTCAGTGCTCAGCAAGGGCCAACCAGTGGCTTAGTGACGTCTCTCAGTATATTCTTTCGGAAGTTGCCCGCTTGAATCCTGTGATGACACTGGCGATGTGACACTCCTGTCCTAACAGCTTAACTTGGGCCTATGTAATGATCAATCGGTTATCCCCCTTAGCGCTTCTGAGCTTGAGAGCTTGGCTGCCCAAAACTCGCGCAGGTCGGCCCAGACATGAGTCATCAGCTGGTCCTCAGACTGCTGCGAATCCCTCACGATACAGCACCACAATTACAACGTACGGCAGTCAATGCTCGTGATCCCACAGATGTGCAGCCCGCCGGAAGCTGCTGTGTGATTTTTTTTTGCCTGCTCACGATCCATGTCTTGAGCAGCAACACCTCGACTTCTGGAATATCTAGCAGCACAGTTGACCAAGAAGTGCTGCGGCTCTGAAAAACGGTTTATCCGAAGAGTGCGAAGCGTGAGGCATCATGCCCAGCATGAAGGGCCTTGGGCCCGTCAGCTTCCAGGGCAATGCGGTACCTATGCCAGAGAAGGTGTGTGAGCTGATGCATCACTGCGGTTGTTATTCGCCGCAACCTTGTCTCTTACAGGAACCGAAATTTGCAGGCAGCCAGAGAAGAGATTGTCTCCCTCACTGTCAAGTCCAAGGATGCAGAGAGCGACACAGACCGAGGTGAGCGGCTGCACAGCACAATTGGCCCTGCGAAGCTTGTGCAAAGGACTTAACGTTGGTTTTCCTGTCCAATGGTTGCATGCCTGACAGTACCCCTCTGTCATTATGTGAAGCTCTGCGTTCCCACATACACAGTACTGGCACAGTCAGATGTTGAGGTATGTATTATGATGCTGCGCACTCCATGCAGGCATTGCGCTCATACATCCAGAGTCCTGCAGCACATGGACGTCAGCACTTGCCTCTCCATTGTTGTACTTGGCGCCTGCCAGAGGGACAGACTGCATTCTGACAGCCCGGTGAGTTCCAAGCTTCAGTAACAACTTACCTTCCTCATCAAGACAGGCTCTGCAGCTGCGTTCTCTCAGGATGCTTCAAACCCTCATGTAAGTGCAGCACCTGAGGTGGTTCATATGAGCGTGACAGATCATGTTCATGCAGGCTAGATGACAGTGCGGAGAGGGGTTGCATCCTGCTGGACCAAGTTCAGCAGCACAACCTCCACCTTGCGGCTTTTGAGAGCTACGATTTCAGGTTGGCAACTTTGTGCAACCCTCAGGTTCATGGCAATACCAACAGGACTATCTCTGCCAGGGTCACTCTTGTCAAAGGTACTCAATATGAGCACTAGGTACCATTCACTTTTCATTCATGTGAACTCGCTGGACAGTCTGTCCTCACAAGCTCTTGCTTGTATGGCTGCCCGCAGCCACCTCAGTGACGGCTCAAGGTGTGTCTCTTCATGCAAGATGCACACCCGCCGAGTGGAGTGCATCTTGTGCGAATGGTCTGCCTTGACCAGGCACTGAAGTGAGGAGGCAGCGGCCTTGCAACATGCGTGGGAATGTTGCAGGGAATCTCAAGGTGTGCTGTTGCTTGCAGCTTATTCGAGCCTCCCGCTGAGGAGCCGTTCCAGGCAACGGAGCTCGAGGGAGAGGTGCGGCTTCTCAGAGGCCGAGAAGCCGGCAGCAGTGGCAGAAACGAGGTACACTGTCCTTCCTCGAAACAGGCTGGGTCCCACATTGGGTATCCTGAGTCATCTGCAGCAGCCAAGCTCAGTCATGTTGCAGGTTGGGCTGCAGCAAGCTTCATGACTAGGCTTTGCTGCTGACTCAGCTGGTTTGCGATTATCTGAAGGGTCCATGTTCTGGCCCCTGCTGGCCATCATAAGGGCAGCATGCATGTGCAAGTGTAAAGCACAAGCAACACGCCTGTATATGCAGGTGGATGCCACCAAGCTGAGGCAGGCCCTATCAAAGCAGCTCTTCCAGAGGATCGTTGCAGCATCCGAGCTGGTCTTGGTCCACATCGACGGGCTGGCAATCATCGTGAGGATCACTGAAGTGCACAATCTGGATGAGGAGGCTCGGCAGGAGGCTATTTCGTACCACTGCTACCGGGGCCTGGTCACGCCTGACACGATAATATCCCTTGTAGAGGAAGGTGAGACCATTAATGCACCCTGACAGCCAGCTGCACATGAAGCTGCCTGATAGGTTGCAGAAGCATGGCGGTCTGCTCATAGGAAAGACACACCTCCTCCTGTAGGCCACTTTGCCGTGATGCATGCTCACCTGTACTGTGGCCCGGTCTCTTCCTTTGCGTATGTATCTTTGGGGCAGCAAGAGTTCTGTAAGAGCATGTGAAGCCTGTGCTGAGCAAAGTGTGTGGTGCACAGGACAGAATCATGACAGAAAGGAGGGCGCGGGGTCGCTTGCCCTCAAGGCAGACCACAGGAGGGTCCAGCTCACCAACAACCCGTAAGCCTGCTTCCTTGCCCTCATCGTGACCCTACTCCTTGTCATACGCTGGTAATGGCACTGACCCCGATGGGGTCGCTTGCCATGGAGGAACCGCTTCCCCCAAGAATTGGTCATGTGATCCTTACTGTCCTCAATGATCATATCTGGAGTCTGTTGCTGGAAAGGGCCAGGATGCACACGCGCGATGCTACTTACAGAGGCTGCCTTAAGGAGCATCGTCCACAGATTGTCAGGAGATTCCATACGGACTTGTACAGGGCTATACTGCGTGCGTGCTGCTGCGCAGGCCAAGGAAAGAGGCAGACAGCAGAGCCACAATGCTGGATGTCATCACTGCGGATGGCGAGGAGTTTCCTGTAAAGCGGAAGCTGCTGAGGCAGTGCATCAGCCTCACACATGCGGTGCGAGACATTGAGCAGGCGTCTGTTCAATTGGAGTCTGTGGATACACTGGTCTTTGACAGGTATGCTTTCCTTCCTGGCCTTCTCCACATCCCGTTCAATGCTGCCTGAAGTGGTTTACTAGCTAAATGCTGGACTATGAGAGGTCAGCTTGAGCAGCAGCAGCGCATTACGGGCAGTCTCGTGCTGTCGTCTGTCAGGCTGGGCATTGTGTGATTCTTGCGGCAACCTCCCAAAGGACAGTGCAGGCTCTGCATGTACTGCTTGGGTGTCACTGTCTGTTAGAGTTGTGGCCTTGACTTATATGGAGAGTGATGCTCACTGACTACAGAGCAGAGTCCTGCATGAATTCTCGGGAGGTTGCAGTAAGGACACATCTGCTATGTCAATGCGTATTGCTAGCTGAGGCATTTCCTCAAGGGACTGGGCATGGTTGATTGATGCTGGAGGCTTTGATGAAGTTGATGTGTGTGGCAGGGTGCTGATATATCTGGAGGCTGAGGCAGCAGGGCGTGCAGTGCCAGACTTTGCTGTGCACCTGCTTGGGGACCTCTTGCATGCAGCAGATGCCCTGGGCTGCAGGTCTCTCCAGGTCTGCCATATCATCTCAAGACCTCAGTGCAAGCTCTCATGCTTCAAGAGCTTACTTGAGAGCCATGCGCAGCATCTTGTCAGATGAACACCCATTCCAACATTCAGCTACAGTGCTGTTGGTGATGAGTGCTTGAAGTTTGGTGGTCAATTAGCGCTGCTCAGCGCCAAACGGCATGAGCCCTGCTCAAACATTGCGTTGTTGTTGGCCTGCGCAGGACTACTGCAGAGCCAAGTTGGGCAAGCTGGATTCGGCCATCAAGCCCAGAAGCTTCCAGGAGGTCCAGGCACACAATGCTGCAGGCCAGTGCTGGCTGTGTTTAGATGGTAAGCCCATCATGCTTTGAGAGTTGATTGGTCACAACATCTCAGACAGATAGGATTCTGACTTAATCTGGCTCTCAGGCGTGCCATGTATACCTCTCTCGCACCGTCACTGGGTGAGTGGGCCCCTTGACTGCACCCAGTGACGCGCCAGTGAGAGGCAGGCATGACAGCCCAGACACAGCGCCCGGTCGACTCAGACTCCTGAACTCACGCTAGAGCAGAGAGTAGCCAAAAGGATGCAATTTCGACCCCAGCCAACTGTCAATGTTTTACGCATGCGCAGGCATGGTCTTGGATGTCACAAGATGGCTGCCCGAGCACCCGGGCGGGAGCAAGATCATTCCTGCTCAGGTGAGCTGCCGGCATTCTCTGCGACGCTAAGGGTGCCCAAAGTGCATGAGCAGGATTTTGGAGGGTCCTCTGCAAATCCAAGCACAGTCTGCCGCAGCATCACCAGCCCTAGGGAGCACGATTTGCTGCGGGCATGTGGTGCAGGATGTGACTATATATCCTGTGTCCATCTGTGATTGAACAGGGAGAACATTTGGACATTGCAGGAGGACCCATTGCACAATGCTTGCAATGTGGGGCAGTGATGTTTATCCAAGAGGTGCGTGGCTTTGCAGGCTCTTGATCTGGACTGCTCAAGGTTCTTTGAGGTCTACCACTCCTCTCGGGAATCCTTCCTGTACCTCCAAGAATTCTACATTGGCGACCTCTTGCCACAAGAAGCAGTACAGGTGCCCCAACCAGAGCAACCATCACCAGAGTTCCTGGCGCAGCTGAGAGCATACACCACTTTCAGGGTGAGAGTGGATGAAGGCAGCGATGGGAAGGTGTACAAGAGCTTTTGATAGGAATAGAGACGCTGCAGATTTACTGAAGTCAAAAGCGCTTGCAACCACACAGAAGCCGCTGTAGCAAGCCTGAAGTGACTGTTCACAGGGCCTACTATGAGCCAATTGCAGGAGTCAGCCATGCATGTGCAGATGCATTGTTGCCTGTAAAGGGAGCCTCACTGCCCAAAGGACAAAGCCAATCTCCTTACATCCCGATTCAATATTGCTGGTCCATGCTTCTGTTGTATATAGGTGCGCATTCAACACAGTTTGCCGACTGTGTGTTCCCAAGCAATTCCTAACTTCATGAGGCAGGCACATGTTCATGCACATTCCCAGTGAAACCGTTCAAAAACTAGCGTCACTGCAAAGAGAGATCATGCAAGACCTGCATCCATCTGTCCAGGGGTATGTGCGACCCCTCAGGCACGCCCTGCCTCGCCAGCTCCAGGAGTAGCAGCAGCCTCTTGATCGGCACCTCAGCTTCCGTCAAGCATGACGCTGCAGCCTCCAGCTGCAAGGATCACAGTTTTCAGTGTCCATTGTCCTGTCCTCACTGAAGGGATCTATCATGCTGTCCGGCACTGGCATGCTAGCATTCATCCTGCAGGCACTCCAGTCCACATGCATAATGGAGAGCCTCATGCTCAGCCATACACGTTGATCACACGACCATGCGCAATCCTGGCGGACGACAACAGAGCTTTGAGAGGCGCATGGCATTGCAATGAAAGAACGGAGCTCACATCGGTGCTGCTGAAGGCCTTCTGGGCAGTGAGGACAGTGCGGACGTCCGCCTCCTTCAGAGCCGGCACATGGAGCTGCACATTGAAGGCAGCAGAGAAGCCCATGTCCTCCATCAAGGCTGGCGCGGATGTTGTGCCTGCAACAGACCTTTCAGCACTCAATATCATGTACAAGGCGACACAACTCACTAGCATGGCATGCCATGCACCTGACAGACCCACTCAGCACCGTTGCCCCTTCCCCTACTTTGTGAGGCGCTGGCCAGAATCTGGGACGGCTCAAGACCATGGCCTCAGCCCGGATTCTTGCAACATGCTAGAACCTGCAATATGCTGGATGAGGCTTCCTCGGCAGGCCCGTGCGCAGGGCTGATGAGGCGCACCCAGGACGAGCAGGCGGCTTGTTGCTTTGCTCTGTTGCCTAACAGGGATGCCATGCACACAGCAACCCACTCTGCAAGCACTGCCCCTCCAGCACACTTCACAAAGAGCTGGCCAACAGAATCTTGAAGTCCTCGGGATCTGGCATCAGGCCCAGATTCTTGTAGAGAGGATGAGGCTGCCTCGACGAGCTTTACACAGGCTGATGAGCGACGTGTGAGGCGCACCCAGAACGAGCAGGCGGCGGTAACTGCTTTTCCAAGATCACTTGAACTGAAGCTGGCCTCAGATAACAAAGAGTATCAGAAGATGACAGGAACCTCGGACTCCTGATGGTTGAGAGCCGAGACATGAGAGTCCCATGACACGCCCTGCATTGTACGATGACGGATGCTGGGAGCGCACCCAGGACGAGCAGGCGGCGGTTCTGGGGCGGTTGCTTCTTGAGCAGCACCAGGAGGACCTGCAGGATGGTGTTGGAGAAGCGCGGGCCGATGGGCACGTACTCCAGCAGCCGCTCCAGGTCGTCCAGCACGATGATGGACATCGGCGACTGCGCACAACACACACCGCTGCTCAGGCGCGCGAGCCAGCTCTGCAGGGACGTATACTGTAACTGATACCTTCGACGGCAGTGCCAAGATTATTACCATGAGATCATTGCCTGCATGAGCCAGGGCAAGGGCTTCCCAAAGGCCGGCCTATATCAGCTGAGCGGCATCCACCATGCATGGCAGCTGTGTGCAACACTGCTCAGCTCCTCTGACATGCCTTTCATAGAAGTCCTGAGATCTAGCTTGCGGCAACAGCTTGATATGGCTGAAAGAGTAGCGCTGCTGTGCAAGCTGGGATCACATCTACGGGCTTTAAGGCTGCATGTCAGACGAAAATGGCACTGCGACGCTGCCTCAGAGCAGCTGGGAGCGTATACAAGGGGTGTGATTGCAGTGTCCATCACCAGTGTTGGATGGCCTGGAGCAGCTGCATTGCCTAGAAAACTTTCTGTGCCAGGCACAGAATGTGCCAGCGTTAGAGCAGCCTCACCCGGTATGCGTCGTCAAAGACCTTGGCGATCTGCTGGCACTTGGCCGGCTCGCTGTAGCCGACCATGTTATCCGAGCTGATGACCTTGACAAAGGGGAACTCAGACTCCAGGCCTAGGGTCGCTGCCAGGGCGGTCTTTCCTGCCCCGCTGGGCCCTTCAAGTAGACAGGTCAGCAAAGATGTGGTCTCGCTGCTCCTGACCTGCAAGGCCCCACAACACATTTGAAGTGTGCCTTGAGGGCCTGTATGGCTTGCACTGGAGCGGGTCCAGGAGCTGAGTCCTGTGCACTCTGCCCAGCGTCACCAACACTATCCTATTGCATGTGTGTAGGATGGAGTCTGCATATTCGTGGAGCACTTCCAATGCCTGGGATTGCAACGTGGTAAAGATGCTCCATCCCATTACCGCTCGATCGACTTCCAAATGTGTCCAGGGGAATGTTTGGGTACACTGGGTGACAAGATAAGAGGCTCGCCTGCTCCACAAGCTGCTTGCAGACGCTGAGCAGGTGGCGGAAGTGCTCCCCGTAGTCGATGATGCCGTTCAGGCGGTAGGCCTCCAGGAGCTCGGTGACGGCTCCGAACGCTGGCTTCACCTCCTTCAGGGCCTCCTCAAAGTCCTCCTTGCACACCTGCACACACGCAGCGCATCGCAAGGCTGTGCAGTGCAGCAATGTGCACAATGCGCAGGTAGCTCAAATGTGTGACTAGATAGGAGCATCCTTGTGACGACGATGGGCTGCAGCGCCCCAGACACATGCTCCCATGTGGCGGTGCGCCTCGCCCGTACAGGGGGTATAAGCCGGTGGCCATGCACTTCAGCTTCAGCCGGGAGGGCCTGAGAACAGCTGTGATGCCACGCATGCCTTGCGAGGCTGTGCAGGGTGGCGATATACATGCTGTGCTCTCAGATCTGTCACCTGAGGGCTAGCAGGTAAAGGCAGAGATGTGCTGAGAGGTGCGCTCTAGAGCCACCACAGCAAAGGTCACCTCACCAGTACAAGGTATGTCTATGCAAAGCTTGCAGCATGGTGGCTGTAGGACACAGGCTCTCATGGGAAGTGCACAGTCTCAATGTAGAGCACAGAAGCCAGGATGCTGGTGCCGCGTATCAACCCCAATCCCAGGATGGGGCAATAAGCCTGCTTCATCAAGGTAGCAGGCTTACATCAGCCTTGCTTTCCTGCGTGGATCTGTCAGAGCTTCTGGTATGTTGTGAGAAGGGAACATAAAGGCTACCTTCAGATTGTCCTCATCAATGGGCTTGGACAGGTCATTGACGTCCACTTGCCGATTCAGGGCGAACGATGTGGCGCTCTTGACCAGGCCCTCAATCTCTGCGCCGCTAAAATTTTTGGTGCGCTGCGCCAGGTTCCACAAATCCACGTCCGTACCCAGAAACGAGTTCTGCTGCATCTTCTTGACGTGAATCTGCACATCACCGCTCAGCTGAATGCCAAGCCGCATCAAGCACCACAGCTGACTTCCCTCTAGTGTCACGCGACGGCTGCAAGGGGTTCAAATCAGGATTTGGCATTGCATCTCCCTTGTATTCTGGCTCTGGACAGGGCCTGCACATTGCATGCAAGACATGGGCATGATTCCTGGCAGGTGGCAGGGCATGGCTAGTGTTAATTCTCAGGCAAGCTGCCCCACCTGCAGTATCTGGTGGCGGCCCTTCTCGTCAGCTAGGCCAATCTCCACCTGCACCTCCAGCCTGCCCGGCCTGAGGAGAGCTTCATCCAGCATGTCCTTCCTGTACACACACAGTTGAGGGTTGCAGCCAACCCCTAAACAGCACCTCCATACCAGGCAAGCATCATGCGCAGGAGCTGCATGCATCATGCCCCTTCCAGGTCACAGGAATGCAGAGCGCAGATAGCCACTGCACGGCCCCCATGCAGCAAAGCATCAGGCCCATGTAGAGCACACATCACTTTACTCCTTCAGTCCCGCACAACCTCATTTGGCACCCAGCTCCCAGCAGTGATCATGCATGCGAACGCAATGTGCCAGTGGCAACTTGCACGGCATTTCGCTGCATGGGCTGCTCATCATGTCCGCTTCAGACATCCTCATATGCTCTGCGCACACCTGTTGGTCATGCCGATCAGCAGGATGTTGTTCAGCGCGTCTACGCCATCGATCTTGGTCAGCAGCTGGTTGACGACAGTGTCGTGGACCCCGCTGCCACTGGAGACGCTGCCGCGCTGCTTGCAGATGGCATCGATCTCGTCAAAGATGATAACGTGCAGCTCGGACGCGTCGCCCTTCTGCGCCTGCTCGGTCTCTGCATCCTGCACACACATGAGAGCCCATCACAATTAAGGACATGGAGCTTGAGGCTCTATCTTTCTGCGCCTGCCCAGTCTCTGCATCTTGCAGAAAATTAGGGAAGGTTGTCTCGGAAAGCTGGCATGCCAAGTGCATGCTCTGCGGCTCAGGCGCGTCCCTTTTGCGCCTGCTCAGTCTCCAGGTGTGCAGACGTCAGAGATTGCCTGCTCTGTACCTGGCATGTGAATTGGTAGCAGGCAGATCTGCAGACAGATCCGCTATGCAACAACACCCTAGACCTTAGCATCTCAGAATTACAGGCCCAGCTGGGATGCCAAAGACAAAAGCACTGCGGCAGAGCGATCTGAATGCAGCTCAGTTGGCGAAGATCACCCCTTCTGAAGTATATACATGTGATCTGATGTACCTTGAAGAGGTTCCTGACGTTCTCCTCAGATGCTCCGACATACTTGTTGAGGATCTCCGGCCCGTTTACAATCTTCGGCTCCTTGCCATTCAGCATCTTCCCTATCTGCCGAGCTATCAGCGTCTTTCCTGCATGCAAGCATGGGCTCCCTTGTAGCTGCTCCAGATTGCGAGCACATCATGCATGACAGACTCCACACCAGGCTGCTTAACACATGCAGAAAGGCAAGTAAGATAGCCTTCTCTCAAGGACACTCTCATTCGCCGCCAGAGCTCTTATTCGCTGTGTTGGCCTCAGGAAGTGACAGCCTGCGGCGGGCTATTGCTGGTGTACAGTGACAGACATGTGCATCTCCTTACCTGTTCCAGGAGGGCCAAACAGCAGCACGCCCTTCACATGGCGGATGCCCAGGCGCTCCACCATTGAAGGCGGGAAGACTCTCGAGGCAAATGCTCGCCGGAAGATTTGGTCAAACTGCTGGTCCAGGCCTCCGATGCCCAGGCTCTCGAAATTGAACTCCTGGGCCTTGAACAGCCTGGGAGCGGCCATTGCCTGGCCCTTGAACGTCAGCCCGGATCCTGCATGCATGTATTGCACTTACATTCCCTGAGCAAGGTTGACATCCCTGTGGTGTCTGCAGCCTAAGCTTAATATCATGTCATGAGCAGCACATTCCTTTGGCAACCAAGCTTCAGGATGTGGTCCATCTACAGCACAGGCAGAGGAAGCTGCCCTGTAGGCACACTTCCCCTAAATCCTCAAGACTCATCTGCAGCTCAAGCAGGATTAGGTGGAACAGCAAGCTTACCATACAGGCCAGGGGCGGGCTCAAAGGTGATGGCAGTGGTGTCTGTAAGGAGGCCCTGCGAGGCAGACTTGTCCTGCGAGGAGGCTATCATCATGCTGACAGGGCGCAGGATGAAGAGTTCCCCTTGGTAGTCGAAGGCCAGCTCCTGACCTGCAGTGAGCACCTGCGCAACACGGGAGCGCTATTACACATGTGCACCTGCGAGACAGCGCTGTTGTGTGCAGATGTACAGCAGTGCTCTGGCTGACTGACACCACGCCACCTCCACAGCGCCGAGCCTAGAGTGCACCTCCTTAAGGAACTGTTGCAGAGCATGATTTCCACACTGGCATGTACATACACCTCCGCGCGGAATAGCGGGACACAAGCTTTGAGATCCTACATCGTGCAACACGACATCATATACCACTGACAGGCTGGCTGGTCAGTCTAGATGGGATTGCAGACCATGCAGGCTGAAGCAGGCTGCGGGGTTGCGCATGGCCTTGGAACAGGCATGTGGTCCTGTCTTGGGTGTGTGCCTGAGACACCAGGCTTTTGCTCATGTGCTGGCCGGCCATCTCATGAGAAAGGTGTAGACGAGAGTGGAGCAGGCTGCAGGGGCGCACTTGGCCTTTGAAGAGGCGGATGAGGTGGGTGGTGATTGCCAGGGCGTCCACTTCCTGCTTGTGGGTTGCAGGCATGGGGCGCATGAAGCCCAGGGCGGCCGTCATGAGCAGCGCCTCCATGCCTCTGGGCGGCAGGAAGGACTTCACTGAGACCAGCTCCCTGTCAGATATCCTGGCGGACTGCACCCAGCAAAGGAGTGGATGTTAGCGCTGGTGGGTGAGGCATTTCAAGGCCGCATGAACCCCACGGCAGCTGTGATGAGCAGTGCCTCATCCGTGCCTCTGGGCAGCAGGAAGGAGTCACTGAGACCAGCTCCCTGTCAACTATTCTGGCAGGATGCAAACGGCATACAGCGCTACTGGGTGGACCTTTCAGGCCGCCTTTGGAGCTTCTGCTAATGGAGCAGGTCACCTGATCTCGGATTTGCTATGTCACTTTGCTGTACAGTGATGTGCTCTTGAAGCACTTCTGAGAGACACCTGTCATGAGATCTGACCAATGATGTGATGTGTCCGTGCAAGGCAAGAGCCTCACCCTTCGCTGTACGCCTGACAGAGCTATCTTTCCTGGCTCGACCCTGTCGTCCAGTGCTGTTCTGAAGACCCTGCAGCAGGGAGATCGTCCGTCTCTTTACCAGCTTCTCACAGCTACCTCGGCAGCTCGGACGTTAAAAGGTGCAGAGTATGGAGGTGTCTTACATGTCGTTAATGGATATAAATTGTGCCTTTGAAGCCTCGTCGCTTGGAGCCAGGTATACCAGGTTTGTTTTGGCATGAACCTGTAGGACACAGCGGAAACGTGAGCATCCGTGGAGTCACCATGTTGATGACTCTGTAGGGTACACAGCTGCTCTCCCTTTCTGTCAGAACAGTCCTCTGGTGTCATGCTTGCATATTGACCTGACATGCAGGAGATGTATGGTCTCACATTAGAGGGTGAACTGACAGTCTCCCGCTGCCATGCGCCTGCTGGAGCAGCGCTTCTGTCTCCGAATAAACCCATGGCCGCTGCTTGTGTATACTATGTTGGGGACATGGTCCAAAACGGTGCCTGCATCTTAGGATATATGTGGTCAAGGATTGTATAGCTCTCGCTGGAACGCATTTGCAACCGCGAGAAGGGTCTCTCTCGAATCTATAGACGCCATTGGATTCGGCGCACTTGGTAGCAGCTGCATGTCATATGCAGCTGCTCCAACGCTCTCAGGCTGGGTTAGTATATGAGTGACTCATCTAGCTCAGCTCATGGAGCTATAGCATGTTCAGACTCGAGAGGAAGCGGATATCATGCATATAGCAGTCTCTTAGTCTCAGTTGAAAGCAATCTGTTATGATTTGGCAAACAAGGTCTGGCCTGAGGCAGATCCAAGTGCATGTGGACCATGAGGAGTAGTCTCAGCAGGACCATATAAGCGCCTCGTACTTCTAGACCTACCTCAACACACAAACGCAAAACGTACAGCTTGTCTCCTTCTTGTTGGACTACTTCACCACCGTCATGCTTTCCATGCAGTAGGGCTTTGTTAGCATCGTGGCCTGCAAAGGCTCAATGTCCGGAACTATGCTGAGCATCCGACACAGCCTGCCGCTGGAACACCAGTACAGTCACTGCCCAGCCGTGAGAACACCTGTTCTGAAAGCCAGGACACGCACCTTTGACATTATCCCAGCAAGAAGCAGGCACCAGGGCCATCAGCAACACAGATGTAGCTGGATCCACTGCAGCAGCAATGCAAACGAGTCTGGGTCTACCATAAAGGTCTGCCTTATCCCCCTAGCAGCACTTTTGTGACCATGATAGACTTCCTGACGTCACCGCAATCACCATGAATGAGGAGGGTCAGTGAGGGTGTACACTTGGTTGCAGGGCAAGCATCCCACTGAGAGCACACCGGCCTCTGCAGCAGACAATGGCGAGCTCAAGTGTATGGGAACAGGCATGGATGTTGCATGCTCCGACGATGTGAATGGCTTGCCACAGCAGACATCTCCCGAGACCCTGCAAGCAGCTGCAGGTCTGCCTACGCTCACCTCTTCACAACTGATTACGTGCTCAGTCCCTATCATTATGCAACAAGGTTTAGTGCGCGGTCGAGTGAGAACATAGCAAGCCTTGAGCGCCACTTATGAGAACTTCCAAATCCTTAGGCTACTTCTCGGGGACGCTCTTATGAATGTCCTGATCTGCGGTGCAGAGATGGATCAAACAGCTTTAGCCCAGCTGACAGCATTGCTGCTGCTCATATCGCCTTTCTTTTTCTGGGGGACATCCATGGTTGCTTTCAAGGTAGCACCCTGCCAGCCCCTGTATCACTCCATTCACGCTGAGCAATCTCATCCCAATGGCATGTGCTTACAATCCATCCTGTCACACACTTATGGGCTTCCCAAGATTTCTGACAAGCCATAGTCCTGTGCAGTTGTTGGCGCCGCACACAGCGCCGATCTGGGTGAGCGCTGTGAGGCTTCTGCCGGCAGGCCTCGTTCTCATAGGCTGGGCTGCCCGGCAGGGCAGGCCCCAGCCGCAGGGCCCCATGGCGTGGGCAGCCATCTCGCTCTTTGCTCTTGCTGACGGCACCTGCTTCCAGGTGACCAGCTGATACACGCCATCTGTGCTGTTGCATCCTCGCACACCACGCTACATCTGTCAGTCACTGGATCGAGGCAGGAGCGAGTAGTTCACACATAGAACCGTCTCTATCATACTGCCTTTCTGACCGCTCACCCCTAGCATGCTTCTTAGGCTCCGCTCAGGATGCCATATTGCGAGCTGCGTGCTCAGGCCTCCCCATAGCTTGCACATTCTGCATGTTTCCTGAGGAGGGACCAGGCTACTGGATGATGCTCCCTGAAATTCATGCATGCCTGCAGGGCTTCCTGGCGGAGGGGCTGCAAAGGACCTCTGCAGGGCTCGGCAGTGTGATCATAGACTCCCAGCCGCTAACCGTAGCCTTGCTGGCGTCTTTGCTGTTTGGGGAGCGCTTGGGCGCGCTGGGCTTTGTAGGGCTGGGTCTTGGGGTAGTGGGGCTCTGTCTCTTAGAGGTACCTGTGGAGGCTCTGCAGGGTAAGCTCTTTCCCCTAAAGGCATTTCAGTGATCAATGGCGGCTTTTTAACATGCCCCTTCAACAGTAGCCCTTCCGTAAGTGCTGCCAAGACACCACACCCTGTGACTACATTGCATGCAGGCCTGGCGGACTTGGTTTATGTAAAGTATTCGCTGCTCTTGGAACAATTACATGAACCACGCCCAGAACGCCTGCATGCGGTGTAAACGATAAGCCTGCCTTTGCTCTGAGACATCCTGTTAAGGGCTTTAGCGCAGAGAAGAGTGTGCGTTGACTATCTGCAGGTGCATTGACGGGGTCGCTGGGGAGTCTCACGAGCCTCACACACGGCGGCTCGCTGTGGGACAGCGGGGAGTGGTGGATGCTGCTAGCGGCGCAGAGCATGGCAGTGGGCACAGTCATGGTGCCCTGGGTCTGCAGATTCGCAGACCCTGTCATGGCCACAGGGTACCACATGCTGCTCGGGGGGCTGCCCCTTCTGGCGCTGTCCGCCTATCAGGAGAGCGATGTCCTGCTGGAGCGTCTGCCCCAGCTGACAGGTGCGCATTCTGCCTCTCAATGTTTGTCCCCAGTGGATGCCTGCACCACCGCTATATCTGCAATGTGTGGGCGAGAAGCATGTACAAGCTGCGCATGGTGATGAAATTGATGGCAGGAGAATGTCTCAGCATCAGCCTGTGTTCAGACTCATGTGGCTTGTTGCAGGCCAGGATGCCCTGCTGCTTTTGTACATCTCCCTCTTGGGGTCTGCGGCATCGTATGGGGTTTTCTTCTTCAATGCCTCAAGAGGCAACCTGACTGCGCTGTCCAGTCTGACATTCCTGACGCCGCTGTTTGCGGCCATCACTGGATTCTTTGTGCTGGGTGAGGTGCTCACCCCTGTGGAGCTGACAGGAGCGACTGTCACGCTGGGTGCTGTATACCTCTTGAATAAGAAGCCTTCTCCCGGCAACAAGAATGTGTAAGCCATGAGCAGCACTTTTGAGTCATCTGGAACAACAGAAACGAGTATCAACAGCACAGAGAGCTGATGCAGGAAACCTATGTGCTGCAGCGCACTGTGTTATTTAGAGGCAGACCTCAAAGCAGCTGACAAGCCATTTGGACTGCCATCTCTAGAGCTAGATCTAGCTAGCCACCTGATGTGCTCAAGTTGAGGGTGCGATGTTGGTGATGTCGTCCATGATTCTCCTCGTTTATACATCATATTCATGGCAACTTCATATCTTGAGATCACAGTCATCGATGACATCTAAAGCAATATTAACACCTAGCTATGTCCTTCTCTGACACCAAGCTTGAGATTGTATAACATTCAGTTTGTGTCAGACATATGTGAGTATACTCTGACACTTGTAAACTACAAGCCTTGAAGTTGCCCTCATTGGGCAAAGACTGCTGCAGGCACAGATGTTCCCGTGTTCTCATTGCTCCTTGCCACTTTGAGTCACCTGCGCTTTACCCTCATCTGCAGGAGGTGCCATGCTGATGTCACAGTAGAAAGAACTGCAGCTTGCCTCAGTGCTCTACAATCATCTCGCAAAGAGATATCTCAGGATGTCAAAGAAAACCCACAATCAGGGTGTTAAGTGTCAGAGCAGGCTGTGATGTCCACCTCGCTGCATCATGTCAGAGCACTGCCAATCTATCTTGTGCAGCCGCATAGCCTCAGGCTTGAGTCTTGCAGCTGTCGCAGAGGCCCTAGATGATGTCATGAGTCTTGCCAAACACCCAAGATGAGCTTTTGAGGCCCTATGTTCTTCCCAGCCAAAGACCTCAAAAGAGTCTGGGAGAAAAGGACATACAGGCAAAAAGTACCCAAGCCTTGGGGAGATGGTGTGTGTATTGCATCAATGCCTATTGGGACGACAGGCAGCACAGATGGAATGACAACAGTGTAGGCAAACAAGCAGAGAGTGTGGGTGGCTTCATTCACAGGTGCTCTGACAAAATGAGGTGACCGAGCCTGGAAAGGCAACGATCTTCTGGCCAGCAGCTGCCGGCAAAATAAACCCCCAGGGCAAAGGGAAGATCTGCAGAGAAGCAGCTGCAGCACCATGGCAACCACTGCCTTCCAGGCTTGTACCCGTCTCTAAGTAAAGTGTGACCCCCTTGATTTCACATAGGAATGTAGCTGCAGCACTCATGCAGACCGCTACCTTCCAGGCTTGGCACCGGCTATATATATCGAGAGATGGGAACCCACTGGAGCGTGTCCTAGCTATACATGACGTTGCTTGCGCTTGCTTGTCCTCCTGTGAGTGGAGTATCCCAGAAGCTTCTTCCCGGCCACCCCTGAATCACTCCTTGCACGACTCGGTGTAGTGCAGGCTCATTGCTTGCGCATCTGCTGAATGTGGCACTGCCTGCCGCCAAAAGAGACGCTCCTTGGGAAGTAGTTCTGGGGCGAGCTCCCCGCAATCGTTGCGCTGAGCATCATAGAGCCTGATGTCGCCAGGGGCTGCGCCTGTAGTGAATTCAAGATCTGGTTTCAGTGCCATGGAGCTCAGCAGGCAGGGCGTCCCCAGCAGGCACAGCACAGCACCGCCACCTCGGCCATGTAGCAGGCATCAGCAGCATGGCACTTCACTCAGCCACCTTTCAGATCCTGTGTGATGCCCAGAGTCTCACGACTCCAGTGAAAAGGCTTACTTGACGTGCACCAACATGCACAGGAATCTGACAAGGCACCGCCAGCAGCAGAGTTGCGAACAGGGCAAGAGGGCAATGCTCGTCCCGAGCAGGATTGTCCAATGCCTGCTTGTGGCTCCACTATGCTTTCCGTATACAGAGGGGCGAGTGCATAACCCTGCAAGGAAAGGAGATCTCACCAGCTCCACATTGCCTGAGACAACTCCGTTGCTAGTCCCCTGTGGTGACCACCCTGAGGTGCTGATGACCGTCTGGTAGTTTGGATTTGACATTGTGAAGCTCTGGCTCCCGGCAGAATATGGGGCGCCTGTGTTGACGACAGCCTGCACAGGGGGCAGCAATGCCACTCAGTCTGCCATGCAGCTATGCTCTTAAGATGTGTGGTGCCTGTCTTGATGACTGCCTGAATGGGAAGGCAGTGAGATGGCACAATGCGTCATGCGGCCTTCAGCGTCAAGTGGGCGCGGGAGACGCTTTCTGCAGCGGGTATTTGGCAGGATGTCACTATACGGGCACTTCACAAAGCATCCGGCCGGCTTAGTGCTTCAGAGAGCAGGGCGCACAGAGGCACCACACTGCAGATGCAAGCTCAAATGGGGGAATTCCGCTGTTCAGCGTAGGCATGAGGGTGCAGAAGAAGGTGATGCGCACCATGCGAATAGTTGCTGATGCGCCAGTGACAGGTATCGTCACTGTCACAGTACAGCCCTCCTGAGCAATGGTGCTAGGTACTATCATGAGCCCTACGGCAATGATCGCCAGCCATCCCACACGTGCCATGGGCTGGCGAGATCTGCAGCAGACAGACAGCTTTCCTCGGTATTCCCAGTGCTCTTACATATTCCATTCAGCAATGCACCCTTCTTAGGCACCTGCCGGTCTGTATGCCAGCAGTGTGCGTCCCAGAAGACCCATGTGGAGGTGTAGGCAGACGCAATGCCAGCAGAAGCCGCAATGCAGCATACTGTATGCAGGGAAGTCAGGCAGAGCCGCGTGGAGCATTTTGCCAGATTCCCACTTGTAGAAACCAAACATCTCGTTGCAGCCTCAAACATGCTATGTGTCGGAAGAAAAGACGACTGACCAGCAAAAGGGAGCATCTTCGTCAAGGAAACCTCAAGTCGGAACGCACCTGTAGTGCAAGGTGTCCTATGAAAGGACAGCGATGAGCGCCTCAGCGCCCCCGCTCGCGTCCGTTGCCTGAAGTGCCTTGCGTCTACAACGCCACGCACAGTCCAAGACTCAACGCGCGTTTCGAAAGCTTGTAGACCATTTTCACTTCGGCAGCCAAATTAGGGATTTCTGTATTTGCATGATGAAGGCGGGGTCTTGGGCCATGAGCCTCTCGTCTCTGCCTCGCTTTCGGCTCATTGAGTAGTAGAAAGAGAGAAGTGTGATGTGTACAGATCTGCAGCTGTCATTGTACAACATACCGCATCCGCACGCATTCTGGTCTGCCTAATGCATGTTCTCACGGTCCACGGATTGCTTAGCAGCCATGCACATGTATGGGAAGCAACCAACAAAGCATATCCATAAATGAACCCGCAACGCAATTGCGTGCTGATGATGTCAGATATTGGGGCACGCTGTATCTCATCCAATGCTCCTGTATTGGTATGACGAGTTTATGTGCTGCTTGTCTTACGCATTATAGCAGATCACCGTCAGATACTGCATTACACGGTATCTCGCACTTCCTGGAGAGACCACTCCTCAAATTCTGACCTCTTCCCGGGATGAATAGCGAATGTATATACCAAGATGTGCATGCACATCTGCAGTGATATCGGTGCAGTTTTCAAGTAAGGCCATTAATTCCCAAGTAATAGTACGCGCGGGTCACTGTCATGTCATGCGCTTGGGCGAGGTTTGGGCGTAGGCCTGCCGGCAGCTTGTGCTTTGTTGTGGGACAACTCTGAAGCAGGCGGGATCGCTGAGGTGCGCCTGAGCGCAGCCCTGTTGAAGTATTGTTCTGTCTAGTGCTGTGGATGCTACTCAGATCGATGATGCCAGGCCCTGCAATATACTGGCACTCTTCCCACCGTGCACACGTCACACAAGAATTGCATGACTAAAATCCTTCAAAAGCCTGGAAACAGCTGAGGGCGCAGATTCTTGCTTGCGCGCACGCCAGTGCACGCACGGAACAATAATTTTCTGGTCAGGAGACAGGCGGGAACCATACACCACCGCTGGGTCTGGTGGCAAGAGAGCACAGGGTATTCCTGCGGACCTCCACGCGTGCTGGCAGGGTAACAACGTCCATCGACTCTGCGGACAGCAGGTTGTTCGCATTCTTCTACATGCTCGAAGTGTGAAAGGTGCTGTGGGGCACCGGACGAGGCCAGATTGAAGGGCTGCGTCTTGTCAGCTTCGGGGGCTGCAGACCTTGGAATATGCGTTACCACACTTTGTGGGGCCTGTGCGGCCACACTATGGCCCAAATGGCTTGTCACTGAGTAGCAGACGTTGCGGCTTGTGCCCGTCTTGAGGCGGTGACTTGTTCCAATATCACAGCCAATACCCGCCGTGGGGGTGCAACCTGCAGGCTTGCAGTGCAACGGGATGTTGCTTATGAGATAGCATGTTCTGCGTTGAGCTATAGGAACAGCGCAAATCTCGCTTGAGAAACGCTTTCTGGGTCACTAATGCTATGTACCCATTTTGATGGCTGGAGGAGGCTGACCGCATACTTCGCCAGCCTGAGCCTAACGGCCTTATTTGTGGCCCAGACGGTAGTATCATGGTCTCAAAGCTTGCAGCAACCGCAACAAGGCAATGCTTTGCCCGAGGACTGCAGGATGATATCCTGCATCTGCATAGGCTTACTTCGAGGAGCCAGAGCGGCAGCCTCCGTGAGGTGCATCAAGCACACATCCGATCACTAGGATGCAGCGAGGTTGGTTGCATCACGCGCAGCAGCAGACTGCTGCCGCCTTGAGGGGTGCCTTGCTTAGGATGCATGTCGTCTATATGCAGCCCTCAGGCAACATCTGAGAGCTATTGCCCTGCAAAATATTGATCGCCTCTAGGGCGGAAGGCTTCCCACCTAGAGCCACTTGGCTGATGCAGCAAGTTCCTTTTGCTCAGAGCGCATGCCGTATCATGCCATACCCGGCTTCAGCTGGCCCATGGATGGTTGTGCTGCCTCAGTATGTTCATCTGACCTCTGTAAGGCCAGTGTCCGCAACAGGGGGTTCAGAGCTTTGGTGCAGACATGTACGAGCATTAGCAGCACCTCAGAGGGATGATGCTGCAGCAAGTGCTGTGCAGGAGGGGACCATGCTGCGCTGTGCGCTGTTGGTCGCAATTCTGGAGTTGATGTTGGGATCTTTGCTGTGCAGGAGGACCACGCTGCGCCGTGCGCTGTTGGTCACAATCCAAGCGATCTGCACGTATCAAAACATGGCATGAGAGTGTCACAGCAGCCTGTGCTGTGCAGGGGGGACCATGCTGCGCTGTGCGCTGTTGGTCGCGCTCCTGGGGGCGGCCTCAGCCGCCAACCCGCAGGCGCGCTTGGAACGCACCAGCATCGAGACCGCCACCAACAAGCTGCTGCGGGGCTCGGTGTCGGCAGAGGCGGCCGCGCGGATAGAGAACGTGCTGAACTCTCTGGGCAGCAGCAACATCACAGAGCCCACGCAGCAGTACAACCCGGACCTCCCCGACCAGGCCCCCCCGGTCCAGGTCCCAGCCACGCAACCGGCGCCCTGGCATGCTATCTCGCGCCCGCCAAACGCTATCTGCGCGGTGAGGCTCATATTACTCCGCAAGCATCTGCAGCCATTGAGGCTGCACACCAGCCAGCCTGGAAACCGAACCAGCTATCCTTCAGATCGCACGCATTCTGAGGGTGAAAACAGCTGACCTTCCCGCTGAGGTGCCTGGCCGCAGCAGGAGGACACTTTACCCAGCAGACAATGCAGATTAAAGGCAGCTCTCCTTATAATGAACAGGGCACATGCAGGTGCTGCAGCCTATCTGCCTCACGCCTACTGCAGCTACAGGAGGGAGATTTTACCAAGTGCTATCGGCTGAGCCATGTGTCTTGTGCTCTGCGCAGGTAGCTATAGAGCCGTCCCTGCTGTTTGAGAATACCTATGAGCCCATCCCAGGGTACATCCCCAAGGACCCCACAGCG
Source organism: Coccomyxa viridis (assembly GCA_963930925.1). Taxonomy (NCBI): domain Eukaryota; kingdom Viridiplantae; phylum Chlorophyta; class Trebouxiophyceae; family Coccomyxaceae; genus Coccomyxa; species Coccomyxa viridis. The sequence continues at coordinate 1,860,876 of CAWVOJ010000015.1, read as the reverse complement.
TCACAAGTGCCCACAGAGATCAGAGGAGCAGTGTCCATGACCATTTTCAACGCGGGCCAAAGTACCATCGAGGTGGGCTCTTTCTCATGAAAGTGTGCTGGTGCTTTTCTGGGTGGTCATGAATAGGCACAGCAATGCTGCTCTTGGATCTATGAAGCATGTGCCAGGGTAGGACTGGGCACTCCTGCTGAAGAGAGAGGCATGCATGCACCAGGCACTGTATATTGAATGGCTCCGTACAGTAGGGTATATGCATGTGCCTACCTGGGTGAGCCAGAGGAATCTGCTCATGATGACGCTACAAGGGCGGTCAATTCCAGGTCTGATGCATGCAGGCTCCATATGACATCATGGTCACCGGGCCCTCCTACCTGTCGGTGCTGGAGATAGCCAATGCAGAGATTATGGGCAATGTCACAGACGGCAGCATGGATCTCAGGATCACAGAGTCCTACCAGAACCTGGAGCCGGACTTTGGCAACATGGTCAACGTGACCCTGACCCTCGCCACAAGCTCCCAGGTGAGCAGCTGAGAGCATCTCACAATCGATGCCGCAGACGCACAGCCGGGCGGCCCTTCGGATTGTTGCTCAAGTATGGCCGCCTAGTTTGCGCGCTAGCTTTAGGCTGCGGGTCATAATATGGAATACCTGCTCTGGCTGAGTACTGCAGTCTCTGCAATGTCATCATGGACTATATGCATCCTTGAGCCCCTGCCTAGTGCTGGGGATTGACCGTATGCCTTGCTGCTCTAGCTGCCTGCAGGCGTTGCCGCTCTCGCTGGACATGTGAAGGGCTGCTTGCGATTGTGAGGCTCAAGCCCTGACCTCTCCTTCTGCATGGTGCAGGATCTTTCCCCAACCAACATCTCCATCAACGGGAACCCCTGCAGCATCCAGCTGAACATCACCCTCAGCAATGTCGTCCCCAATGACACCGTCTCCGGTGTCAGCCCCCTCTCAACAGAGGCGGACACAGGGGAAGCGCATGTGGAGCAGACCTTTGCGTCCACGGTGGGTGCTACCTGCTGAAGCCTGCTCACAGAGCTCCCGCTGCACGCAGGCTAGCCATCAGACACAATGGGGTCATCTGCACACAGCAAACTGCAGTAGCCCATGCTATGATGCCTTGCCGGTCACAGCATGCTGTGATGTTGAATCAGGAATTGAGCCCATTGTGTCGCATCTGCTGTGATGTCTCTGAGATATCACATGAAGCGACCTGGCCTGCACGTGCATGGTCTCACAGAGAAGCTAGGTCGCACTGCAGTCTGCCTACAAGCTGCGTCATGGTGGGTGCAGGTGCCGCTCTCCGTCTCGAACGGGCAGTTCTTCGGGACAGACGGCGGGCCCATCACGCTCAAGGGAGTGAACTGGTTCGGCTTCGAGACGTCCAATACGCTGATGGACGGCCTGTGGCAGGGACCCACCGCGCTGACCCAGGACTTCGGGACTGTGGCGTACCGCATTCAGCTCCTGGGGTTCAACGCCATCCGCCTCCCCTTCTCCTTCCAGGTCAGCGCCTGAGCCATCTATGTGTGTTAATAAAGCAGCAAACCATGCAAAGGCTTCACACCTCTCACAGCAAGCCTGGTGCATTCAATAGCTCCTGCCTTCCTGAGCCCAGCACCTAGGCCTGTGATCTGTATGCAAGGGCATCCTCCATGAATCCCTTGCCTCATGCTGGACTCAAGCCCACTACATATCCCTATGCGTCAGCACAATAGGCTGGTGCAGGTGCTGCTGAACACAGCGCCCATCTCCTTCACAGCCAGCTGCACGGCTGTCACCCAGACGCAGGTCGGTCAGAGTGTGATTCCCCCGGGCACCACTCTGCCTCCCAACGCCACCCCTCCCCAGCAGGTGGGTAAATTAGCTCTTGCTGTAGCGCTTTGCAGTGGGATGCATGCTGAGTATCCCTCTGCCGCCATTCCATGCCCCTCGTGTGCCGTCGCAATCCAAAGCAATGATCACCCACCTCAGCAGGCTTGCTGGGCGCTGGAGAGCAGAGCACCTTCATGCCAGCTTCTGGGGTAGAGAGCGACAACCTCTTCCTAGGTGTCCTATGCAGTATTCTCTGTTCAGTCACACAGCGAAGCTGGGTCTCCTGCTGCTAGTGCAGCCCCTGACATCTCGATTGCTGCTGCAGCCTGCTCCCACAGGCGGCAATGCCGGCACCTGCAATGCCAACATGCCCAACAACTCGGTGTACACCCGCTTCCTGTACGTCATCAAGGTGAGCCCCAGTGTCGCCACTCTCGTTTGTGCAGTGCTTTCTCAATCACGTCATGCACCCTGGGCCATGATCTGCTGGAGCTGGCTGAGTTTGCTGAGAGTCATTGGGCAAATTTCTCGAATGCAGCGGTGCATGCTAGTGTATATGGAAACCACACACAGGCAGCCACTCGTCTGCACCATGTTCCTTTAACAATCACGAGCTAGGTAGAGCAGCAGTGGTGTACATGGACGAAGTTGACATATATCACAAGTGTCATGCTGTGTGCTCCCGTAGTATAAGACACCCTTGCCTGCGCAGGTGTTGGTGGACAATGGCTTCTATGTGCTCATTGACAACCATCTGAACACGGACAGCACAGCTGTGGACAACCCGACTGGGTGGGTGACCTACTGGGCTAACCTCATGGCTGCCATCGCGGGCATGGGCGCCAAGTACCAGAACAGCGTCATGGCCGACATCCTGAATGAGCCCGACTCGCGCGGTCTCTCGTGAGCTTTATAACCTCCCTCCTTCATGTGTCCAAGCATCATGTCACTGCCGTGCCACCCTGTGCGCATAACTGAGCGTCCCCTGGAGGATGCAGAGCCATCCCTTGCATCTTCTAAACAGGTGCAAAGGACAACTGGAGGTCCAGTGTGATGACTTCATGAGGGCATTGCTGAGGCCCTTTGGCAATAGTCCAAGGGCGGGAGTTGCTGCTACAGTCCGTAGCTCCTCCAGAAGATGCATGCTGTGCAGTCATGTATGGAAGCTGCTGCCTTCACAATGATTGCCCGGTGCAGGTGGACATCCATGTACACCTACTACCTCAACGCCATGGATGCCATCTACAAGGTATGCTGTCTTGCCAGCACTCTTTGGTTTGATATTTGATCCTAATGGACACAACAGTCGTCAGCTCTGCCTCAATGGCGCAGCAGATAACTCCTGATGTACAAGGTCCCTTCATCCCCTACCGGTGGGAGCTTGAGAGGGATAGGCACACGTTACATGGACGAGTTACATCCTGCCTCGCGGCAGTGCGATCGTGGATGGCAATGCTCTGCAGGTGTCCCCCACGACGCTGTTCTTTGTGGAGGGCTGCGGCCAGCTGGGCTTCTCCATGTGCTGGGGCGACGGCTTTGTGACGGACCCGGGAGTGATCGCGCAGTACGGCCTCACCGACCCCAAGCCCTTCTTCAACACCGTGCTGACGCGCCCCTACGCCAACCAAGTCGTCATCTCCCCGCACTACTACCCTCCCTCCATCTCGGGCCAGACCATGAAGTGAGCCCTCCTAAGTGCAACCCGCCAAGCCCTCACACCCAGGTCTGAAGTCTCCGGTGCAGCTCACAGAGTCCTGTGCTATCTGGCAGATTTGCGCCGCATTGTCTCTGTAAGATCCACTCCGTGGGCCCAAGAGCTGCCCTGGGCCTGAAGTTCTGATTGGGAAGCTGTGATTGCAGCTACACCGGCGTGGGCTTGTTCTACAAGATGCAGACCTCCTTTGGCAGCCTGACGACAGGGTATGGCGCCAGCAAACACGTCTTTCCCCTTGCTTTTGGAGAGACGGGCTCCTTCTACACGTCGGTGAGTGCATGCTGCTCTGCCACTTCATGTCTGTCATCAGTACAGCAGTGCTGCTGGAGCAGATGCTCTACATGAGTGTGCAATTCGGATCCTTCTTTCCAGAAGTCTATAATATCAGCACCCCCAGAAGATAGAATGCAAGCAGGAAAGGCGTCCTATATAGAGTATGTGTACCTGCACAAAGGTGGGATGGGACGGGGTGGTCCCACTTCAATGGCTGGATTGCCTTTGCAGGCCACAGACATTGCCATGCTGTCAGACATGGCCAAGTACATGCGCAACGACTACTCCTCGCTGCCGGCAGGCTACAATGCCGCCAGCTTCCCGCACGCCAACATGCCCAGCCTGTTCTGGTGGGACTGGAACGCCAACTCTGGAGACACCGGTGGTCTCGTGCAGAACGACTGGCTCACTGTGAGCCCTGCCCCTTTCACCCTGCAGTGACTCACTGAGCGACTCACGGGAGCTTAGCATTGTTTCGTAAGGTGCTTTTGTGTCAACAGAGGCCCTGCACTTCCATGCATCAGACTTAGTCTTCCACCACACGAAGTCCCTGGCAGGGCGTGAAAACCCATATTCTCTATGGCCAAATGGCACATGACTCATATTGTCCAGGGCCGCACACTGTTGTGTCCTCTCCATGTGTTGATTCAGGCTGCAGCTTCTGCCTACACGGTTGAGTGGGATAAAGCATCTGGCCCCTCGATGGCGGTTGCGCTTTAATTCTCTCAGCCAGACTCTGCTGTGGCACATGCAGATCATCTGGTCCAAGATCAGCTGGCTGACAGGCGCCATCAACCTCACTCCCTGGTACTTGACCTATACAAACCCCAGCCCTACAACCACGGTAAGTCCTGAAGCAGGGCTCCTGAGATCTAACACCTGAATCATACACACTCCGCAGCTGTATTCATGATCCGCCAGCAACTCCATACAAGCAATCATCTAGATCTGATGCACGCTAATGGGCTGGGCTGTTGAGAAAAGTACAGTTCCTCTTGAGTCCCTAGCTCTTCTGCCTCATGTGGCCTACAAGATGAGCAGCAGTACATGGGACAGCACGCAGAGATCCTGGGCCGTGAGCATTGGATCGTGTCTGTAGAGCCGAGAACTCTGCACCTCCTTGCACCAGAGTGCAGCGGTTCTGCGCAGAGATGCCTGTGTTCCAGATGAAGGTGCCCATGAATGCTGAGGCCGTTGTGTCTCCTTCCTTCACGCAGGCACCCACACCAGTGACTCCAGCCCCCGTGCCAGCCACGCCCGCGCCAGTGCCAGCCACTCCCGCGCCCGTGCCGGCCACCCCTGCGCCAGTGCCGACCACTCCCTCACCAGTGCCGGCCACGCCCTCACCTGTGCCGGCAACCACAAAGGTGCCCGCCACCACGGCGGCCCCTGTCACCACCTCGAAGGCGCCGGCCACCACAGCTGCCACGCCCCCGGCAACATCCCAGGCGCCCGCCACCACGGCTGCCGCGCCGCCGGCAACCTCGAAGGCGCCTGCTACCACAGCTGCCGCGCCCCCGGCAACCCCAAAGGCGCCAGCAACCACCACGACAAAGGCTCCGGCCACAACTCTCGCGCCTGCGCCCACAGTTGCGGGTACGCCAAGGACCACAAAGCCGCCAGCAACCCCAAAGGGGGCGCCACAACCGCCTCCTGCCACCTCGGGTGCCCCCATCACAATTGGTCCCCCGCCCACCAGCGCGGTGCCAGCTGGCACCACCTTCTGCACGATCACGTACACCCTCAATACGGCGTGGCCGACCCAGGCGTCCGCCCCCTACGCCAACACGATCAACATGGTGAGCGGATCAACACCCGAGAGCACTCAGCCATCTCCTCATGCAAGCATATGTGAATTGTGATGCCTCCTTGCCCATGGGTCTGCCCCTGCTTTTCACGGCTCCCGAAGCCCCTTTGGTGTGAGCAGGCCACTTTGGTGTTCATCAGATTGCCACACAAGGCTGACGGCGTGTGCATTGTTGAGCATGGCGCCTATCTTTTGTCATACCGCTGACATACTCTACACTGTAGAGAATAGAGCCCTTCTCTCCTGTGTCGACACCAGCATGCAAGCTCTACTGAGCTTATAATGTGTGCGTGCAGCAACTCACAAACACTGGCACGAAGGCGCTCATCGTGCCCTACACGCTGGCCATCTACAGCCCCTCCTATGCCCTCATTGCTGGCTCGGCCTGGAACTGGGGAGTCAGCGGCTCCGCCAACAACGGCACATTCTCGGGCCCCGTCAGCATGGTGCGCATGAAGTCTGTGAATTCTGCAGGAGTGCTGTGATTGCCGCAACCAGCATGCAAGTCTTCGGCAGTTGCTTGCCCCAGCTGTGCCCTGAGGTATAGTCAGTGGTGAATACTTTGTGCTGCTCGTTCTTTGGGTTGGGCCAGTAGTGAAGGCGGCTGCCTGGACTTACGCGAGAACCTCAGTGCCACATCGCGGGAGATCGCCGGCTGAAGCCTGAGTTGCTGCTGTGCAGAGCTGGCAGAACATTGCCCCGGGAGCATCGCTGCAGGGGTTGGGAGCCAACATCTGGGCGACTACTCCCCAGCTGGCGCCCCAGGCTGCCTCCGTCAACGGTGTCGCCTGCCAACTCAAGAGCGTCTGATCGGCGGCGGCTGCGTTAGCGTGCCCCGCCTTCCCTTTCGCAAGCATTGATGGTCTGGAATGCGTTTCCAGTTGGCAAGGATCCTTTGAGCATGCACAGGAGCGGTTGTGCATTACAACAACGCGGGCACTGCGTTTGCTGTCCCGTAATGATCAAGCAACGTCACATGTAGGCCTACGCTTGATTCCCCAGTCTGCCCTCTTTTGGCAGCGTTAGTGGCCTGAGCTGCTGGGTTTTACGCCTCATGAGGGCCCTGTCAGTCTAGCATAGTCACTGCTTTATCACTACAATTTCAACAGGGTCAAGTAGATGTTGAAAAGGTGCCCTGCTTTCTGGTTGGGTCGCATCATTGTCAGGAGAAGGAAGATGGCTGCCCGAGCAGGGTTCTCTCTTTGGGCTTTGGGATTGCTGCAGCACAACCAGTTGCGCTGCCGGCATTTGATGCACAGCAGCCAGGAGTCACCTTTTCGCTGGCAGCAGACGCCCAGCATGTCAAGCGCTTGAAGAGGCCGCAAAAAGGTGCCATACATGTGAAGCTGGCAGTGACGCTGCTGAAGGTTTCAGCTGGCATGCATGGGCTTAGTGAACGCCTGGGAGTTCTCGCAAGTGAGGACGTCCGCCGTAGCAGATGCGCCGTGCGCTGTGCTGAGTTGGCACCAGGCAACAGCATTGGCTGCACCTCGGCATTGGGAGCCGCGTTGCCCCGTGTTGGATACAATTGGGCAGTCCTTTCAAGCAGGCGGTTGGCTTTTTATGATGCTTGCTCATACGCATGCCTGATGGTGGGGGCGCATGCAGATGGACAGTGGGGGTCCAGGATTCAAGGTCTCGCAATCGCAGCTGCAGTCACAAAGCATGCGCGACAGTACCGCAAAGCTACGAGCCGAGGAGGTCTGGTGCATGCACAGCACGGCACCCTTCCTGAGGCCGCACCAGCTAGGAGCCAAGACCTCGGGCAGTGTCACTCCATGTGACAGCAGCAATCCAAGAGAGGTTCCCTGGCGTGCAGGCCTCATGCAAGTCATGTTTTATGGGTCTGCCATCCTGCAGTGCGCGGCCTGTCAGCATGCAGCTGCTCGGCGTTTCTTCAACAAGCAGAACATTTGATTGCCATTGGTGCCCATGATGTATTTGATTCTGTGACCTTAGGTAGTTGCTCGCATGGAATAGCAAGGATATCACCTAGCACCACACTGCAGCTGGCATGTTATTAGTCTCGTGAGGCTTTCTTTCGATGTAGCATGAGTCATCATGCCAAAGAAGCCCTAGTGAAGATTTCTGCAAGACACTCCCATGCTGTGCAGTTCCTTGAGGCCTGCATCTGTGGCCTCTCTGGCACAGGATTTAAGCTGAGGCTCTACCTGGCAGATAAACCCTATCCTCTGGCCAAGACAGCCAGCATTTGATGATGCAATCAAAGCACCTTAGAAGGACGAAGACACCGCCATAAAGGTCACCCAGCGCTAGAGCCAAAGTTGGAAACAAGCCGTTTCCCGCCGGTACAGATCCAGTGCAGATCTGGCAATCAGGAATAAGCTGGCTGCTGCATTGCCATTGGCTGCCAATCTTTGCAAGCATGCCCTCAACAGCGCAAGCGCACCCTTCTGGATCTTGCAAGGGCAAAGCAAGTTCAAGCAGTGGTTCCCAGTCTGCTCATAGGCGGCAAACGCCGTGCCAGCGCGCACACTTATTAGATCACAGCAACAAGAGGGAGTAATGAGGACTCGCTGCGCTAGAGAGATAGATGCCTCAAGGCATGAGACGCTGTGATACATCTAGAGGCATTCTGGCTCATCTACATGCCTGGATGGTTGAACGAACACCTTCAGCTGTGTGTCAGAGGATGATGTCCAGGTCTCCTCGAGTCCAGACTGCTGTACTGCCTCTGTGCATGTGCTCGTGGCGGATCTTCTGCCATGAGCTCATGGAACAATAGAGCAAAGCCCTCCGTACGTGTGTCTACTGTCCTGATGTTGGGGCGCTTGTTCAGGCAGGGCATTCCAGCCGTCTATACATGCAGGCTTCCGGTCAGTGTGGTCCAGAGGGGGTAGCTCGAAGGAAACTTGTGCAAGCCCACAGTGGTATGCATGGGAACTACAGCCCTGTCCATAGCAGGTGGTCAGCCATGTGTATACATATGTGAGATATCTCCATCGATGGCAAGCCTAGAGGAATATAAGGGGAATCTGCGGTGTTGTGCAAACTGGTGCAGGTCTGCTGTGCACGATATGCGCTTCAGCTGTATGCTCCACTTTCGCAAAGCTGCTAATGGTGTAGAGTGTGAAGATGTCATAATTGTGAGTCGATTCACAAGCCACTGATTTGAGGGAGGCTCTATAGCATCAGTGTACATTTCTCTTCAAGCTCTACCAGATATGCTCTGTGGCCACCCTTCTCTCTTCTTTCTGAATGCCAAGACTGGACAGGATGGCGAGGCTACCTCTGCATGTATAGCAGCAGGGCAGCCACAAGTAGGGCAGATCTCGCCCAAGACCAATCCCTCTTGCGAATACAGCCGCTTTACCCGCAGGAAGCCATCATTCTGTATTGCATCAAAGCCTCAGACAGACGGAATCCACAGCGCTTGTGGCAGTCTTCCCGCCGTGCACACGTCAGACATTAAATTTATGACTAATCCATATCTTTTCGAAAAGGGCCTGGGAACAGCTGAGAGCGGCGGTCCTCCCTCGCGAACCTGCTGGTCCACGCACGGACTACCACTTGTTCGGTGGAGAGATAGGCGGACACCACCAAGCACCGCGGGGTTTGGTGGCAAGGGAGCACAGGGTACTCCCTGCGGACCTTCAGGCGGGCTAGCAGGCGAAGAGCATCCACTACATCTGCGTACTGCAGGTCAGGGTCAATCCTGTGTAACAGTTCGCGAAGATGGGCTCCCCGCTGGGCATTGCTGTTGCAGAGCACTGGAGGTGTGGGTCTTGTCAGCTGCCGGGGTCGCACACCTTGGAATGTCTGCGTTGCCAAGCTTTGAGGAGCATGGGTAGCAGCACTACTGTCTGGGTGGACTCTTATCATGGTGGAGCAGAAGGCACAGCTGCTAGGCTCGAGTTGCAGGATTTTGCGAAGACAGAGCTGCCCAACGTGCTGGGGGCAGCCTTCAGCCTACCAATACAGCCAGAATTTGGCATGGAAAAGGACTCTTTCTTGCTATGTGGTATAGTCTGAACTTTCACAGGTCAGGTGAGCAACTATCAGATTGAAAGGCTGGGTATGGCTGAAGGCCAGCTTTAGTGGTGTACATTTCGCACTGGGGTCCCAAACCCTTGGCTGCAGCCCGTCAAACAGTGAGGCAGTGGAATGAGTGCCCACTGTACATCACACATTCGTAGTAAAGGCAGCAGCCACAATGCATGCAGCGCAAACCCGGTTTTTAGGGGAGTGATGCAGAGGGGCAGTATACCTGACACAAGTTTGGAAACGCAGTATCGATGTTGATGTATGGTTCCTTCTGTAGAAGGCCAGTATAGCAGGAGAGCTGCTGCCGTATAAGCATGCATTTTCCTGATGGTGCATTGCGCCACCCTTAGCTCGCGCCTTCTCGCTGATCATTACTAGGGCGCGGGGCCATGAGGGAGCGCATGACTGTATATGCTTTTCAATTAAGGCCTGAAGCATATGGTCTGTGCAGAGTACATGCCATGCAAGGGAGTACAGCACAGGCATGGGAGGTCCGCCTCAGCACAATCAACAGCGTCTGCATGGCACCTCCTCTCAGATGTCCGCGGAGGAGGCCAAGGGCTGGTATAGGAGCCAGACACAGGACGTCAGCATAATTTTCAAGTAACATTGCAAGGAATGCTGCGCAGGGGGACCATGCTGCGCTGTGCGCTGCTGGGCGTATTGCTGGGGGTGGCCTCGGCCGCCAGGCAGCAGGCGCAGATAGACTGCACCAGCAGTGATGCAGCACTCAGCAAGCGGCTGGGGCGGGCACCAGCCTCAGCAGACGCGACTGCGCGGTTACAGAGCGTGCAGAACTCCCTGGGAAGCGCCAACAGCAAAGCCACGCTGGAATGCAATCCTGACATCCCGCCGCAGGGGCCTCCAGTAGATGTCCCGGACATACAACCAGCGCCCTGGCACAACATTTCGCATCCCCCAGACGCTATCTGTGCGGTGAGCGCTTTTCCTGGTGCCTCGCAGCCCTGAAGGGCCGCACCTGCCCGTAGCACAAGGCAGAGCTTGCACAGCGCATGCATCGAGGTCGTCACATGGAGCGCATGAATATGGGGGCGCCTGCTGCATGTTTGAGGACAGTGGTGACACAAGGGAGGGCTGATGGCAAAGGGTGACATGCGAAGACTCTCCGGCTGAGAGATCATTCGTGTGGCGCCTGCAGGTAGCGGTGAAGCCGTACCTGTTGTATGAGAATTCATACGAGGCTACCCCGGGCCATGTGCCCAAAGATCCCACTGTGTCCCAAGTGCCCACAGAGATCGGAGGAGCGGTGTCCATGACCATCATGAACGCGGGCAAGACCGCCATCAAGGTTAGCGCACCCTCTTCTTGGTATGGTGCCATTGCCATACTTTGCATGATCATGCATCCCAAGACATGCCCTCTCACAGATGTGCTGTCTCTGGTCAGGAAAGGCTTGATTATCTGTTGCCTGTGAAGAATCTCAATGCATGCTTGAAATGCATTGGTCATACTTGAGGCAGGCTATGCCTACATGAGAGATGCGAGGCAGATCAACTCTTTAGAGTACAACGCATACATCAGTCTTTCAAGGAGCCTTCATGCAATGCTCTATGAGGGATGCAATGCAGACCCCTGTGCGACAGACCTCTTCATGACCAGGAACAAGCCTGGTGTTTGGTGCATGCAGGCTCCGTATGAGGTGACGGTCAGCGCACCGTCCTACGTTTCGCTGCTGGATCTGTCCAACGCAGAGCCCGTGGGAAATGTCACAAAGGGAGGCTCCATGAACTTCAGAGTGACGCAGGCCTACCAGAACCTGGAGCCTGACTTTGGGAACCAGGTCAACGTGACGCTAGTCCTCGCTGTGAATTCTCAGGTGAGCAGCTGGCACTGGTTCATGGCGATATTTGATCCACCCATTCTCCAGACTTGGCAGGCAGTTGGGGCACAGGCAAAAGTGCGCAATGAGCTGTATGCATTGTGGCTGAGCATCAAGATAATTTGCAAGGAAATTGTTGCCTGTGCCTTCCTCCTTGTATATCGATTCCCATGGCATGCTGGCAACCCAGAAATTATCAGGTACAAAGGGTGCTGTAATGTCGCCCTCTGACATGCCCGCGTCATGGTTCATTTTCTGAGCTTTTGAGACATGGATCCTCAATGGCAAGAGGATGCGCAGATAGAAGGCTTGCGACAACGGGCGCCGTGCCCCTGTTGTTACAGGTGTTTGCAGCCATGTTCCAAACCTCCTGCTGAATGTGCATGCATGTCCTGCGCAGGCTATTGCCCCAACATACATCTCCATCAATGGGCACCCCTGCAGCATCGGGATCAACATCACCCTCAGCAACGTGGTTCCTGGTGATGATACCGCTGACGGCAGCCCGCTCTCGGCAGAGCGCCGCAAAGGGAATGCCACGGTGGAGGGGGTCGAGCAGGCAGCCCCTTCGACGGTGAGCGCCCCCTTCTGTAGCCAGCCTACCAAACATGTCCCTGTCATGACCTGCCCATGGGACATATCCCCTTTCAGCAGAGGGTGGTGAGGGAGTGCAACAGTTGAGGGGTTATAGCAGGCAGACATCACAACAGCGAGCGCTCGCTGTTGAAACTCGCCCAATTGACAGTGCTGCAGGCGAGTTGCCAAGCTCCTGACCCCTAACAGGAAAGGTCAGTCCTGTGATGTGGCTGGTGGCCATTAGTGCACAATGGTCACTGTCGCACCCTGTGTTGTCCGTCTTTCATACCCATGCACAGGCTGGCTGGCAAGCACCATGCCACACAGAGAAATGCACATGACTGCAGGCTCTCGGCGAGCTGCCCTATGCTGGTTGCAGGTGCCACTCTCCGTGTCAAACGGGCAGCTGTTTGGGACGGACGGCAGGCCCGTCACCTTCAAGGGAATAAACTGGTTCGGCTTTGAGACGGCCAACACGCTGGTGGATGGCCTATGGCAGGGACCTACTGCGCTGACCCAGGACTTTGGGACTGTGGCGTACCGCATTCAGCTCCTGGGATTCAATGCCATCCGCCTCCCCTTCTCCTTCCAGGTCAGCGCCCTGAGGCCACCTGTCCTTACAAGCCAGGCAGCCAAAGGCGGCCCAACACTGAGGTGTCGGTAGCATAGTACTGCAGCCATTCCGAACACATGTGCTTGACTGTCAGAGGCGCTCACAGCAGCCCTGTACAGTGGGAGGTGCCTCACAACAGCCGAGAGCCCCTTCCCCTGAAAGGTCAGGCGCGCTCTGCAGGTGCTGCTGAACACATCGCCCATCTCCTTCACAGCCAGCTGCACGCCTGTCACAGCAACGCAGATCGCCCAGAGTGTCATTCCCCCGGGCACCAACCTGCCCCCGACAGCCATCCCTCCCGCGCAGGTAGGGGACCCTGCCACTTGCTGCAGGTTATTGCCATGGCATGCATGCTGAGTCCAACCACTGCCGCTGTGTGTCTCTGGCATGCTTTGATGAGTCAGGAGGCCCTGAATGGCCGCTCAGCAATGTGGCACCCACAAGTTCCGCGCCCAGTGCCAGCTCAAGGTGCACAGCAAGACTCTCTCCAGGACATCCAGTCGGTCCTTCCCATGTGAGGAACCCTGCCTCAGAACTTGGGCGCAGCCTGAAGGGTGTGTTGCTGCTGCAGCTTGCTCCCTCCAACAGCAGCTCCGGCACCTGCAACGCAGACATGCCCAACACTTCGGTCTACACCCGCTTCCTGTATGTCGTCAAGGTATGCCTCTGAGTGCTGCCAACCCTACCTGCTAAGTGCCTGCTCCAGCCAGTCTGCGTGCTATTGCTCCTTGCCCAGCTGACAATGCCATGCCTCAAATTAGCAATCTTCCAGGTTGCAGTGCGCTCACTTGCACGCACATTGACCTCAGGGCGGCGCTGTCACACAATGACATATGGCAGGCTGCATCAGAGCCTCCCTGAGTGCGAAGTCACCGTGCCTGTGCGCAGGTGCTGGTGGACAACGGCTTCTATGTGCTGATTGACAACCACCTGAACACAGACAGCACAGCCGTGGACAACCCAACTGGGTGGGTGACCTACTGGGCTAACCTCATGGCCTCCATCGTAGCCATGGGCCCGCAGTACCAGAACAGCGTCATGGCCGACATCCTGAACGAGCCCGACGCGCGAGGCCTCTCGTGAGTCTCTCACCCCGCCCATGTGTGGAGCATCAGCTTATGGCGTTCTCACATTGGACCTGAATGCCAGCTACTCGCGACGCATGGAGGGTCTTGTTCTTCACAGCGCTCTGTCTGTCAGGGCAGTTCCTGAGCAATGTGACATCCAAACCCGCTGTCGTCTTTGAACTGAACAACAGCCATTTAAGCACGTTGAAGGGAACAGATGAAGCAGTTCACAAGCCCATGAAACTAGTATCCTGCACGGTATCGAACCTGTTCTGCGCTGAGCACAATGGCTGGCGCAGGTGGACATTCATGTACAACAACTACCTCAATGCCATGGATGCTATCTACAAGGTAGAGAGCCTCTCAGCATGTGCCACCCTCAAGCCTTAAGACGCATTGTCAACTGATGTTGATTTCTGAGAGCTCTCGAGGCAGCTCAGAAAGTCCCTTGAAGAATCTGCTTGGGAGACCCAGGGTAGAGTGTCTGAAGTTTATCTGGTGAAAAGCATGCGGAATTTGTCTCTATGGTAGCTGCAATGCACTGCAGGTGTCCCCGACAACGCTGTTCTTCGTTGAGGGCTGTGGCCAGCTGGGCTTCTCGCTGTGCTGGGGAGACGGCTTCGTGACGGACGATGCGGTGATAGCGCAGTACGGCCTCACCGACCCCAAGCCCTTCCTGACCGCAGCGCTGGGGCGCCCCTACGCCAACCAGATCGTCATCTCCCCGCACCTGTACCCTCCCTCCATCTCGGGACAGACCATGAAGTGAGCGCTCCCCTCCTGCATGCCATCAGACCCTGCCTGCCAATAGAAGAATGCAGAGTGCAGCGTTCTCAACCCTGCGCAGTGCGGCGGGAAGTCAGCCCGTCTTTGCAAGAGCGTGCTCTTTCATCACCAAGGACAGATGTGCTTTCCTGCCACACAGAAAGCCAGACTCCTCAATGAGAGCGTTTGCGTGCAGCTACACAGGCGTGGGCCTGTTCTACAAGATGCAGACTTCTCACGGTCACTTGACCTCGGGATACGGTAGCACCAATCACACCTTCCCTCTGGTCTTCGGGGAGACCGGCTCCTTCTACACATCGGTGCGGACATACCCAATTGCCACTTACTGCCTCACCTCAGAGACTCAGAGCTGCTGGAGCATGAGCGCAAGGTGTGAGTTCGCAGGCAAACTCATGCTGTATAGAAGCATTCCATAGGCCTTATCAGAAGATCTGTACGGTCCTGATGTAATCGGGGCCGGCCTTAGCCCCTGCAGGCATGACTCGGTCATCCTGTTCACTGTTACCATGTGCTGTGCAGGCCACAGACATTGCCATGCTGGCTGACATGGCCAAGTACATGCACAACGACTACTCCTCGCTGCCAGCTGGCTACGGTCCCGCCAGCTTCCCGCACGCCAACCTGCCGCACCTATTTTGGTGGGACTGGAACCCCAACTCGGGCGACACTGGTGGCATAGTGGAGAACGACTGGCTTACAGTGAGTGCTGTCCCTTTCTCTGCATTGCCGCGGCAGACTCCCACCCCAGGAAGCATGCCTGAGACATCGTGCACGGACCCCATATGAGGCGGCATCTCTCATGCATAAGGCTGCAGAGACTGCGGGCACTACCCACAGTAAACCCCTGTGTCAGACCTTGTGACAGGAGGCGGCCCTCAGGTGTCTATAGAGCAGCACGTCATGACCTCAGCGCCGCTACAATAGCGACATGTCCTTGTGTTGTTGTGCATGTATGGCATCAAGACTGAAGGTCTGTCATTGGGCAGATCCTAGCAGCTCAGGACCCAATTTTGCCAACCTGCCTGGACCAGAGCAATTCTGTACCAGGGTGAGGGCTTCGCTTTTAAGTGTCTTCTTGAAAGGCGGCTGCTAGCCGTTCTTTGAGCATCAGCCAGACCTTGCTGTGGGACATGCAGATCATCTGGTCCAAGATTAGCTGGCTGACAGGCGCCATCAACCTCACTCCCTGGTACTTGACCTACAACGGCACCAATCCTACAGCGCCGGTGAGAGCTCTTGCTGATCCAGCATTACCCATATCACGGACGCCTGCTTTATAATCATCTCTGTCTGAGCACATGCAGCTCCAGCGCTTAAGATGGCTCCTCAGGAGAATGAGCTTAGGCTTGCCCCCTAGGACATGTCAGGCAATCTTGGGTCTGGTCACCTCTCAAGTGATGGAGAAGGTTGCATCATGCATAGGGCAGCATGCAGTGAGCCTGGGTCATTCCCAATTGGTACTAGCCTAAGGGCCTGCGGTTTCCCCACATCATGTGACAGCAGACCTCAACCAGGACATCCTGTTGTGTATAGATCATTTTTGCATGCTGAGGGCTGTTGTGTTCTCTGCCTGCAGGCTACGACTCCAGCCCCTGCTGCAGTCACTCCCACGCCTGTGAGCGTTGCTCCGGCCACTCCACCCGCCACACCTGCCCCGTCTACCAAGCCACCCGCCACGCCTGCCCCTACGGCCACCCCAGCTGTAACACCGGCCCCATCTACCAAGCCACCCGCCACACCTGCACCTCTGGCTACCCCACCCGTCACGCCGGCCCCTCCTGCCACAACTCCAGCAGCGCCTGCCACAAGCCCAGGCCACCACATCATCCGGAACATCTTTCCAGCCCCCAGATTCCCCGCTCCGGATGAGACACCCTCGGCTTCAGCTGCTGCACCCTCAGCCCCAGCCGCAACAATGTCTCCCTCGGCTTCAGCTACGCCACAGCCCCCACAAACATCAGGGAACTCAACGCGAATCATCGTGGGTATGGGGACTGGTCCTGCCACCCCGGGGCCCCCCGTCACGACGATGGGTCCCCCCACCACAACGGGTCCCCCGCCCACCAGCACAGCGCCTCCCAGCAACATATCCTGCACGATTGAGTACACCCTCAAGGGATCGTGGCCCACCCAGTCGACGGCCCCCTATGCGGACACCCTCAACATGGTGCGCTCCTGAACCCCCAGAGAAATATCACCAGCTCCGCATATATGCATGAAGCAGCTGGAAGCTGATGCCACCCTTGCAAGAGCCACGCAGCTGTGTGCAATGATCTGCTGCCGGTGTGAGAGCTTGGGTTCCTGTGGGGCATGTGCAACAAAGATCCCGGCATGCCGGCCGCCTGACTGACCGGAGCTGTGTGTGACTGCAGAAATTCATCAACACGGGCCATCTGGCAGTGGATGTACCCTACACGCTGGCCATCCACAGCCCATCCTATGTGCTGGTGCAAAATTCCTGGAACTGGGGGGTCAGCGGCTCCGCCAACGATGGAACATTCTCTGGGGCCGTCAGCCTGGTGCGTATAAAAGCTGCCTGTGATTTGCAGAAAAGCTATAATCCCCATGGGTGTGCTCTGCAACCTTTCGGTGACACTGTTCTTGCCTTGAAGACATTGCAGAGCAGACAGTGCGAGAACGTGTCTCTCCTACAGGGGGAGGCCTAGATTGGTTTGTTGGCGGGCCTTCCATCCTGAATTGAGAGTGCATCATGAGGGCAGCATGGACGCTGTCAAAGAGGTCTCAGGGCGGCCCACAGAAGTCTCGTTGCTGCTGCGCAGGGGTGGCAGAATGCAGCTCCTGGAGCTACTGTGCAGGCGCTGGGAGCCAACATCTGGTCTTCAAGCAATGACTTTGCGCCCAAGTCTGCCACCGTCAACGGCGTTCCTTGCCAACTCAAGAGCGCTTAAGCAGGCATCGTCATGCCGGCATGCCCTGCGTCACCTTTCTTACAACACAATTCTGTCCGGGATTTATTTCAGTTTGGAGCGTAGGCCCCGACCAAGCACAGGAGCGGTTTTGCGTTTATACACGGGCGTTGTACGTAATGTCCCGTCAAGTGAACATGCGCAAGTCGTCACGTGAAGCATGAGTCGAGGCACTTTGGTACGGTTCGGTCTGCGTTTTCTGGCATCGATTGATGCTCAGGTCTGATCTCTGAACTCAGACCTTATTGCCAGATGTCAGTTCAGTCAGCACAAGGCCTTTGAGGGTCACTTCAGTGATTGCTCCTCAGACATCAGTACGTCATCATAGAGCCTCAGATATTCAGTTCAGTTCAGTTCAGTCCGGGCCAGTTTTAATCAGATCCTGAGGGGTGTGGTATTCATGCCTTGATGGATTCTGGTTATCCTTACATGGGGATATCTCCAGCACGGAAGCATTTACAAAATATCTTGGTGCAATCAACATCGGAGCATGTTGCCCACACCTGTTAGATTCTGCAACCCACGGGGTCCAACAGGTATCGGGTAGATCTTTGCTTCTTTGTTGTTGCGTCACTGTTAGGAAAAGGAGGTGGTTGCCAGAGCAGGGACCTCCTTTGGGATCGTCAGGATTGTCAGACCAGGTTTCCAGTGATCTGTTCCAGCCACCTGAGGCTGAGTAGAGCCTCATATTGCTGTTGGGGTGCATATCTCAGGGCAAGGAGGTGGTTGCCACAACAGGAACCTCCTTTGGGACTGTTTGGATTGTCAGATCAGATCGTATTCCTTCTGTTGCAGCCACATCAGGCTGATCACAAGGCTGACCTGGAGACATATGGGTCTCTTGTTCAGAAACGAGATGGTGAACGCAGCACCTATTGGATAGGTTTGCAACACAAACGCCGACAGTGTATTCTGCCCTCAAGGCAGTCAGATAACCGCTTCTCCTGAGACAGAGAGGACCAGTATGTTTCTGCCAGCCACCTAGGGATATCCGAAGGCCTGACTAGACTCATGGTCAGTGCTATGATATGCGTCCAGAGGTTTCATTTGACAAGCCTGCCAATATTGACCTGCCATGAGGGTTCCAAGCAGCTCGCAAACATCAGCAACAGTGCAACATTAGTTCTAGAGACCTAGTATCAAGACATTCTGCCATCCACAGCCGGAGGTGCAAGCTGGCAGACCCTTTCAAGCTGGCCCCCAGGCGTGGCCCATGTTGGACATGGGTGAATTCGCTGTAGTGATGTGAGGTGGTGGGAGCCTATACATGAGAGAGGGAGCCCCCAAGACAGCCCAAGCTCTGTGGGTCGTAGGCTTCTGGTCAAGGTCATTTAGAGAGAGTCCCACCCCAAGAAAAGTCACAGGCTGCCTGGTGAGGACATGCATGGGACGAGCGAAAAGCCTCAGCAGCGGCAGCTATCGGTGAGGTGCATGCGAACAGTATTGAGCATGCCTATGACAGTTGTCCAGCATTCTATAATGCTCAGTATTGGATGGAGTCTGGGTTGCGCTGAACCATAGTGCAGGTGTATGCCTCACCCGTGCAAAGCTGCCAACGTGCAGATTGTAATCCCTTGAGAATGCCAGCTGGCCACGCTCCCATGAGATGTGACATGCATGATTGGCTTAGTGCATCCTCAGGAAGGCTTCTGCATCAGACTGATGATACGAAGTGACACCTTGCGCGGCCCTGTGCTTGTGATGATCCTCTGATGCCAGTCTGAACTGTGCTGAGCCAACCTGATTGACAAATTCCAGGCCTTGGAGCGACCTGTAAATTACAGTGTTCCCAGATCAAGGTGTGCCATGACCGCAAGCGCCTGTGGCAGGCTTTGAGGCAAGTCAGCACCTTATGTGATCTAAAATCTGGGAGCCATGCAGAGGAGCCTTGCCCAGGGCCCTGAACCCCCTGCCAATCCTGAGCAGCCAGTGCAATACTGCCATCTATATACAATCAACGAGCCCTCAATAGACCAATGACAGAAGGAAATATTGCAGCGCCTAAGCAGGAAAGCGGCCTCAATAGGCAACGTTTCGAATGTGAATGAGGCATGAAGGCGCAGGGATGAATGATAAACTTATATCGGTTATTCAGCAAACTCTGCTGTGTCTGTAAAATCCTGAAATCTACAAGACGCTTTGCGTGCATTGGTGTCCTGTGTGAGAGACAAGCCGTGTTTGTGGCTTAAGGGCGGCACAGACGATCGAGGAAGCAGGGCATGCAGGGGTAGCAAAATAGCGGAAGATTATTGGCGCAGAGGACAGAAAACTGTCATTCTTGTCGTTTGTGGTCTCACAGACAGCTGCAGTCATCAATCTGTGAGGTCCGTTCTCGTTCGTCTGAGTGTACGACAGGTGTTCAAAGCCAGTCGGTGCGTCTTTCGCCTGATTCGGGTGCGATGGGAGTATGGCTGCCTGTGCGTCTATGATGAAGTTCCATGCGTTCATCGATGTGCGCACATGCTTGTCAAGAAGGCGCTGTGCACATCTGGTGTCATCATCGTACGGATGATGGGAGATATGTCAATCTGTGGGCAGCCACTCGTTGACGCCGTGGAGCCGTCCGTATGCTTGGACACAATAGTGAATAGGGCTTCTGCTGTTCAGGCGGGCGGGCCGTAGAAAACACAGTAAGTGCGCCAATAAATTCATCAGCCCCTATTATCATGCTGCTGCACACCTGTTGAGGCGCAGGCGCACCCACCAGCTCTGGAGGTGTGCCCTTCTTACACGTAGCTCCTCGTGCGACCTGTCAGTGACCTACAAGCACGCGTCCATTTGCCGAAGCTGTGCAAGGACATCACTCATGTAGGATAATCTGGTGGCTATCCCATTGTAGTATGAACATAAAACCACCCCACACAGGTCCAGTATTTGTATGCCATATAAGGACCAGTGATGAGCGATGGTGCTTTCACCAAGTCACAGGTTGCAGCTGCATGCAGAGAGCGTCAATGATGTGGGCGCATTGGCCCATTGCCGCTGCAATCGTCCTGGCAGCAGCAGTATGTGCAAAGTCTGCTGACACCCAAGGTAAGCACAACTTCTGGACTCTTCGTTCCTGCTGCAGGCATCTAGTGCATGGCAAAACCTGCAACGATTCATGGGCTGCTGCACAGGGAGTGCTGTGTGATGGATTAGGCTTTGCGTGCTTGAATCCAGGAGCATATGCGGGAGAAAGCTTTAGCGCAGTGATGCAGAAATGGTGGAAGACGTTGTGCTATTTGTCATCACAGGTGCAGGGTCCTCGCAGTTCTTGCGAGGCTCGGGCTTTGGGAGCGGCGCCTTGCAAGATCACAGAGGCGGCGCGCAGGACAAGATGGTGTCAGCACAGTCAGTCTCAGCGGCTCCCCCGGCGCAGCAAGGGGCAGGTCCTGACATCAGCACAGAGGGCTTACAAGCCCAGCCCTCAGGAAGTCCCTCGAGCTTCTTCAATCCGGCTGCAGCGGCAGCTGCAGCGGCTGCCGGCCTAGTGCCAGCGCCGCAGGCAACGTCCTATCTAGCACCAGCGCCCGCGCCTGTAGACCCAAGAGCAGCAGCCACCAGGGAGGCTGCAGAGGCAGCAGGCCTTGTGCCCGGCTTCTTGCCCGTGGACCTGCGCCCTAGCGGGGCACCCCTGGCGCCAGTCTTGGCGCCCGTCCAGGCTCCCCTCTCGGCGCCTGCTCTGGCGCCCGTCCCCGCCCCGCAGGCGGCGTCCCCGCCCAAGAGCGCTGCCGAAGCCGCTGGTCTTGTCCCTGGCTTTCTCCCAGTTGACCTCCGCCCTAGCGCAGCGCCTGTAGCGAGCACCCCAGCTGCTCCTGCTCCACAGGCCAGCGAGGCGCCCCCAGCTGCGCCGGCGCTTGCGCCTGCACCTGCGCCAGCTGTCAGCCCTGCGGCACCAGCCGCCAGCCCTGCGTCGGCTCCCGCCGCAATCCCCGGCGTCGTCCCTGGGCTGGCACCTGCGCCCGTGCCCAGTGATAGCGCTGCTCGGCCGCCCGCCACAGCCCCCAGTGCTGCTGCACCAGTTACGGGCCCAGCGCCGGGCCCCGCTGTTACACCCAGCAGCGGCCAGGGGCAGGCCCCTGCGCCCGTGCCTAGCACTAGCGCTGCCCAGCCGCCCGCCACGGCGCCGAGCGCTGCCGCGCCAATACAGGCGCCGGCTTCACAGGCTGCTCCTGGCAGAGGCTATGGCGCTGTGCCCAAGCCCAGATCCAGTAGCGCTCCTGCGCCCTCGCCTCCGCCAGTGCCAGCTACGCCCGCTCAGGCGCCTTCAGCAGCGCCTGCTCTGGCTCCTTCGGCAGTCCCCACACCCCCTGCGCAAGGTAGCCATGACCTTTCCTCAAAGATAGCCCTCTGTAATCAGACCTGCTCAATGTGTGTCATTCTCTGAAGGTGTATTAATGCACTTCTCCAGCGCTCATAAGCACATCAGTGCGTTAAGCTTGCGTGCTTGTTCGCAGCCCCAAAAGGAATCGAGAGCGCTGAGGCACCGCAGCACAGCGCGACCCGGGCTCCCGCTCCTGCGCCGGCCAGTCCTGCAGAGGACCCTCTCAAGCCGGGGGGCCATGTCCCTGGAGGCTTTGCAGGCCATGTGTGAGTTCCCACGCTGGCTACTGCTGGCTGCGATCCCTTCACTTCCTTCTGAGCTACAGCTGCAGCAAATTCTATGTCTTGCGTGGCTCTGCAGTGCAGAGTCAGGCACGTCTGAGCATCAGGCTCGAGCCCTGATTTTCGTCCCATGCCTTACAATTTGTGATCTGGATGGAAGAATGACATACATGCTTGAGTGCTTCCGGAGTAGCACCCTTGTCATATGGTTCGAGGTGATCACCCAGTCCTGATTTGAATGCTTTCCAACAGGCCGGTACTGAGGAATGCTACCAAGTCAGCACAGGCTATTGGAGGAGGGCCTGTTTGGCCGACCGCCGCAAACCCTGACCGCTCACGTGGGAACCCTCAGCCTTCCAGCTCATACCTAGCCATCGCCTCCCAGGTCAGCATGGCATGCAGACCCAGCCTGCCATGCGCTTACATGCCCAGACATGCCGATGTAAAGCCGCTACAAGACGCTCAGGGTTTGTGACGGCCACTAAAACAACAGCACCTGTGCAGGTGAGTCTGAGTGCAGTAACATTTGTGCGCAGCACAGCAGGCACAAAGGCTCTCCAGACCAACCAAACAGCGGCAGGTAGGCATATTCTAACACTCCTCTCACAAAGCCAAAGCCTCCTTCAGTGCTGAGGTCAGTACTCCAAGACAATCTCTGAGCTACTGTGTGAGTGCAGAGCCTATGTTGACCGAACTGCGAGGTACATGGCAGTACCCTGAGCAAGATTGTAGTGCCTTCCTTACAGGCGGGTGGTCAGCAGGGTCTGTGCATGGTTTGGACCCTCAGAGGCGCGCAGCCTCCACAGCAGCTCCCAACAACACCTCGCCCACAACAGTGAATCCTGGGTAAGTTGCGCTGAGACAATGCGTTATTGAAGACTTGCAGTAAACTGCGACAGTGGCTTGACCCGCAACAGAATCCTCTAGCAAGCCTCCCATTGTTGTCAGTCAGCCCATGTTCACTATTATGTAGAACCTGTAGCAGGAGCACGGAGTGTGGAGGGTTTGCAGCACAGAGGCATACTGACGAGTCTGCCCGCAAGGCACAGCGCTGTGAATGTGTGTCAACCTCTATCAAGAGACTCAGGAGCTGCTTTGTGCGCTGCAGGGACACCGTGATAGCGTCCAATCCATTGGCGCCCACGCCGGCGAATGCTACAGGTGGCGCCAGAAATGCAGCGGACGTGCCCTCAGCGTACGCGGGCGTTCCCTTGCTGCCGATGAGGCTCAAGCCAGCAGTGAATGCGTCCTGGGTGGACATCGACACTCCCAACAGGGCCACCTGTGAGGTAAGCTGGCTCTCACTGCATCTCAGTGTCTGTTGCTGCGGCACCTCTCTCCTTGCAGCCTTCTTTGCAGGCTTTTGAATCCCTGCACCTGCAGGCTTCAGCAGCAGCTTGATACAGCAGCAGGCACCTTGTTCAGCACGCCTGGATTATGGGGCTGACCTGCCACTAGTGTGGGCTCCCATTCGCTTACATCGTGCCTGGCGCGTGACCTGCTGGGTGACTGATATGGGCCATGATGAGCCCTCTGTGGAGCCTTCAACAACTGTATCAGGCTACACCAGATGATCATGATGCATTCTGCAATACACCTGACATGCTAGAGGCTGTGCGGCAGGTCATCCTAAAGCCCTATTTGGTGTGGAATGACCGCTCTAACAATCCTGCAACCCTGGGCGCCCCCGGACCGGATCAGCCACCTACAACATCTCCGCCAGTGCTGTCCCTGGAGGGAGGACTAGAGTTCCGCGTCTACAACAATGCCACCAAATCCAACGTGAGCCCACCCCCCTTGATGCACCCCAGCCAGCATCTCAAACAAGCTGCAGTCAGACAGAGAACAGGCACAGGCTTAGGATTTGCAGGGCTTCCACAACCAAAGGGCAGGGCATCTGGCTTGTACGTGTTGTTTTGGATAAATTGCACTGGTGCATATTGTCCTGTGTCACTAGGACGGCCTGGCATGGACGATATACATGCGCCACACCGGCAATCTGCCTCAAGGCTGAGAGCAAGGCATACATGCTGGAGGCGCCAACGTGTTGCCTGGGCATAGGCATGACAAACCATGACATGGCGCAGGGCACGGATGTCATTAGCATAGTGTCAGCGCCCGGGGTGTCGGTTACTATCCTGAATGTTACTAATGCTGTGGTCACCGGCGAGGGTCCTACTGGCACGACTAATCTCACGACTGTCAGCAGCATTCCCAGGGGCTCCTATGGCAATTTCTCTGCCATTGTCAATGCATCTTCACAGGTAACCACCTTATGCAGCAAGCCCTGGGTGACAGGTAGCCCTGCGTTTGGCAGTCATACCATCAGATCCCTTCCAGATTTGTCTGAAGCATTTACTCACACTGAAGCCACCTGCATTGTCCCCATCTTAGACACACCTTGCTATGCTCGGACAAAGCTTACCGAAGTAATGTAAAAAGGCAAGCAGCACCCTGAGGAGTGCTGGATGGTGCAGGCATTCACTCCCACGCACATGTACTTGAACGGGCAACCTTGCCGCCTGACCCTGGCTCTGAACCTGACGGCTCCAGTGCCAACCTTTGCCACCAACGGAACGCTTGTGGAGGACTCGATGTCTCCCATCACTGCACAGCTGGGGCAGCTTACAGGTCTGCAGCACTTGCTTATCACGCAGCGCAAGGCGTCTAAACATGTTGGCAGCTACAGCCAGGTCATTGCCTGATGTGTCCAAAAGCACTGCTGTGATTTTTACAGATCCCATGCTCATGCAGATTGCCTCCACAATAAATACATGCTCCCTCAACATTCTTGCCCTTGTCATGATTCGCTAATGTAGCGCGAATAAGATGGAGGTGTACAGGCCTGCAGGGCTGAGGTGAGGCAGTGTTGCACGCGCAGGTGCAAACGGAGAGATGCTGACGATCAAGGGCGTCAACTGGTTCGGCTTCGAGACGTCCTCGACCATGACGGACGGGCTGTGGCAGGGTCCCAACGCTATTACCCAGAACTTTGAGGCGGTCGTCTGGCGCATCAAGCTCATGGGTTTCAACACCGTCCGCATCCCCTTCTCCTTCCAGGTCAGCTGCGGTCACTGCTGTACTCACAGCTGCCTCAGTCGTGAACGCCTCCCCTACCCGCTTGGCCAGAGCTGTGTACAGTGTAGCCATCAGAATTTCTGTCAGCTCTGCCTTAAAAGCCATAGCATAAAAGCCAAAGGCCAGGCATCCAGTGCCAAAGCGTCTTAGCTTTGCCAGGACTGGTTTTGCCAGCCAAGGGAATCGGCTGCGTCTGAGTGAAGATTACTTGGCAAGTCTCATGTCACAACACAGAGCAGTGATGCCATACTGGGTCCAGCACGGCGGTTCCCTGGCTGAGAGAGTGTGCAATGGGCAAGTGTGTTGGTGCAGGTGCTGTTCAAGATGCTGCCCAGGTCGTACACGGCATCCTGTGGCGCAACAGACAATGCTGCCATCGCCCGAAGCGTCACTCCCCCAGGAGTGACTGTGCCCGCCAATGCAGACCTGGCACCTCTGGTGAGGCTTCCTAGCTCTCTCAGTGAGCCTTCGTGGTGCATCGGCTCTTGCTTGGGCTGCGTGCCCCTCTGCTGTAGAGCTGTGGATTATCTGTATAATCATTCGCATGGCTTGGATCAAGGCCTGAGGCAGTTGCATGGGTGTGCTGCAGACCACATGGGATGATCCGCACGCGGTCAATGGGACGTGCAATCCTGACCTGCCCAACGAGTCAGCCTACACTCGGTTCCTTTACGTCATCCGCTTCCTGGCGGCAAATGAGCTGTATGTGCTCATCGACAATCACCTCTCCTTCGACGACTCGGCCGCCACCAACACTGTACAGTGGCTTGCCTGGTGAGCATCAGCACTATGCCCATCCTTAATCGATATTCCTCACGTGAGCAATTCACCCATTGTGGAGCACATAGGTCCTGCATCTCCTGCAAAGGCAGGCATCTGGTCAGCCTCTGGTGCTCGCACAGCAAGGCACCGTCTCATGCAGGACCGCCTCGTTCTTGGAAGTGGGTTAACAAGAACTCTGCCTTCAAGCCCCCTCGCCTCTTGAGTAGATCAGTATCCAATTTGTCCTGCAGAATTCAGGCGCCCAAAAGCCTTAAAGAAGCATGCTGCGCCCGTGCAGGTACAAGCAGCTAATGTGGGATGTCATCCTGGATCCCATCTCCAAGAATCGCGTCATGGTCGACATCATGAACGAGCCGGATGTGCTCGGCATGAGGTGATCGACCATCTGTGCTGTTTGCCGGGTCACATTGTAGCCCTGTCATCCTTTCCAGAGACTCATACAGCAGGTCCAAAGCGCGGTCCCTGAACGTAGTGCTGCTGCAGAAACAGCAGGCTTTCAGTGCAATAGATCAAGTGAAGCATTGGATTAAGTAGCCTGGCAAGCAGCATGAAGCGCAAGCAGAGTAGGGGAATTACTTGGAGTTTCGCATGGCTGCAGATGGCAGGGCACGACACCAGACATGACCACTCTGTACCTTGCGGCTATGGACACCCTGTATCAGGTGCAAACCCCATGCCTCTGCAGGGCATTCAAGACCAAGACAGCCCCTTCCTACCCACCGGCTCTGACCAGTTTCCTTCAAACACACTGCACTGATGCTGTGACACCTTATCTCAGTATGTATGGCCTGACGTGATATTGCCAGAAGGTCCTACAGTTGCCCAGCACTTTGCCCGCCGGATGCATCCATGTATGACTGTGCTAGTCAATCTGTTGTGAAAGCGGTAGTATTGCATCCAAGATCTTATATGAGCCGGCATGCATTGACTGAGGGACCTGCTGCCTGATGCAGGTGTCGCCGACCACGCTGTTCTTTGTGGAAGGTGGAGGGCAGCTGCCCTACGCCATGTGCTGGGGCGACGGCTTCGTGACTAACACAAGCATCATCGCTGCGAACGGCCTCTCAGACCCCAACCCCTTCTTCCAGACCCTGCTGAGCAAGCCCTACCTGAACAACGTGGTCATCTCCCCGCACTACTACCCACCCTCCATCAGCCACAGCACTGGCGGGTGAGTCATGCCGCAACTCTGCGCAACATTCTCTTGGCCCCAGGCTGTTTTTGGGGTCAACTTATGCCTCGTGAATCCCGCTTTCATGTGTGGTGCTCTCAGTCATATGTGCACAGGCCTCCTGCCAAGGGCATAAGCTTCCCCTGTCCTGCTGAGCCCACTCATTGGGCATGTGACAGTACGAGACGTCCCTACCAGGCGTGCGCATGACGCTGACGTGGCGGGATGCCTGTTCAGGGTGTCTGGGCCAGCGCTGTGGGAGCGCATGCAGAACAGCTGGGGCTACCTGGCCACAGGAGGCTACAGGGGTCATGTCTTCCCTGTCGTCATTGGCGAGACCGGATCCCTGTATACCTCGGTAAGCCCCACAGAGCTTTGGCCTGGCCTTGCCTGACGAGGCCACACCACAGCAGCGTCTCGAGCAGATCTACACAAGAGACAATGAGCACGTTATTTTGCAGTGAAACGAGCACTGGCAATGTGGCCTCCTGTTCTGGCCGTATCGTAATGACTAAGCACATACTCTGTACATGTATATGCCCAGAGACAAGCCCTTTCTGCATCTTGAGTCTGCTCAGCTTACATTGTGATGCAACGCCTGACATCCTTCAGCTGCTGTGCAGCAAGCGGACCTGCTGTTCCTGGATGATATGGCCAAGTACCTGAAGAACGACCCAGCCACGTATGGGTTCCCTCACTCGCCCATCCAGAATCTATTCTGGTGGTCCTGGAACCCCAACTCCGGCGACACTGGCGGCCTTGTGCAGAATGACTGGCTCACGGTAATGCTCTGTTCCCAGTGTGCATGCCATCATAGCTGAAAAAGAGATTGCACCAAGCTACCGCGACCAGCTTGAGCAGTAGCCTCCGTCAAATCCAGTAACGTCAGCTGTGTTCAGTATAGTCTGCAAGCTTGCCAACTACTGTGGAGGCGCTGACTGTGGCTATTATTGGTTGCACCTCGTGCTCAGGGCTGTCTGGACAGGCGGCGCAGACGCAACTGAGGTGGTCTTGTGGGTGCAGGTCATCTGGAATAAGGTGGAGTGGCTAGTGAACGCCATCAACCTGCAGCCCTGGTACCTGACCGCTCTGGGCACTGCGGCCCCGCCGCTACCCTCTGGACCCGCCCCGCCCACCCCACCCATCTCTGGCGTCGAGCCGGTACCCAGCACTGCCACCCCTCCAGGCGCTCAGCCGCCCCCCACAACCACCCAGCCCACCCCCACAACCACCCCATCCACCGCAGCGTCTACACCGGCCCCAGTCTCGACCAGCCCGCCGACCACCCCTGCGCCCACCCCAGCGCCCAGCTCGCCCGCTCCTTCAGGAGCCAGTTCAGGCACATCTGCCGGTTCACCGCCCCCACCTCCGCCTCCACCCCCGCCACCGCCACCACCCCCTCCTCCACCCCCAGCAGGTGATTTCCCGCAGCATAGTGACCAATGAGGGAGTGCTCCAGCATGCAGCTCAAGTCTGATTGCCCTGTCTTGCCTGAGCACACTCTGTCACTGTGGCCAGCTTGCGGAGAGAAAGTTCTTGTAGCGCTACACACAACACCCGACACAATACAGGAGCATGAGGGCACATGCAAGACACTTTGTTTGTGAGCGACAGATCCTTGCATGATGACGTGAGTGCGTGTGCAGGGAGCCAGTCCGGCAACAGCAGCCCGCAGGCAAGCATCCCGGACATCAGAGGGAATGCATCCTGCAGTGTCCAGGCGTCGCTTGGCAGCAAATGGGAGCATGGGAATGGAATCTGGAGGGCAGCCCTGGATCTGGTAAGTACTCAAAGCTCTGCCTACATAAGATAACGTTGCTGTCTTGAACATAAGAAAAGTGCGTACACCAACGTCCTCTGGGTATCTGTGACCACATGGGCGCACTCATCCCAGCAGGCATGCGCTGGAAGTTCTGCATATAAAGCTTCATTCCTGTCAGACCCATGCCGGCCGAACTGCAGAGACACACACATATGCCAGCAGCAACCAAGACACAGTCGTGACCAAACTGCATGCATCGAAGCGTCTCTCTACACACGCAGCATCTGCAAGCGTCGGGGGGCGGCGGCATCGGAGTGCCGTACACGATGACGCTACGGAGCTCGGAGTACACCGGTGTGGTGGAGTCCTGGACGTGGGAGGCTGCATGGGTGGACGGCAATGCCAACGGCCTCGTCTCCCAGGTCAGCCCTCTTGCCACGGCAGGCTGCATGCCTGCAGTCTTGGATTGTCATGGCCACGTGCAGCTCGCAGTGGATGAACCCGGCTGCTATCGGGCGGAAGCTTCCTGCAGAGCATGCATCCCGGGTTGAAGCAGGTGTCACTTTACCGACAAAGGGTCGAGCCTGGGCGAGAAGTTGCCTCGGTTGACCACAAGTGTTTGCTACGCCAGTCATCCTTCTGCAGGGACACTCAGCGCAATGCCCATCAACGGTCCCCTGAACACAAGACACGAGCTCAAAAGTATTGCAGCATGCCCAAAATGCTCTGTGATCCAACACTGACCTAGGATGCATGCGCGCAGCCCTGGGCCGCGCTGATGAAGAACAAAGGGAATACTATTGATGTGGGCGGCGTTCTGGAGGCCAAGTCTTCCAACCTACTCCCGCAAGCTGCCTACATCAACGGCATTGCCTGCAGCCTCCAGACCTGAGTTGGGGCCCTTGGGCAGTGCCCGGTGAGCCCAGAGCGCCCGGTCTGCCCGAATGACCCAGTTCACAGACAGAATTGCGCCACCTGCGTGGTCGGACAACCAAGACTTGAGCAACCCCTGTACCCTACAAGAGCCGCAAGCCTATGACTTCTGGTTTGGCCAGCGTCAAAGGCGTTCCCTCACGCAGCCCCGAGCTGGTTCTCTTTCTGTGGTGTGCACAAGGTGCCGCTTGCCTTACCCAAGGATGCAGCTGGGGCCGCCCTATCAATCCAAGATATCACCTTTCAGCAAGCCCATGGATTGTTTTGTGTGTGGTGGCAGTGTCCGACATTGTGATTACGCTTCTTTGCTCTGTGCCAGTTTGTTTTGTCGGGTAGTCTTCGGGTGTGTCTGTTTTTGTGGCGGGCTTCAGCACACCCCAGAAGCACTCCAGGCTGTAGGCGGGAGTTCTGAGACACTCTCTGCGCTCAGAAGAGTACGGAAATAGTTCAGAGAGATGAAACGGAGTGTGGGCAGTGGGATCCTGATGAGGCTTCTCACTTCAAGACCGTTGAGCTGCGTCTGACAGCACTTGTCCTCAAGAAACCTTTGGATTTCTATTGGCCGGGCAACTTGCTGCGCTCGCTCCCGCGCCTTTATTTGTGTACCTCATAAGCATATGTCCTTGATTTCTTTGGTAGTGGACATATCTGGGAGTCATGAGCATTCAAGAGCCAGAGGCCACTCAGCAGACATGGCAGAGGGAGTCTTGCTTGCATGATGTGGTGAAGCTGAGCATTGTCTTTGCATTGGCCCCAATGCAAGGAGCCCATTTGGAACAGGTCAGTGGCACTCTGCAGAGGGTCGTGGGCATATTTTGAGCAGGATCGGCAATTCGCACGGGTGGAAAGCCTTGTCGGGCACAAGGGTCATGCAAGCGCAGGTGTTGGCGCTCCCCTTTCGCAAGGGTGTGGTCCCGAGCAGAATTCGCATGGTATTGCAGCATTCTCAGCACTTTGCATGATGCATTCTTTGAGACACCACCCAGCTGTTGGGTGAGGTTGGGAGTGCTCCAGGAGCCTCTACAGATCATGGAAAGGCAGATGTGGTGTTGGCAGCGCAAGTCAGAGAGTGCGCATCCCAAAGAGCGAGATGCGCAAGTCTCACAAGTGGCGGTCCGCAGAGCATTGCGGTGCACCTTAACGTGCAGTCAGCTGCACAAGGTGCTCGCAATACTCGGACGCACTCAATGTGCGGGTCGGCAAGATCATGAGCTAGCAGCAATTGCAGCACCCGCTCCAGTCATGGGCATGCATCTAGTCCATACCAGTCCTGGAGATGCCCTTGGGCAGAGTGCTGTATGTGGAGCGAGATCATCGCTGACACCTCTACAAAGCCGCAAGATTGCAATGAATTCTTGCTCCTGACATGCGATTACAAGCAGCTCATAGGGCGCCTTTGAGGTTTGGCAGACCAAGGTCTCTCAGTTATGCGCCCCACCGCAGATTGTGCAGCTTTCCTATTGTGAAGCTCCCTAAAGAGAGGCGGAAGACTTATGCAGGCTGCCTCTGCAAGGAAAGCACCCCCCACGCAAGTGTCTTGGCAGCCAAAATGAGCGACCCACAACTCGATGCCAATGAGAAGATCCGACAGCTCTAAGAGGATTTCAATCGGCCAGGCGGAGTGTGCTTGCAGGCATGGCAAGGCTCCCTGGATTTATAGCCAACATGGATCTAGGGCTTGCAAGCTCATCAGGCTTGGATTGCTGTATAGGAGATTGAGATATGCTGGCACTATGAGCTATCCAGCTCCACCAGATGTGATGTGTCTCTTGCTCTCTCAAGCCATTGAGAAGGCATGAAACATACCAGCATGTGTGAGTAAATCTTGGGGTGCAAACAGACCTAGGATGCCTCCTTCTAGCAGGTGACTGTGCGGCATGCATCTGTACCTCAGGTAGGCTACAGCAGGATTTCAGCCGTGATCGCTGTAAAATCTTGCAAATTGATGCGCCATCACAGTGGAGATCGTGCCATCCTCGTGCCAGTCACTGGCAGCTAGTGAGTCACCCTGAATGCAAGCCTTGGGGATGATCATTTGTCATAATAGACACATGATGAGCTCCCATGGGACTCCTAGCCTGGAAGAGCTCATGTTCGAGAGACCTGGTGCATCCATGGGGCCATGTATTTACATACATTTGGGGAGTGCTACCTTCTGTTTGAGTGTCCAGTGCATGCGCCTCATCAGCAGCTGCTACGTGCACTTGAGTTCCTATCCCCACAATATACCGTGCACCGCTCACATACTGTGCACCACTCACAAGACGCTGCAGCTCCATGATCAGGCGCACAGTAGAGCAGCCAATAATGACTCTTGATTGACACATGCTAGAGCCTCTCTGCATATGCTCATGAGATTCTGTGCTCTCCTCTGAGCATCAACTGTGGGACCGTGCCATGGTGTAGACTTGAGGATGTCTTGCGCTGTCTTGGTGTGCATAAGCTTGTGTCTGGCAGCTTACTAGCAAGCCTGCTCATTACCCAGCTGCATACATGGTGAAGAACTCGCCAAGGTGCAGTCTCTGGCTCACTACTACTGAGCTCACTACTACTGAGCCCCGCATTGATCCCCTCAGGCTTGCGCATGTCTGTGAGCAAGCACTTGCTCTTCCCAGTGCTGTATTCTGTCACACATGCTTCACACGATGGCAAAGCTGACGAAGCAGATCTGCTTCACAATGCCGAAGCCAAAGTCATAGCCGAACGCCTGGCCGATCTGGATTCCGTAGCGGATGCCAAACTCCGGGATCTGACTTGGCTGGACTGCACAGCGTCACAGGCAACACATCATGCTCCTTGTATCTTACCAGAAGCTATCATTCTTGGGCTCTCAAAGATGTCAAGATGAGGAGGCAAGGTCCTGTGGCTGACACAGGGCTTGCATAGTCAATTCTGATTCAGTCCGGCATTGTGAGCACTGCAAGCCTACACCTTGAAACTGCATGGCACTTCACCCTGGGTCTGTGTTGCGCCACTCAGCAAGCTATTTGGCAGAGGAAGGACGGGACCTCACATGTGGGGAGCCAGATCAGGAAGCCATCCGCTGTCGGGTCCACCCGGGCACCATGGGGCAGGATGCTGGGCAGGTCGAGCGTCGACTCCAGGGCAGTTGCGACATCCTGCACAACAATGGGTCTTGCCAGTCTGCTCATCTGGCCGCATGGACCAACAGCAGTCTAGTGTATCATCAGAGACCTTGAGCTGCAGCTCTCAATAAATCAGATTCTTCATAAAGCTCATTGTGAGATTGCCTGAACTACCAGAGAAGAGGTCTCAGTTAGGCTTAGATGGCACAAGCGGCTCTGTCGCCCCTGAGTGGTGCTGTGGATACTGGCAGCTCCATAACAGCTGGCCACGCTCGAGATGGTTCCAGACGAAGAATGCAAGGAGGTGCTGACCTGGAACTCGGGCAGGAGCCAGGCAGCTGCGTTGGGGATGACAATGCCCACCTTGGGGAAACTGCCAAAGTAGCGGTCTGCACAGCAACCGTGACTGCATGACACTCAGCCAGAGAGGCACAGGGCTGGACTTCTGTCAGAGCACTGGGCTGGCCAGCCGGCCAAAATCTCAACTCACCATGTGCACCCTTGCATTCACCTGACACTGCGTCGGGAGGGTGCCCTAGGTACCTTGCCGAATGTTTACTCAAAGGGCAAGTGTTATACCATATATGACCATTTTAGATGCATGCGAGGCCAGTGGATAGACCAGGGGAACGAGCAGGAGGCCCACCAATGCAGAAGTTGTACCCTGTGCCAAAGAAAGGCGTTGCGATACGGACTCCGTTGATGAATGAGATGTAGTCCCCTGTCGCCTCCTCAGGATTCCCAATCGTAGGAATCTGCATGATAAGGGAGGTCCCATGTCATATTTTTCACCACCTGCAACCCAAGTCTTGGGAAAGCCTTGGCAGAAAAGGATGGCCCATCTCACATCAGCAGCCAACCGTGTGAGCTCCCCTGCCATTGCTGAGTAAGCACCAGGAGGCAGTGTCTGTTGCAAGCAGGCGGTCCACTCCCGAGCATGCGCTGCGGCGGTGTTCTGCTGCGCTGTAAGCTGTAAGCCATGTGCCGCCTGGCCTTGCAAGTGTCTGAGAACTTGCAGGACATGCCAGGGGGCTTGCGAGCACGTTGCATGTCTGGCCTTTAGGAGGATTGGGTTTTGTGGAGGAGGCTGGTGAGGGGATCAGGGGGTGACACACAGAATAGCAGGAGACTCACAAAGACGTTGACTGTCCGGCCGCCGACAGTGATGGGCGTCGTGGAGGCGCCCTGGAGGGACTTTGTGGAGGACACCTTCTGCTGGCCCCCGCTCGTCGCCTGCGCCGTGCGCGTCTGCTGCCCCACGCCATTCCCCTGCCGGGACGCCAGCCCGTTTGCCGTGGCCAGCTGGGGCTTCACACTCAGGCTCTGCATGCGAAAGGATCCGTCATGTACCCGGTGATATACCACAGGGACAAATTCCTTCCAAGCCTGCTGGCGACCGCTTGCGGCCTGCGCCGTGCGCGTCTGCTGCCCCGCGTCATTATTATGCTCTGCATACAACTAGATCCGTCAACCTGTGTGTGTCCGGTCACAGAAATTTGCTCCAGTCACTCTACTGGCTTGCCGTTGACTTTTTCTGCCAGGATGTCATACAGGTGCGACTGCCAGCCGAGTATAAAAGTCCCATCTGTGCTCACACAGATGGTCAAATTTGTTCCCATGCGTGAAGGCAGCTCTCGTGAAGAGGTCTCCTCATAGCAAGGTGGCTGGTGCAGAGGGTGTGCATGCCATCTGTAGCGTGCACACTGCCTCTCACTGGGTACCAGGCAATTAAACAGTCGGCATGAGGAATTCCTTGTGCAATGTCACTTGGACGGCCGTACCTTGGAAACCTGATACGTGGGCGCAACTGCATTCACCTGGTCCACTGTGTTCCTGGTTGTGCCTGTGGGGTGTACGACGACCTGCGCATTTGTAGCCAACCCTCAGCCCCCAGCCATGCCCAAAGTAGTGCGGGCGCATGTCAGACGTCCTCCGGCCTTTGTGATTGAGAAGCACTGGTGACAAAATCTGAGGATGACCCGGAGGCAAGATAGATGTTGGCAGAGGTTGCCAGGTACCCAGGGTGAGGGATTGTCACATGCTGACTTGTGACATGACTCTGGCCGCGCAGTAAGTAAT
This sequence comes from Coccomyxa viridis, assembly GCA_963930925.1. Lineage (NCBI taxonomy): Eukaryota > Viridiplantae > Chlorophyta > Trebouxiophyceae > Coccomyxaceae > Coccomyxa > Coccomyxa viridis. Next base: position 1,825,966 of record CAWVOJ010000015.1, on the reverse strand, counting down.
CAGAGGAACAGCAGCCATTGTGAAAGACGCGGACCTGCTGCGAGGCTCCGTCTGATGTGGACCCTGCAGGTGAGGCCACAGTGGCAGCGTTGGAGGCGGTTTGCGCCACTTTAGCGTCCTTGGCCTGGATTGCTGCCAGCTGGGAGGCCGACAGTGGCTTGTTTGAGAACCCTCCGGGCAGAGATTTGCCGCTGTTGTCAATGCCTGCTATGGTAGAGTACTCTCCCTGACCTGGTGATGCCTGCATTGGCAGCTTAAAGATAAAAAGCAGCTCAGTCTTACATGGTCTCACACAACAGTCAGCAGTGCTCCAAGCTTCCAAGCTGGCTCAAAGCTGCAAGGACCTGAGCAGCGCTTACTGCGCAGGCTCTCGACTCTGAGCAAAACTGTCAAGACGGTGACACGGACATGCTGTCGTGTACCGTGTCACTCAGTCATGTCAATGCTGCCGCATGCAATGCGCTCGCCCGCATGGAAGGAACTGCCCATGAGAACGCTTCCTCGACAGTGCAACTTTGCATTGTTAATTACTGTCTGTGAGAGCAGGGAAGGGCAGGCGAATGCGCACCGGTATTCTGGTTTCAGTGGTGGTCTGATCCTTCGCCAGCTGCTCGTTCATCCGCGCTGCCTGCTGGGCGACACTGCCACCGTTTCTCACCTGCAGGCTGACTATGCCAGCTGGCAAAGGGCCTGAGGCCGGGGCGAGTGCGGGGGCACTGAGGAGGTTGCCGGTGCCCGGGGCATTCAGCTGAATGTTGGACACTATCGATGCTGGCGCTGCTGCTGGTAAGTCTGCTCCCAAATCCGCTGCTGCTGCGGCTGCAGATGGTGCCGCTGCTGGTGCAGCTGCTGCGTCATTCTGCTGCAGCTTCCTGGAGGCTGAACAGGGCCCAGCTGCTGTGATCAAGACAACCAGGAGAGCTAAGGCAAGCCTTCGCCCCATGGGACGCTCGGCGACTGTTCTCCGGTGCTGCTCCGCTCAAGGTGTCCTCTAGACTCCCTAGGTAGCGCCAAGAGCGCAGCAGGTGAGCAGGTCCCTCTGTTTGCAGGCTGGCGAGCAGGAGCTCGCAAGCTCACTTGGCTATGGTAACGGCGTCCGTGATCACGTATGGCCGTCGTCTGAGATCATTTGCAAATTTTCAACGCCTCGGCGAGACCTGGAAGATGCATATCTCCACAGTGAGTCAGTCTTGACTATCAGCTTGCACACAGGTACCTGCAGACTGCACGCGCTTCTAGTCTGTAGTTCTTATAACACTAAACACGAAGGAATGCATCTCACATTGATGTCTATGGGATCCACGCTGCGAAGAGCCTACCCCTGTCACAATGTGTCTCAGGGGTGAACGCCCCTCAACCCTTCGCAAGGAGACCAATAACACGACGATACTATGTAAATGCCAGCCTTTAATCGTAAGCTGCGTGCACTCCTCCTGCGCATACGCCTCCCTCGGACCGTGAACTACCCTCCTGAAGGGCTGTCGCTGCAGAGTTCGAAAGTGACTAAGACCTCTGACTACATTACTCAGCTCCACGCCAGCACGGGCGGGAAGCGACCCTTCTTGGGAGCTGCCCAAGTATCGCCCCTGACTACATCTTGCACTGCAACTTTTCCTTTGAGAAGTATCACAATATTTTGGGGTTACGGTCGGGTGCTGAGAGGGCCATCGGGGTTATTATTTGGGCGTCTCACGAAGTGGTGTGTCGTACGTTGTGTGGGGGTGTCGAGGGACGAGAGCGTCACATAAGTAAGATTCAGTCGCATGGCAAACAATGTAGCTTCACCAACGAGGAATCTCGTGTGCTGACACACCTAGGCACGAGCACAGACTTATTCCGGCTTGTCTTCGACGCCTTGGACGGGCTTAGCACACAAATCAGGTGAGCTGTCACCTTCAGCTCATATCCATAGGCATTGATCCTGTGCGGTCAACTTGAAGCGCCATAGCTGACAAACGGTATGCTTTGTCGTGTTATATACATTTTGTCATGCCTGGGTATCTTCACAGCAAGGCGATGTCAGTCAACCGTGCGTATGCCGTTTGATTCAAGCCTTTTACATCCACCATTCTGGCACAATACGAGGGGGTGAGACTGGCTCTGCTGCCCATTAGGCATGCAGGGCCCCTAAATGCTTAATCATGCCCCATGAGGATAGCAGTGCTGTGGGAAAGGCAGCAGAAAGCCATGGTTCTTGGGCAGCCTAACTTGAATGCTTCCCTGACTTGCAGAGGCCGCTGATTCAGCATGAGGGTGGTTGGCTTCCTCCTCATGGCGCAGTGCCTGCTCATGTCCAGCAGCCTGGGGCTCGCTGCGGCAAGGACGCTCCTGCAGGATCAGACAACGCTGTCGTTGCCGCCGATTCCCACGGCTGAGCCCATCGGCACTGCACCACAGACCAATGTGACAGGCGTCGCAGGCGAGTCCTCTTCTCCAGAGCAAATTGGACCTGCACCATGACAGGCTTACCCATGGCCCAGCAGACACTGCCAGAGTGAGACCATACTTTGTCTACCAGGCATGTCATTGAAATGGGTGCAAAGGCATTCTGCCCCGTGCAACTGAACCCAGGGCAACAGAAAAGCCCACGTGCAGGCGTGGCATGCATGCAGCATGCATGGGGGCAGATCCGACAACTGAGAAGCTGTCTCTTCTGCCATGCATGCTGAGGTGGCCATTCTGTCCAGGAAACACGACAGCCCCCATGCAGAATTCCACCGCGCCCCCTACCAGCACGCCTGCCCCCATCCCCACCAGTGTACCCCTGCCTACAACAGCCATGCCGGCCACTTCCGCAAGTGCCCCGCCAACTTCCACCCCAGCTGCCACCCCGCCGCCCCCAGCCGCAGTGCCATACTGCACGGCAGACATCCAGCCGGGAACCGTCTGGAGCAACTACGATGGCACGTACATGAGCGTCGTCAACATTGTGAGCGCTCTCGCTCGCCCTCAGCACATGCCTTCCCATGACTCAACACAGCGAGCTCAGACGATTCCCAGGAAGATGCCTCAGTGCAGTCTGCGGGTGTATCCATCCTGGTTTGTATGTCGATGCTATCCTGCAGTGCTGAGACATTTGACGCGGAGATATGCAAGCCCGCAACAGGCAGCCTAGCACGTCAGAATACTGCACAACCGCCTGATGATGAAGTCTTGGGCGAGGTCATAGAGCAGCACCATCCTTCTTACGCTTGCGCACCCTATATCTGGAGATTTGCAAGCACAGGACTTGATGCCCTGCCCCTCATGGCTTCTGCCTTGTGCAGTACATGGTGAACTACGGCAGCATCGACATCCCGACGCCCTGGACCTTCAGCATCATGAACCCCGACTATCTGGAGGTCTTCCAGACCTGGAACTGGGAGTCCAGCGGCATCGACAGCGCCGGCAAGGCGACAGGCTACGCCAACCAGGTACCCTGCTCTGCCTCAGCCTGCGCAGCATCCTTCTTTACTGCACTTTCTGTTGCAAGGTCTCCTGCCTCCTGTCACACTCAACTGATCTCCGCACCCACCCAATGTGAAGATTCCTCCCAGGTGAAGGCTCTCTTGCAGCAAGGTAGTGTCGTTGTTGTTGGGTGTGTACATAGCTTTGCAGGTACTGTCTGCGCCTGCTGGCCGTAGAAGAGTCGGTCACATGTGTCGGGCCAGCTCAGCACTCTCATGAGCATGTTTGTGTGCGTGCAGTACTGGCAGACTGTCATGGCCTCTGGCCGGAACCAGGTCAACATTGGAGCAATCTTCAAGGGCAGCTCCCCCCAAAACTTTTACCCCCGAGCGATTACAGTCAACGGGCAGCCATGCTACATCCAGCAGCTGCGCTGAGCTGGACATATCAACATTTGGCGCGGCTTATGACCCGCGCCAACCCTTAACAGGGTAATCCTGGAAGAGCACGCTGCTGTGCCTACCCTTTGTCGTCAGATCACCTGCAAGCAGCGCTATAGCCTTCCCATGCAACTTCAGAAGAGTCAGCTTGACAGGCCGGATACAGTGAAGCACGCTTTCCATTACAGTACTGCAGTAGGTATAGGACAGTTGAGATGAGGTCTCCTGATCCCAGACGCAGCCACACATCCTCGCAGACCATGCGCATCAGATCATTCCAGGCACCCTGCAGGAGTCGCAGCTCCTGCATGCGCATTTTCCCCCCTCCGCAGAGCTTTGCGCCTGCACAGGCTCCTTAGGGACCTGAGCAGAGTGCGATGCCATCAGGGCCTTGCTTGCACCCCAGGTCAGTCTTAGAGAGGTCAGGCCTTAGCACTCCAGAAGATGGAAGCCAGGGTTGAGTGTTCATTCTGGCACTCCATGAAAGCCCCAGCAAGTACAACATCACCGTGATTGGCCACCGTCCCCAGTCTAGACGTGAGAGTCCTTTGGTGGTGATGCTTTGCACGATCAATAAGTGGGCCCTGAAGCAGCTAGCTTCCAAGTGGCACCAGATAAAGGCAGCAGGGCTGTTGTCTGTGGTTTCTGGCATAGATCTGAGTGTCATGTTCTGGTAAGGGCATGCGCATGACACAGAGAGGGGCCAGTGGGGAAATAAGGGAGTAGGTGAGGGTCACATGCTATGGTGACTCTGAGAGGTTATAATGTCTTTACTGCACGCCTGCTGGGATGTTACCCAACTGCTGCGCTGCACTGCACTGCAGCGTTTTGCTGGAAGTGAGCCTCCAAGTCAAGCTGCAGGCAGGGCTGCCTCCTTGTGAATACATGCCTGAGATATGTATCACATGCCAGCCTGCTTCAGGGGTCTGCAGCAAACCAAACAGCTAGAAGTTTGTTACGAAGCTGTGCAGCCGAACTGGCAGCATGGCACTGCCTTTGCATGATTCAATGCAGGATGCTAGAAATGAGGGAGAACACGGAGTGCACGTCAGGTGATGTGTCACAGATTTTGCTTGGTCAGGACTGATTGGGGGCTGATTATGCATATCAGCCAAACTTCAAAAGGGATTATTCAGACAAAGGCAGCCATAAGTAGCACAAGGAGAAATCACTGTCAAGACGTGAGCACTCAGTATGCTTTCTGAATGACCACAGGATGCACCTGCTGAGATCATAACCAGTGCTGAATGGACGATTGCATGAACAGGAGTTTAAATCTCTATTTGTGTTTGGTCTTGAGAATGTTTGTCCCAGAAGGGCTACAGCAGTGGCCGTGGCAGGCAGCCCATCATATGGCCAGTCAACGTCCAGTTCCTCGATCAGGTCCTGATCATCAGGAAACCCCCAGCTATGCGCATTGGCGCACTTCTGCCATGTAGACAGGCTCCCAATGTGCATGCACTTGTGCTCACGAACCAAGGGGCTCTGCCTAGATCAAAGATTTGCAGAATTGCCATTGCACCGATCCTTCCAAATGTGCCTCGTTGACTGCACAAGTAGCCACATACATCCCTCAATCCTGAGAGATGCCCAGCGCCACCCTCTGTCTGTTGTTATGATCATAAGCGCGCACCGGTGCCATTGCCAAATGAGCCCATCACTCTGCAGCACTTGCAATCCAAGTCCAGGAATGCGCAGCGCCTCCAGGAGACGCATAGGCAGTGCCCACCAATCTACAGTCAGAGCCCCTGTGCAGCGTAAGCATGAATCAGAGCGGCCTTGTTTGTGGCAGCCAACAATGAATGATGGCTGCCACAAACACACAGGGAAGTGGTTTGTATCTATCAACAGCGTCACTGTAGCTTGCAGCGTGAGATGCTCCCTTTACAGAGGTTTGCAGGTGGCACTTGGCAGGGCATCATGGCTATCAAGCTGGAACTTGTTGTAACTCATCCGGTCATTCATTGAATCACTGATTATGGCAAGGAGACTCACAAAGAAGTCAGTGGATGACGCGTTGCTCTGGGCGGCCAGCACCTCTGGCTTGAAGGGCGACGAAAAATAGAGCACGCCCTGCTGGTTGTTCCGCACAGCCACCTGCAGACGTGCACACACTCAGCGCGGGCGCAGCTCTGCCTGCAGGCGTGCATGGCAGCCTGGAAGTGTGCGAGCTGCTTTGCCAGTGCTCGGATGACCTGGCACCTTTCCAAAAGGTTTCCCTCACAAATGTAGGGTCACTGCTGCACGGAGCATGATGCTGCGATAGCACAGCAGGCACGATGCGAAAACTCCTTGCCACCACAAAGCATGACGCCGTGGGTGCTCAAGGAGGTACCTGGATGATGGCAGGATTGGCGGCAGGGTTGGCCATGGAGGGGTTCTGCGCGACGGGCACCTCGGCCCCTGCGGTCTCCCCTGGGCCCAGCGGTGGCACAGAGATGACCTGCGCCAGGCCCATGCAACCCTCAACCCCTCTGCAATCTCTCACCAGTAGTGGTTCGCAGCCACTGGTGACATTCTGCCAATGACCTCTGAAGGTACATTAGCTGGTTTTGCCCAAAATTCATTGCACAACGCAGAAGTTGTGCTTTTTTGCGCGTCTACCCACAAGCCTTTGTAGCATGCAATCTTGGTGCTCTTGCTGCACTGGGCCTGTAGAAAAGGACTCCTCAGGTGTGGGCAGCGCAGGCAAGCTGTACCTGGGACACAGGGGCCAGGCCGTGCGCGTTCTTGTTGAACTGGATCATGAAGCCGTCCAGGGTCTGCTGTGTGCCGTTGGAGAGCTGCAGGCGCATGACTGCGCGTGCACACAACCCTGAGAACGCGTCACTGGTGTTCTACACCGCTCCACAGCACCACCAGGACTGTGAGCATGACGCCACAGCACAGCGCTGCCGTCATTTGTCTAAATGAATGTAGCCATACAGGGCAGAGGCTGCCTTGCAGCCGCATTGGAAAAGGTGATTGAAGGGGGGGCTGGAGAGAGCTTGGATTGCCTGCTGCTCCTCAACGAACTTCTTGTGCCATGAACAGCCTGACAATTGCCCAAGCACAAGCTGCTACAGCGGGGGACAGGGGTCAATGGCAAGGCGTTCACCGGGTGAGTCAGCTTCCCGCGCAAAGCCCGCCTTGACTGACAGCCCTTTGCCGGTTTGTGCATTGAGCACCTCCGTCATCTCTGCACACCATAGCTTCTGTCACACTTGCAGCGCTAGACCCAACGAATATGAGACTGGGATGCATGGGAAGCACAGATTGGGCAGCCCAGAACCCTGCAGAGTCAGCGCACGTGTCCCAGACAAGGGGACTTTGCAGCAACATGACAAGCTCCATAGCAGGGAGAGCTCAGACATTCATCAGGTCATAGACAGCTGCTGTGTGCCTGAGGTCTCCCATGCAGGAGACTTGCCACCTTACTGCACAGTCATCACAAGCTGATGAGTGATATGTGTACTCAACCAGTGAGCATGGGCATTTTATATTCGTACCCTCGACAGGCGCTTGCTGAGCAGCAGCGGCAGGTGGCGCTGCAGAGGGTGCTGGTGATGGATCTGAGATGTCTAAATCCAACAGATCGCCTGCACAGCATTTGTTGCTCGATGACTCTCACACTCCCCACCGAACGAAGGTGCAACAACCTTCCATGCAGGCAGGAACTCAGGGCAGGTGCCCGCATGTGAGCAGCTGCCTGTAGCAATTTCCAGATGCTGCAGTGTAAGGCAGAAACCAACCAGAGAACAATCGTGCAATGCCAGCTGTGATAATTGATTAGTGCAGCTCTGGGAACATTGACAGCATGCGGCACAGCCATGGTGCGGCAGACCCTCTGCCCACTGTTAGACAGGATATCCCTCTCCTACTAATGACATGCACATATGGCTACCACCAGAAGGCTACCACCACAGGAGATGCCCATTGATTCAATACAGATGTCAGCTGTCAGATTTGCAGCTGCAGAGGGCAAGGGGAAGCTGCACCTATGAGGGAGGATGACTGAGCGGCGCCGCTGCTGCTGTTGGCGGGAGGCTCTGCGGCAGAGGCGGGAACGCTGCTGGCCGGAACTGCAGCGCTGCTGGGCTCGGCGCTGTCGTCCGTCGGGATGCGTTCCTGGATGACGCCGTTGTCGAGCGAGGGCGCCGGCTGATGCGCCGCCCGGGTGACGAAGGCCTGCGTATTTTAAAACTTTTATTGTTTGGCTGTAGTGGAGTGGCTGTCATGCCAGACTGACATACTACGAAACAGCTTCGCTCCACCACAGCAGCTCCCAGAAGCGCTTTGCGCACTAGAGCCTGACTTATGTACTACAATTCCTGCACACCATCACGCATCAATGTAGCATCGGGTACTGCGGTATCTGCTCTGCTGGAAGGCAACACACTTGGCAGGCTTTTCCGGAAGTTTAGGCTTGCCCAGGAGGATCCTGGGTATAAGCAAGCATATAGACGGGCCAAATGGAGCCTTACAGAGGGTGGCAGGTGGTACACGGACGACAGGGTTGACAGGTTCCCAAGCAGCGTTTGAAGCAGCTTGGGGTCCATGGAGGATGTGTCCTGGGCAATGACAGGCTTCTCGGCCAGGACCACGCTGCGGGCAGCCTCAGGGTCCGAGGACAGCAGCCGCCAGTACACATATGCTCTATCCCTCAAGTCCGGGTTGTCTGTCTCCTGTAGCATGTACGCACTTGATCAGACGAGGAACATTCATAAGCCACCTTTCACCTGCCAAGTGAGCAGGATGTCCAGATGGGTGCAAAGTGCACACAATTGATGGTGGGTTGATCCCTCTGTTCCTTTGTGGAAGCTCTGCGCTGTTGCTGCCAGTGCAGGAGGGACAAGGTAGGGGGGCTGCAGTCGAGGGCTTGGGTAATGGCGTTTGGGGAGCTCTGTCGAACAGGCACAGCCATGAACCCCTGTACACAAACCATGAGCTCTGTGCTGCTGCTGAAAGGCAGTGTACCTGTGTGGCATATGTCAGCACGAGCTGGATCATCTGCTGCGCGCGTGGCTGCGGGCTCTTAAGGAAGAGCTTCACAGCCGCTGTGACCAGCTGCAGCTGCACTGCTGCATTCTCCTCAGGGAAGGCCTGCACAGCCAGACACCTGATCTCACACATCGCCCTGATGATGTTCAGCACTAGCTTTGTGTTCCCGAACATGTTCACGAGGACATTCCGCTGTGATAGCGTAATCTCCCCGTATCCAGCATGCTGCAGATGCTCAAGGCACCGTCTAGAAAACGTGCAAGCTTTCGCATGAGGGATATGTGTGCCCATGAAAATTATGCACGCCAACAAGGGTTGCACCTCCAGGAAGCTTTCAAGCAGCTCGTCTGCATTGTCGATCCGCTCAGCGTACTCGCCGATGATCCAGACCATGGCTGCGCGCGCCTCGGGCTCGTCTAGAGAGTCCAGGCTGTCGCACAGGGTGGCAATGATTGTCTCATATCTGCACGCAACACAGCCACACCAGTGTCAATGCACAGTCAAACTGATCGATGCGCTCGCCAGGTCCACAAAGCAATGTTGCACAGGCTGGCATTTTGCATGGCAGGTCAGGGCGTTCCTTGGTCTATACGGCAAGTCTATACATTCCATGCAAGGGCCAAGCTGAAGCATGATCTCTGCATCTTCCAGCAAGACCCTTGCATAAAGTATATGCACTCCCGCAAGCTTGAGGTGCGCCTACTACTATGGACACTTGCATTTGACGACACAGAACAGCCTACTTGCAGAGCAATCCCGCCAGGGCAGCACCTGTTGGGGTAGCGCCTGAAGATGTCGGTGATGACCACCACAGCCTCCTGGACCACGTAGTTGACCTTCTGCTTGATCAAGTCCAGCAGCACGTTGATGCAGCGCTCCGCTGCCCGCTCCAGCGTCACCGCGCAGCGCCCAATTGCCCGGACAGCCTGCCCAGAGGAAACACATTAGCACGCAGACCCTTCCAGGTCAGCATGACAGCAATCAAGTGGATGTTTTGAATGCTGACGGCATTGTACAATGGCAGCACAGAGCCCGTACAGGGCGCCGCATGCAAGAAATACATGCGCAAAAAGCCGTATCTGGTGTAGGCCTACGAGGCCACAGAGGATCAAGATAACCATAGCACGCGCCACACCGTGGGATGATCGCTAGTGGATGCAGGGTCATGTATCCTGCGATGACCCCACAGTGTGGGTGTTGTTGGGTACCTTGGTCCTCTCTTGCTGTCTGCTTGTGCAAACTCTCTATACTCTACCTACAAGTTTCTCCTATATGCACATGCACCGGGACGCTTGCGCGCAGGGACATACCTTTCGCACAAAGTCCACATCCACCTCTGTGGCGTACTCCTTGAGCTCCAGCAGCACCTGGTCGATGTTGCGCTCTGAGGCCAGCGCAATCATGATGTCCAGCTTCTCCAGCTTCACGTAAATGGGGTCGTTGTACTTGCAGAAGAATACCTGCAGCACCACACCCAAAGAGTGTCAGATTCTGTGGGCTGCACAACGCTCACATGAGATATATGTGAGGGTACTTTGTGTGGCATCTTGTATGCGAGCTGATCCAGCTGGAGCATGCCTCTCAGAAGCGGCCAGCAACCGTCAAGATGTTGACTGTCTGTCTGTGTCAGGAGAATCCGGAGTGCTGCATAGTTGGCCGCATGCTGGTGGAGCAGCATTCTAGAGCAGATCACAGAGAAAGCAATGGGCCTCGCCCAACTGGTCAGTTGCAGTTCACGTCAAGCAGCAATACAGGGCGAGCAGGTCTCCTCTTCACAGTATGTACCTTGATCTCATAGGAGAGGACTTCAGGGTACTTTTGCACGATGAGGTTGATGTTGCGCAGGGCCACATACTGGATCTCAGCCTCCTCGCTCAGCAACGTCACCAGAGGGGGCCCCAGCTTCTTCACAAGCGTCTTCACTTGGGCCTCGTCCTTAATCAGGGGAAGCTGCAGCAAGACCACCTGCATGCAGGCAAGGCATTTCAGCATTGGAAGATAAGAAGGCCATTGGCTGTGCTCGTTCCTATGGACCGCCTCGAAGGCTTCTATTTGGGTGGTATAATGTATGTGTGCCAGAGGGTGGGAGATTGGCCTCTCATATGTCAGCTGAGGCCTTCCACATGCCATGCTGGCTCTGTACAGATGAGTAATATTGGGTCAGCAGCCATTATGGAGTGCACACACTTGCTCTCCTGGGAAATCTCGTGAGGCGCACACGCTTTGTATCAGTGGGACAGCTGCTGCCTACCTTACCCATCACGACAAGTCTGCTGGGGAGTGCTGAACAGATTGCAATGTAGGGGGACCCTCGCCCCCGCCAGCTGTGGATGGGGGCAGCTCACCTTGACAGCAGACAGCACTACAGCGCTGTTGGCATGCTGCAGGCGGGGAATGACCCTCTCCACAATGCTCTCTGCATCTTTGGCGTCAGTGACGGACATCTTGGCCACAGCATCCAAGATATATACCTGCAGGAAAACCAGGAGTTTTGCACCTGCGAGCTGCTTCCCTTCTCATCGTGAGCGCAAGAGGCATGGCAAGAACTTGCAAGACCATGGGCAAGCACACGCCCAGCCCATTGAGGCGCAGCGCTGCCCAGCTATCTGGGAGTGACAGGATCTGAGCCGGTGTACACACCTGGCCCCACTCTGTGCACTCATTCAGGGCGCGCAGGAGCTTCTGCAGGGACTGCGTGTTCAGCGTGAAGACGTTGCGGGTGCTGGTCTCCCGGATGTCTGCCAGTGCCGCCACAGCATTGGCCACCACCATTGGGTTGGAGTCGGCTAGCAGATCCTGCACGTCCATGTTCCCTTCAATCACAAATGTCAGGAGAGACACACACACGGCAGCTGGGATTAGGTTATTGTACAGGATGAACATGACACAGGTGCCAGCTCACAAGATGTCACCTTCAGCATATCCAGGAAACCCCTGTCTTCCACAAGCTCAGGGTTGATGTCGAAGAGCTTTGCCACACAGACAGCAGCTGTCTTGCGCACATAGGGGTCATCATCCTGCAAGACATCGCTGTCAGGTGAGCCATTCCAGGAATTTGAGACAGCTCCTGTTCATGTCTGCACGTCAAGGAAGGATGAGAAGCACATCCCCAGTTGAGATTGTTCCTGCTAAAACCAGAGCTGTGCGACGATATGGGTGTCTGTGCACGTACCTTCAGACACCGCTGTAGGGGGTCACAGAGGTACTCTGTGATCTTGTCCACCCTGATGCACCCCATTGTGCGTACAGCCAGGGCCCTGATCAGTGGATTAGGATCCTGGGAGTCCTAGAAGCGGCAGACAAGCCAGATTCAGCGGAAAGGGCATCACATTGCTTGATGAGATGAGGGTTGCACTACCCTTCTGCAAAGGTGTCAACTAGGACACAGAGGAGCTCAGAAGAGACATGATCATGAGGTCTGTGATTACATCGTAAGGCAACGGAGGGGAGAATGTTGGATTGCATACCTTGACAAAGGTGTTGACCGCCATGATTGCAAGGTCGGGCTGTGACTTTGCGTAGTTGATGAGGTACAAGTAAACAAGCTTCTTCAGCTCCAAATCGTCTGTCTGCATGCAGTTGACGACGTCCGGGAAGATGGGCGAGACGTCCTTCCCCACTGTCATCGCTGCAATCACCTTCTTGACTGCATCCTTCTTGCGAGACTTGTCCACGACACGAAGCTCTTCTTTGAGCTCGTGTATTTCTCCTGTATCAGCATGAGCATTCATGAATGCCAGGGCAAGCAATGGCATGTGTGATGGCCTCTGACCGTAGTCACAGGGTTCAATACCACTCTACAGCCGGACTGCACGCTGCATGACTTCTCACGATGAGTGTTGCTACAGACATCTATGGGGCGCGATGTTCAAATGCATGCTACATGCACCCGTACAGCGACTTGTCAGGGGCCTGGAGATACCTTTCTTTGTCGTCGAAAAGAACTTGCCATCCCCCGACATCATGACTGCTATCCTTTCAATTATAGCCTTATTTCAGGCCTTTCTTTCGTCAGACCTTCGATCCAAGCCTGTTGACTCAGGTACAGAGCTTGTTTCCAGTAGAGCCAGAATTGGCTTGCATGCATGCAGAGCTCTGTCCACGACGGCGTGCTCGTGAGGATGAAGGGATAGCGCTGCATTCCTGTCTTCAAGTGAAACTTGGAATATATTCAACGCAGCAACAATGGCAGCCATCGCATCTGCATCCGCCGTGAGGCCGTGCGTGCAGGGACTAAGCTGCAGAAGGCCAGCCACCGCCAGGGCTGCCCCCAAGGCGGTCAGATGCACCGCACAGCTTGAGCAGCAGAAGCAGAGACAGCAGGTGGCTATCAGTCTCAGCCTTTGCATTGATCAGTCTCAATATATGTATGGTATGGAAGGGCTAAAGAGCATGAGACCCCTGACGGCCAGGATGGATGCAGCACATTGCTATACTTCACAGCGCACGTGAGGATTGTGGGTGCGAATTGTCCCGAGCTCTGTCGCACAGTGTCTGATGTCAGGCTACGCGTGCAGGCTGTCGCTGCTGCCAGCGCTGTCTCGGTTGTTGCTCTTGCTGCTGCAGCTCCAGCTGCCCAGGCAGCCACAGAGATGATGCAGCTAGCAGAGGTGAGCACTACCCGCAATGAACGCGGTGTGCCTGGTGTACTGCATGCAGCTCTTGGGTAGTGCGCGAGACAGTGGTCATCCAACTTAGCCTTTGATGTGTGAATCACTATGCCATGACACTTGCAATTGACTGCCTATTGCCAGCAGTAATCCGAGAACTCATGGAGAATGTCTGAGGATCCCACGCCTGGTGTTATGCTGGCATTGATTTTGCCTTAGCTGAACTTTGTCCCGGTGTGTGCAGGGCGAGCCCTTCATTGTGAACATCGGATGGGCAATGCTAGCAGCAAGCTTCAGCTTCTCATTGGCAGCTGTTGTGTGGGGGCGCTCTGGCATGTAGACCAGAGTCAAGCCAGTGCTGCTGGGCAGAGGGATAGCAGAGCAATGTGCTACGAGAAGAGCATCCAGAGACAATGACATGTGTGCAGACACCAACCCTAGCAGTGGCAACAATCTAGATCCGTCTCACAAGGAGTGAAAGTGCTGGCCGAACTTGACACAATGCGCCCTGCAATTGCAGTGGCAGTGAAGTATTCTACATTGTACGCACCATCTTTGCAAACATGCAATGATAAGCCATTGGGTAAGAGAATGCACTGCCTTCAAAGTTTGCGCCTAGTGTTAAGCGTTCCCTGAGTGGCAATCACCTGTCTGTGCAACCCTCAATGCCACGCTACATGCTGTCCACAGTGCGCGTGAGGGCTCTACAAGCAGCTGCGACGCCTGATGCAGATCCGCCACACTGCACACTGGCCTGTGCTTGCTCTGCTCATTGTCAACTTGATCTTCACATGGGTCCGGAACGCCGCCGGGGATGTGCCAATCAACTTGGTTTTCCCTTGTGGAGCTTGATCCTCAAGACTTTCCTCGGAAATTAGCTTGCCTTCAAGCTCAGCGCCACACTTCATGATTGACGCCAAGTGCCAGCTCTCCTTTATGTCTGGTGGTGGTACATGTACATCCTTGAAGCCAAGCTTGTCCCGTAGCTCTTATGCCGTTGATGCATGCCGCATCGCATGCTCTCTGGCTTATCTACAACTCCCCTACTCATTGGAGTATTGGGCAGACCCAACTCGAGTGCAACAGCGTCACCTCTGCTGGGTGTGTACCACGTTCAGAGAGGAGACATGTTGATTCCAGACCAGAGGCGGAGCGTGGAAGCTTATTGCATCTCATGCGGGCTCTACTGCTGCCCATCATCAACGTTGCCCTGCTGCAAGTGCATGTGCTGGCCGGCCAGTAGATGCTGCGCAGAGAGGACATGGTCCTGGTCAGGAATGGCCTGGTACTGCTGCAGAATCTGCTCTGGCGTCAAGCCCTGCATTGCGTACCCTTCTCAGCATGATGCCAAAGGCAGATGTCACATGAGAGTCGACAGGTCACAGCCATCGCCTGCTCAACCCCAGAACGGTTTCAAAAGGGAGCAGGATTGCAGAGCTAGGTGGACCAGCTATGCCAAGTATAACAGGAGGATAATGCAGCTGGCGAACAGCACTTCTGATCAAATCAACAGAGAGTGGGTTGAGACGCACCTGATCCTGCTTCTGGTGATGGACGTCTGACTGCAGCGCTGAAGCCATTGCTGCCATGTGGTGCTCAGGCGCAGACAGGTGCATCATGTCCTGGTCGCCAGGGCCCCTGCGACCCATGCACAACTCAGCACCACTTTGTGTGACAATGTGGACGCATGTCATGCTGGGGATGCACACTCATTACGGGACAATTGGATAGCTTCTATTCAAAAGAAGCAACGGCCTTTGCTCGCAGGAAGGGGCAACCTCACTGTGGGACACTTGACTAGCTTCTACTCACAAGAAGCAACGGCCTTTTCTCACAGGAAGGGGCAAGGGAAGAAGGGGCGTACCCGCCGGGCGCCAGCATCATTTGCTCGGGCGTCAAATGCTGCTGGGGGTAGCCAGGAGCCTGGGAGAAGCCAGATGTGTCATGCGGGTCCTGGGGTCCCAGTTGCTGGGCCTGCAAAGCAAAGAAAGATGTCAGCTTTGGGCCCGCAGGTGGAAACAGGCCGGGCAATCCTTTTGTGTGGGCTCATGGGCTGCTGCATGTGCGTGTTGGGCCACCACACAGTGCCTTCTGTCTCTCAACCCAGGCACAACGTCAGCAGAGTTTAAGCTGCTAAGAGTATGCATTGCCAGTCTACGGGAGATTGCCACAGTTCTGCATTTCTTGTGAGCATGCACCACATGTATACTTTTCTCTCGACGTCGCACCTGGGCGTACTGCATGAAGCGCTGGATCTCAGCCTGCGCCAGCTCATTGTTGCCGCTGTTGAGGGCATTGGTGATGTCCTGCTGCACAGTGTGCGGGAACATGTGCAGCGGGAAGACCGCTTGGTTCACGTAGGCCTGCTGCGCCAGGCTGTCTGCCACCTGCTGATCCATGACCTGCTGTCCCTGCATCCCCGATGACTTCTTCTCAAACCACTCATAGGGAGTGTCAATCATGGGCTCATGATACGACGATTGCGCTTGCTGCAGAGTTGACATAAAAGCCGTCTCCACCTTGCGGGCTGCTGGCACTATGCTGGACATACCTGAGCACTGTGATGCACGCTGTACTGCCCGTTGGTGCCAGCTGCCGCTGCAGCGGCCATCTGCTGAGCAGCTGCCTGGAAAGCTTCATCCGGATGGTAATAGCCCCCTTGCTGCCCGTCATCTATGTAGTCCTCCACCTGCACACCAGCATCTCAATTGAGTGTGGCCTTGTGAAATCCCACGTTCTCAACCTTGCCTCGTGCACACTAGGCACAGACGCAGCAGCCTTGCGGCCTGTCTCCATGTCATCTCTCTGTGGAGTGGTACTGCTTCGCATGCGCTGCATGAACGTCAGAGACAGGAGGCTCTGCCTCTCCAGTTCCTGCTTCCTTCAAGAGTAGTTTGCATGCGAAGTGCTGCATGGTTGTCAGAGACAGAGGGTGCTCATAGATCTGGGGTTAGCCTCACCGGTTGCTGCTGGGCGGTGACAGCTGTGGCCAGGTCGAGCTCGCTGCGGGGGCGCTTCTTGCGCAGGTTGACCATGCCCTCCAGCTTGTGGTCCGCGCAGAAGCGCCTGCGGCTCTCGTTGGGGTAGTTGAAGGCCGGCGCCTGCAACAGGCTTACACCTTGTCTTTTCATGTCTGAGGCCGCCACGCTGGAGTGCATTGCTGGCTGCAATTATAGAGGCCTATCGATAAATCTGCAATGCTCAAGGGTTGACAAGAGCAGTGACTCTGCTGTAATATCCCGACAGCCCCACACTAGATAGACCTTGAGAGGCTGCTAATGCCTTTCAAGTAAGTCATTGGGGTTGCACTTCTGACAAACAGTCCTACCACAGATGTCAGACATGTCACATGGTCAGGAGCAGTGTAGGATAGTGCTAACCTTGTGACAATTCTCATGCTCGCACCGCCGATTGGCCACATCCACCATTCCAGGGCCCTTGTGCGCGCCGCACCACTGTGCAGGCCTGCCTGCAGGCAGAGCTTAGTTCTTCAGCACACAATCAGCTCCAGGAGTACATGCCATACTGAACTCAAGTAGCTACATCAGCATGATGCAGCAGGATAAGGGCCTGCCTGGGTCATTGAAGGAGGCACGCTTGTCACAGCCGTCTGCGCAGCAGCGCCGGGTGTTGACGCGCTCCATGTCCTTCAGCTTGTGCTGCCCGCAGTAGGCCCCGTGGGGCTCCCCGGGCAGGTTGTACTTGGCCTCTGTCCCGCATCCTGCAGAACCATCTCACACCTCCTCAATCTATGCCTGTCGATCAGTGCAGGCTATGAAGGAGCCTGTTGTCTGTACTTAAGCATGGCACAATCCATCCCACAGGCACCTTTGTTGGGACCATCTATACCAGGACCAAATCACGCCCCCATGAGACACCAGATATCCTCATGTGCAACCTTACAAGACATGGGCCTCTATTCCATCTTGAGACCTTAAAAGGCTGGCCAGAAACATCATGGTGAGTGGGGAGATGAGAGGAAAGTCACTCACCCTCATGCTGGCACACGCGGTGCCTGACGTTGACCATGCCCTCCTCGCGGTGCGTGCCACAGCGGGACGCGGGCGTCTGGCCAGGGAAGTTGAAGCTCGGCAGCTTGGTGCAGCCTGCAAGTGATGCACCAAGCTCAGCGGCATCCCAGGCGGCATGAGCTGTTGCAAAAGCATCAGTGGAGATGGGAAACGCGCTCTGCCTCAGTCTTTGACCTTGGTACTGAGAGGCGACATTCCAGCGTCCATGTCTGTACACCAGAGGTATCTGTGCTCTACTGTGACAGACGTCAGACTTCAGACCACCTCGGAAGGCATGCGGAAACCCTAGAGAGTGCAGGCACCTATGCTGGCAAACATGACACCTGCTCTGCCTCAGTGGTGACCAACGAGAAGGACAGGGAGACACTGGATAGGCTTGCAAGGGGGAAAGACACCCAATTGCAAGCCAAGCCATGTCCTCTTGCTCCCGCTGCGGTCGACCCCCAGGAATTGCAGGTAACATGAGTTGCCAGCTGGGTGTGCTTCTGCATCTGTAACAATGGGGTTGGAGGCTTGCCTGGGTGGGTGCACAGGCGGTTCAGGACGTCCACCATGCCCTCCGCCTTGTGCGCCTGGCACCAGATGGGCAGCTTCTCGCCGGGCAGGTTGAACACTGGGCGCTTGCCGCAGCCCTGGGCCGCGCACTGCCGGCTACGAGCCTGCTCAGGCAACACACTCTGCTCAGGTGAAACCTGTCTGAGCCCTGCTGCAATGTCTCTACATGACGCCATGGCTGACTTTGACCCATACATTGCCTTGCTCTGCAAACTGTAAAGTCAAAGAGCATGTCCACTGTGGCTGGAGAATACCTACAGTGCCAACTTAGGGTCTTCTTGATCAGATGCAGACATGACCTTGGGGAGTCTTTCAGGGACTTCTGACGAGAGAGTGCCACCTTCCCAGATAGCTCAGGATTATCCACGAGTTGACCTCAAGACAACCTAAACTGTCGGAGCTAGTGGTACTCTCGCATCAGACCTGGCAATTCTCTGGGCCTTGCTACACCCTGGGCTTTGGTGCAACAGAACCCAGCCCGAGACTCTCAGTCTGTGCTATTGGCAATATTAGGCCTCAGAAGCAGGGAAGCATCAGGACTCTATGCTGTAGAACTTCTCAGGGCCTATGGGTGCAGGACGATCTCAGATGCACACCTGCACCATGCCTTCCTCCCGGTGGACGCCACAGAAGGTGGGGTGCGGCTGGCCCACGTGCTTGAAGGTGGCGTGCGAGGTGCAGTCGGGGAAGGCGCACAGCCGGTGGCGGTTGTTCACCATGCCCTCCGACTTGTGAGCGGCGCACCACGCTGCGGTCTGCCCTGCAGCAGCATCAGCCTTACAGCGCGGCGTCATCAGCAACGCGGACAACATTCTGGTGGCTCCTGAGAGGGGATACTTATGCAGACAATGCAGCATCCCTGCTAGAACCAGCAATCTGCGATGTCAAAACGTGGATCCAAAGGATGCAGTACAGCTGCCTCACAGGCAGAAAGGGCAACATTGCCAAGCAAGGCTCTGTGCTGAATGGCCTTGCCACTCCAGTCGCAAACACCATAAAGTCGGGGAGCCAGTGCGCACACTGCACTCCTGCTTCCTAAGCCCCACAGCTGTAGTGAGGGTAGCTCACCCACATAGTTGAAGGTGGGCCGCTTCTGGCACCCCTCAAAGGCGCAGCGCTTGTTGTGGACGTCAATCATGCCCGGTTGCCTGTGGTCTCCGCAGAACCGGGCTGTGTTCTCCCCGGGCAGGTTGAAGGCAGGGTACTTGTTGCAGCCCTCCGCCGCGCACCGCCTCGACTTCACGTCAATCATCCCCTCTTGGCTGCAGTGCCAAATGAAGCTGTCATGAGGAGAGCTTTCAAGTTGGCTGTGGATGCAGATTCAAGATCCCGCAGAAGGGTCATGTTGCGACATGCATGGGTACAGCTGAATATCGTACGAGACTGATCAGCAGTGCAAAGCAGCTGGCAATATAGGGCTCTCGGGATGGCCTCATCAACAGACAGCAAGGAAAGGTAACCGCCACAGGCAGCGCAGACTGCCGTTCCTACTTCGCATCCGCAGGTAGTGCTGCAGAGCAATGCTCGCCTTGGGAGCGCACCTGTGTTGCTTGCAGAACCTCCCGCTGGACTCATTTGGGAAGTTGAAGACGGGCACAATGGAGCAGCCCTCAGCCTCACACTCCTTTCGCTTCTTCCTGTCTTGAGCAGCAACTGCGGCTGCGGCTGCTGCCGCTGCTGCTGCTGAGAGAGACGTAGCCCCAGGCAAAGGGTCCAGTGCTTCTTGAGCCATAGCAGGGGTTGCCATTACCACACTCGAGCCCTAGCGGAACACAGGAGTCCGGATGAGTTTTGGCAACAGTAACACTGTCCGTCCGATCACAAGCCGATCAGAGGTGGTGCGTCATGGCTCCTGGCATCGGCCTGCTCTTCCTTGCTCTAGCCAAGGTAAGCGGTGCAACACAATAGCAGGAATGTGCCTCTAACCACTCAATAACTATTCCAAAGCAGTCACACGTCCACCAGATCGCATTGCAGGTCCGGTTGCCCGGCACTGCCAGGGCTAGGAGAAGACAGCCTTGGCCGCAAGCACAACACAGCAGACAACCCAGTGCAACCTAGCGAAGCCTTTACACACACACCCCAGAACAGATAACATGCATAACCGTGCCGATCATTTGTCCGTTCCTGCCCGGCATAGGAACGCTGCCGAGCTGGGCCAAAGGGAGCTCTCTCAAACGGCGTTTTTGTTCCCTCAGAAGGGACGCCCTCTGCTAAACCGAAACCGCTGCAACCGGCCCAGGGCCCACACGGTGCCTCAACAAAGGGGAACACGCTCACCTGCCACCGGTTTTATGTGCTCTGGACTCAGAGTACGCCGCCAAGGCTCTCCTTCTGCCTTCCTCGTACACCTTGTGAGGCACAGCTGCCTTCCCGGAACGGCGTCTCCGGCCGCTGCCTGTGTCGCCTGAACGAGATGCAATTTGTTATCTGTGCTCTCCGTATGTGCCTAAGGCCTGTTGCCCTCCACACCAGAGACTGCTCCTTGCAGAAAATCCATGCAGCAATTAGTCACTGGCCCGGGATATGCGTCACAAAATCTCATCTGCCGAGCTTATGGATACTGACTTTGGAGGTGCTATGGGTACCGTAGATAGCTAGACAGCTGATAGTAGCATTTATGCATGCTCGGCAGGACCTCCACCCACCCCAGCATACCCATCAATGCCAAAGACGCACTACACCCTTTGGCTGCCAGGCCAGGATGCAGCAATCTGCGGCTCGCTTGATGCAGTGCTCCAGCCCTTATGGATTACGCCACAGCAGCTTCGTGCATCAGGGGAGAAGCGCTGCAGCCAGACTCAGGAATGATTGCCCTGCCTGTCCACTGCGGGCGCCCACACTGCGTTGTGCTACCGCCTCACCCGCGCAGGGGCGAATGTCAGTCGATGCTCCATCCACCATTGGGCAGCGTTTATCAGAGGAACACGAGGCCAGCATGCGAACAAGGTCTCAGATGAACGGTGTCCCAGAAGGCAGCTACAGGAATGGCCATTTGGGCAGCCACAATGGCGCAGCAGCGTCAAGCAACGGAGCAGTCAGCTCGTCCACCCATCTGCACGTACCAGGTGCTGTGGCCAGCGGTGCTGAGGGCAGCCGAGCCTCAAGTTCCTCAGAAAGCACTGCCCAGTCCCTCCTAGAGCTGGACCTCGATCGAGAGCGCAAGCTGAGCAGCAGCTCGAGCGCAGAAGTCAGCGAGAACATCACATCCTCAGATTCTGAAGCTATACACAGTGTGCACGATGAGGGCTCCAGCGCTGTGAGGCTGCAAGACATGGGGTCCTCAGCAGAAGCAGACTTTGTGCCCCCGAGGGAGCGCTTGAAACGGCTCAGGGAGCGCCCAGACGGCTCTCTCGACGAGAAGGAGCGCCTGAGGAGGATGCGCATCAGCGCAGCCAACAAGGGGCGGAAACCCTGGAACGACGGCATGAAGCATAAGCCTGGTAAGCAGCCGAAGGGCCCAGCTGCATGCTCACCATGTGAATGTGCTATCGTGCAGCTGCCTGGCCTGAATGCCTGACAATTGTGGATCTTGCTGCTCTCAGGATGATGCGTGTGAAGCTTGTGAAGTTATCAGTGTGGTACATGCACATTTGACAGAGCCCTGTGATGGTGCAGAGACAATCGCCAGGATAAGAACCAGGACGAGAGAGGTGATGAACCAGCCAGAGATGCGGGCCTGGCTGAAGGCCACCCACAAGCCCGGCACGGTCACAGATGACACCAGGGTGCGCCGCCACCTTCCCACATGCATCCTTATCCCATGCAGCTGTGCCACACTGCAGCAATGCCTCCAATGCGCAGCACCAGCATTGCAGAGTCTTCTCCCAAGAAACAACAAATACCCACTGGTTTCCTTGCGAAGCATGCCTCCAGCCGGCATTCTGCAACGGGTTTTCCAGCCTGGTACACTTGCTGGCTGAAGTTCGTCCGAAGGGCTGCCTGACAGCAGTCCCTTGCCATTGTTCTTTAATCTACTGTCCTGCTAAGCTTTGCTGTGTCTGCATGCAGGCAAGGATTTCGCTGGGGGTGCAGACTGCCAGGCTCCGCAAGAAGGGCATCGTCACAGATGACATGACAGTCGAGGAGATCCTGCAGCGCACGCTGCAAGCGCGGGCGGAAGCCAAGGAGCGTGAGAAGCAGCTGAGGCGCCAGAGACTGGAGGCCTCACAACTGGTATGCACCGCAGAGCCTCGCCTGTGAGGAATCTAGAGCTGTCACTGCTCCTGCTCTGTGAAAGGACACTCGATACAAAGTAGGCCAGGTTCTCGGTTCTGCCAAGAGTGGAGATCCTTGTCTACTTCGAAGCGAGTCCGCCGCCCATGTCATGGGCCCATGGCATGGCATGAAGCAACGCCTTGTAGCCGTGACACTGCTCCTGTATATAGTGTGAGTGGCTGCCAAACATCCCTCCTGTCACCCCGTCCTGCGCTGTCATTCGCAGGCAGCATTGGACTTCCACTCTCTTGACATGGCCTTGGGGTGCAGAAGGACGGGTGGAGGCAGGAGCAACGTGAAGCTCAAGCAGCTAAGCGCGCAGCTGAGAGGGAGCAGAAGAAGCTGGAGCAGAAGCTGGCGGCCAGGGCTCGAGCAGCTGCCCTCACAGCAGAGAGCGCTTCTGCCGCCTCGTCCTCCGGCAAGGTGTGCTTTTCACCCTTTGATAACGCCACAGTGATTCTGGCTCACCTCCTCACAACTGTCAGCTCCATGGCATTGGGTAGACAGCTCTGGGGGGATCCTGGATGACTCTTCATATTTTTCTATAGCAACGACTGGGAGGGGAAGTGGTGCTCCCTGGAAGGTACTGTACTACTTGGCGCGTGTATGGAGCATACAGTGCACTGCAGCCTGTGCGAGGCGGAGAGGGGCTGACTTGTATTGCTGTTCAGCATTTGTTGTGAGGAGGACTTGGTGCTTCCGGGAGGCTACTGTTGAGTCTTGGCACGTCTGGAGCATTCAGTGCACTGCAGGCGCGCGCGAGGCGGAGAGGGGCTGCGGCTTCAGCTGCGGCAGAAGCCGAGCCGGCGATGCCGCCGGAGCAGGCGGAGCAGGAGCGTGCGCGGCAGCTGGCGCTGCAGAAGGCGCTGCAGCTGGTCATGCGCCTGGAGGACGCCCTCAGCCTCTTCTCCACCAACGTGGTACGCACTCATCACGTGACATTGTCTGGTGGAGAGCTAGTGAGGCTGTTAGAACTAGCAGTAGTGCTGCAGCTTGTATTCTGTCTGGGGCTCCATGCTAAGGCTCCTGCTCTGTGCCTTCCTGTTGTGCTCCCCGAGAGACGGACTGCCCTGCTTCTGCTTGGCCGTCCATATTCACAAGCATGTGATATCTCCGCTGACAGAGCATGCTGTGGCTGACCTGGGTCTCTGTGCCGACCACAGGAGCAGATCCATAAGACGGGCGACACAGCGGCACTGGAGCGCGTCCAGCAGGTGAAGGTGAATGCCGAGGAGCAGCTGCTGCGGGCCAAGGGACAGGTGGCGCGCCTCCAGAGCGGCCCCACCCCAAATCAGTCCCTCTCCAAGGAGGTACAGACCTCCAGCAGATCTGTATTAATGTTGCATGCATGAAGGCAGAGCTCAGCCGGTATATGACCTGGCGGCTGCTCTTCTGGAAGCAAGCATAGGCAGCAGCCGTGGACAACCAGATCGAGGCTTCCCACAGCTGTAGGCCTCTTCAGAGGGCATGGCGTGATCCTCAATGCCCCTGTCGGCTTGCAGTACTCCAGAGGGGAGTTAGAACCTGCTCACAGAGGGTTTCTATAGATGATGTGCCAAGCAATACGACTGTGCATAGCACTGTCACCTTGCAAAGCAGTACAAGGGCTTCTCTCTTCTGGAAATGCTCTGGAAATGCTCTGGCTTGAGGGCATAAGGACTTGGATATATTATAGAACAAGCACAACTAAGGCATACTCCTTGGCGGGGCGTTATGCTCCTAGCGGGCTCTTGTACGACTCGAATGCAAGTATGCCGAAAGCGACGGTTGCCGGTGGGCCAGGCCTTGCAGCTGTAGAGCACAGCAGTTTGCTGCTGGCCTGCTTGCGCACATCACCAATCTGCCAGAGCTATAGCACTGTTTTACCTGCATCAGGACATGCTGCACCTGAGGCTGTGGTGACATGCAGGAGGCAGCCTCCCTGTTCAGGCTCACAAAGGATCAGGGAAGTAACCGTCCAGAGCTTGACAGGTTCAAGCAGGCGCTGGCTGAAGACCGCCAGAGCAGCTCCTTTCCTGGCAGTACCACTGAGGTGGTAGCGCTTGAAGATTCTGTACTTGAGAGCGAGACATAAGTGGTTACACCTCCATGCCCGCAGTCCGACTGAGTCAATGCCCCTGCCGGAGTTGGCCAGACATTGTGAGGAGTGTTTGCCTGTGGATAGGGCCGCTGCATCACTGTGGAATTCTTTGAAGAGTGGAAGGTACACAAGGAATGAAGTTTCAGTACAGAAGAGAGAACAGGCTATACAACATCAGAGACGGGATCAAATTGTCGAAAGCACTGCTGTATCATGCAGATCTGCAAAGTGTAGGCGTGCACACCACTTTGACAGTACCGGCCAGTGCGCCAGAGGCAACATGTAGTGCAGTATTAGCTATAGCAATGACACGAGATCAGAAAAGAATTGTTCCCCAAGAGCCTCAATCACCTGCAAATCCTGTCCTGGCATGCTCATCGTGACAGGTTTGGCACCCACACACAAGGGCCAAAAAGGCATTTTCAAGAGACTCAGCCCTTTGACTGCATGCATGGCTTCTAGAAGATCTGCAAAAGCTACTCTCTACATCTCCAGGGCTCTTCCCAATTACCCGCACAAACTTTATGCCGGTCTTCCTGGATCCACTTCCGGAGGAGCTCCCCCTTGCCATGAATGCTGGACCTCACTTCACAATGCCCCATATGGACACAACAAAGCGGTCAAGAGCAATCTGCTCTCATGTGCGCTTTCAAACTACCTACCAATGGTGTCCCGCCAATGCTGAAATCTGATAATCCCAGGTTGACTTTCTTCATGCACATTCTCAGGTGAACTCTGTTGAGGGATTTCCTCTGTTCATGCATTGTCCTTGACCTATCTGCAAGCATTTCAATTCGCAAGTTGCTGATCTAGGATGCACACTTGGCATAAAAAACAGAGCTATTTAGGCACTACAGGTCTAGCAGTCTAAGGACCTGATTTGCTGACCAGAAATATCGAGTCAGATTGCATCAAGTCTCCTATGCTTGCAACATTGCCTTTGATGAGGGAAATGCCTGGCTAACTCAAGAGAATCTAGCAACTAATCTATTTTGTACAGGTGCCTTACATGGCCAGCAGGATGCACCTGCACTCAAGAGCTCCCAGCACGTGTGCACTACTGTCGGAGATGCAGCGGAGATGAGCTTGCTATCTACAGGTATGCATAAACCAAGATAAGGGCAGTGAAAGCCACACAACACAGTGTGTGGACAAAGAGCAAATGCTCCTCAGCAATGACGCATGAAA
Source organism: Coccomyxa viridis (assembly GCA_963930925.1). Taxonomy (NCBI): domain Eukaryota; kingdom Viridiplantae; phylum Chlorophyta; class Trebouxiophyceae; family Coccomyxaceae; genus Coccomyxa; species Coccomyxa viridis. The sequence continues at coordinate 1,800,477 of CAWVOJ010000015.1, read as the reverse complement.
GCCCATGCTGCAGCAGCCGGAAGCGTGAAGTCCTCTCTTGGCAATGAGGGAATCCAGTGATGTTCATGTCACAAGCTGGAGCAGCCAGTGCGCAGCAGGCAAGCAGAGTCTCTGGAGCCGTAGTCCTGTCACTTCAAGCCTGCGGGCTGCTTGGCTGCCGGCAGGGGCGACGCTTTGCTGACAATCGCTGCGGTGCTGACTGGAGCAGCTGCGGGTCCAACAATGCCATGGCCATGCTCTGTTGGGGTTACCTGCATGTGCGATGGACTCCTCATGAAGGGCGGTGCAGGCGTCTGTGATACTTAGGCTCCAGCATCTGGCTCAATCACCGCCCATCACTGCACTGCTTTGGCATGTAACAGTGCAAAGCCATGAAGGCTGAGGCTGTTCACTGGATGTTGACCACTGCTAGAGGGGTGCATGCAGCAGCTCAACGCAGGGCAGGGAGGACTGCAGTCTGAGGAGCAGAGAGCTCAA